>OZ022417.1:7634307-8171008 GCA_963989365.1 Rhimphoctona megacephalus
AGCGCAAATATCTTGGAATATATCACTTTTCAGATCATGTATTTGTCAAGGATTCCGCAAGTTTAATTGGACACGTTTTATTCATTCAATTAACGATAGTAAATTTTGTTAAATTGGCAGATTATTACAAAAGTTGAATCCTGGATCAAATTCACACCAATTTCTGTAAAGTCCACACCAATTCAAATAGCATTATGTATACTTATCTACATCGCGAGAGGACCCCGAAATTATCGGTATATAGATATCTATTTATAGAGAGAAAGAGAGATAGAGAGAAATTGCCGGCATAGCTCGACAATCGTGATTTGCCAGGTCGATTACGCGTTATGCGTGTAGCTCTACGAGGGTTATTGTAAGTATGCCATATATAGAGGGACAGATATATTGGTTATAATACGAAGCTTCGCATACGGTCTCGTGCGAGTATCTCCCCCCCCCCCCTCTCTCTCTCTCTCTCTCTCTCCCTCCCTCCCTCCCTCCCTCCCCCCCCCTCTCTCTCTCCCCCCCCCCCCCCCCCCCCTCTCTCTCTTTCTCTCTCTCTCTCTCTCTCTCTCGACGGGGCAAATCCTCTCCTTGTAATTCTACATCCCATTATCCACCGAACAACCATTATACTTGTGCTACACGAGATCTCTCTTTACTCCCGCGACTATTTATGCTCAATTTTCACGTACATGGAGAGTCTGGTCCATAATGTGCGAAACGATTTCGTGAATACGGAGATTGCCACTTTAAATCGTTTTTTATGCTTCTTAGGGCCAGGAGAAAAAAATTATCGTAATAATTAACACGATAATTAATTGCGAGCTTACCGAAAAATTCACAATTTTCTAAAACCTTTTTCGACGCATTTTTCTGTCTTTTACATATTTGGCTTTTACCGCACTTTGCTGTTATTTGAATGGAAGCTTTTTATGAATCTTCATTAATTTAATCATGTCCCATAACTAGACTTTAATTTGATATTTAAAATTTACAGTCTATTGAAAAATAAACATTCTGAAAAGGTTTCATTTTTTCTCAGTGGATTTTTTTCCTAGCAAAAACTCGATTAGTTCATTTGTTTCAACGGATGACAACACTCATCCCCACAAATCCAATTCAATATTTACTCAAGGGATTACGTTCTTTCAGAATTTTTCAAAATAGTCGATTTCATTTTTTCAAACGTTTATTATTCTTCCAGTTTTCGAGAAAATGGTATAAAAATTTCATTCAAAAATTTCGCCTGGTTATAACGTTATAAAGATAAATATGACCGCGTGGTGTGTAGGCAAAGCGAAAATTAATTTTCGCTTTCGAAATTAATTTTCACGCCACAGTCGGCACGATAACTCGAAGTTTTCACTATTTTTCAATTGCTATTTTTTTAAATTCGTTCCCGCTTAATTTGTCGAGTCATTTTAATGTTATTTTATTTCTAAATTTGTTTGTAAAAAAATAAAGATCCAAATATTTTGTAAAAAACGCTTATCCAATTTCGAAATGCTACAAATTGCTCAATTTTTCTGAATTAAAAAATTTACCTCGACAGATTATGACGACAATACTATTTTACAAGAATCTGTTTGATTTTTTTAAATCCTTTCATCCCTGAATGATTTATCATGCCATCAGTGTTGTAAACATCAATGAACGTCGTATTGAATTTGCTGTAAAAAGAATCTGACATAAATATTTTTCTTATACCTGAAGAATTGATAATATGCAATCGATATTTTGTTGTATTTTTTAAAATAAACTTTAAGAAACATTTCCTGAGGATCACTAATTTTTTGGAGCGCTGGACGCGTGTAACCCTCTTAACGGGGAAAAGTCATGTAAACGTACATTTTTTCAAGATTTTTTTATTACGAAATGGAATAGTTTATTGAATTAACATAAAGCATATCTCAAAATATACGATGTAAGGTATATTGACAAATTTTTTTGGATTAAAATATTACAAAATGGCGGCGCCACAGCTGTTGGAAGCAGATTTGCGCCGTGCAGCCTACAGGTCACAAATCTCAATTAAAATTAAAAAATCAATTTTTTATTGTTAAAATACATTAATACGCTTTGCATAACGGAGAGAAAAAAAAATAAAAAATTTAGGACCATTTTGAAAAAAATCATTTATTTTTTTATTTTTCTAAATGGTACTAATTTTTTTAATTTTTTCTTCTGCGTCATGCAAAGCGTATTAATGTATTTTAACAATAAAAATTTGATTTTTTGATTTTAGTTGAGATTTGAGACCCTTAGGCTGCACGGCGCAAATCTGAAATGTCGATTTCCAGCAGCTGTGGCGCCGCCATTTTGAAATATTTTCGTCTAAAAAAATTGGTCAATATACCTTACATCGCATATTTTGAAATATGCTTTGTATTAATTCAATAAACTATTCCATTTCTTTATAAAAAAATTTTGAAAAAACGTACGGTTACATGACTTTCCCCCTTAAGAGTCCATTGCAAGAATGAATCTTGTCACAAACCTTTATTTTATTTCCAGTTGGACCATTTTCGTTCACCTAAATTAACATTAAATTTTGTAAAAGTTTCTCTCTATCCGGTTTATTTAAATTCTTTAATTCAATCGTGCTTAATTTGTCTCAATGAATAAATATGAATTTTGTCCTCTCGCTTGGAGGCCATGTTTGGAACCTAGTTTGGATATGAAAGCGTATGTATAATGGTGACGGGTTGGACTAATAGTGATTATTCATTCGTCTGGCTTGAGAGCTTGAATGAACCTCAGCTTCGTCAATCTCTCGTTGACTAGAGGGACTACGAGGCCCACGACCTCTCTCGGCCATCCATGTCATTCTTGCTTATTCCAGTATGTTCGTATGCGTCTACATTTATGCATAAATATATATCTGTATAATATACAGAGTATAAATGCATGAAATAGAGCTATACTGTGTGCGAATGTGTATTCGTCTGTCTATTCGTCGTTGATGCATGCTCTGGCTCGTTCGCCAACGACGGTTGCTAATTGCGTGGCAAATAGACACGCATTAACGACAATCGATAACTCGTATGTTGCGGTTGGGTAAGAATCGCAAACAGAGAGAGAGAGAAAGCGAGATAGCAAAACAGCGAGCGAGAGAGAGAGAGAGAGAGAGAGAGAGAGAGAGAGAGAGAGAGAGAGAGAGAGAGCGAGGAAGAATGGGAGAGAAAGAGAGGGAATGAGATTAAAGCTATCGATTTGGAGTTAATGAGAACGTTCGGTAGATCGCGTGAAAATTGATTACGAGAACGGCGCCCGATTGCCCAGCTTAATATCATACAGTCCATTGGACTGCCTCATCTACAAGGATGTATCCATTTTCATGAATTTAAATGACTCCCATCGATCTGTATCCATTGGACGTTACAAGAATGCCAAATTATCTATATATATATATATATATATATATATATATATATATATATATATCGAGGATTTAGGTAATACATTGAACTGGCAACGTTTGATCAATTTCTCTAACGCTCAATCGTGGTTCCCTCCTCTGACAAGAATTATATCCGCGTTATTACCGATCGAAACGTACCAGATTCATCGTGTGCTTTATTTCCTCAAAACTTTTATTTTAGTCATTTCACGACGTAAATTAATCTGACTTGTATTAGGAGTTGGCCCAATTTTTTAGGCATCGAAGAGCCATTATTCGAAAATTCGCGTAAACTCAGAAATATCCCTTTGGGAAATTTGAACAATGAATTAATTAATGTGCTTATTTAATGAGGCCGAAAAAATAAATAAAATTGATGTGTTTAATTTTTCGTAAAACATGAACTTCTCAAAAGTTCGATACCCTTCCTCAAAACGAATAGGATTTGCCAAAATAACAGATTATTCTGAACTTCATTTTACGAGCGAGAAAATGCAACTTCCGACGAGTTTTCAAAGCTTTTCGAAATTACCTACGAAAACGACACGTGCGAAGATAATCGTGGATTCCAATAAAAGAAAAGGATGTAAAAAAGATGTAAGAAGAAAAGCAACGAGTCGAATGAATATGTTGACATTACGTGAAAGGGATGAAGAATCGCGCGACTGACGACACTCTTCTCAACAGTGGGGGGGAAAAAAGCGTTCTCTTCTTCTATTGTCTCTGATTCTCGTTAGAATTTCAGTGACTCGAGTTTACAGCAAAAGCGAATCGCAAACTATTTCTCTCTCTCTCTCTCTCTCTCTCTCTCTCTCTCTCTCTCTCTCTCTCTCTCTCTCTCTCTCGTTCGTTCTTTCAGGAAGATTCGAAGGGCAGGAAGGAGAGGAAAGGTGGGGCTATCTTGTCTATCCGGTTTTCGGTCAACTTGCAAGCTTCCATCGGCTTATCTTTCCGCTAGATCTTCCAATTCGAAGGAACAAACTGTCGGTGAAATAAGAGAGAAACAGAGAAAAGAGAACGAAAGAGAGACAAGAGGATATGCAATCGCTGGAAGAACTTTTATTACAAGGTACTCTTCGATCGTATTAAGCTGCGAAGGAGTCTTCGGGATTCTCGTCGTCGTCGTCGTCGTCGTCGTTTGCCAGAACTGGAAACGATAAAAACTACTTCACCTCTCTCTCTCTCTCTCTCTCTCTCTCTCTCTCTCTCTCTCTCTCTCTCTCTCTCTCTCTCTCTCTCTCCCTTCTTCTTCTCTTTCCCTCTCTCTCTCTCTCTAGCTTTTCTCTGTCCTTCGTGAAGAATAAGCGCGAGCTTTTGAGCTTTACGTGAGCTTAAGCTTCTTCTTTCGCTTTCTCGCTCTCGTTCAACTCGCTTCAGAGCTCGAGACGTTTGATCGATTTCTCTATGCTTACATCCTCCTTCTCTTTCCACATTCACATTTATATTCATGAGTGTATATCTATATATTTGAAAAGAAGTAAAACTTCTTCGATGGATAATACTTTTCTGCCTGTCCAAGAAAAACGAAGCGATGTAAACAAAGTTGGAAATTATATGAAGGACAAAATCCCCTCCAAAATTATTAAACAAACCCACTGATTTATTTTTCAAATTCCCACCGCTAATACAGAATGAAAGTTTAACTTAAAACTTGTAATCCCGTATAATTTCTCACTCCGAAGTATAATCTATATGCTAAATGGATTTTAGGCTTATTAGCATACATAATACCTCGTCTTGATTACTTTTTTTTATCCTCCTTTCAACGTGATACTGTAAAAATGGAAATCGAGGGCCGGTTTAGACGGACAGGTGGAAAAATTCACTGATCCAAGATAATTCATGGAATCAATTAATTAGTTCGGGACGAGACGAAATGTTGCGTTTTTTATTTCTCTCTGTTTGCAACGGGTGATAAAAATTCGGGATAGATAAAACTTTGTCTATTTCCTGATTGTTTGATATCATTTTTTTGGAGAACTTGATATTTTGGTTTAGCTTTTTTCCTTGTTATTAAACACGACGTTTTTAAAATGAAATTTGAAATTCCTACATGGAAAACTGATCTTTGATGATGAGAAAAACAAATAGACAGTGTAAAAAAATCAGGAAAATTTTAAACCTTCTTTCGTTTTGTGAAATTATACTCAAAATATTGGACTATTTTTATTTAGAACGTTTTATCCATACTTTTACAGCAAAAAAAAAATAATGTTCGATCGAAATTCCAAAAATGCCCCATTTCGGAAACTGTTCGTTCAATTACTTAGCAACTCGTTAAATTCACTGTTCTATTTTTCTTACGAAAAAATATCAGGCTCGTGCTATGTTGATATTAAGATTTTCGAAAAGAATTTTGAGAGAGAGGAAATTCCGGAAAAAACAACTTGTATTCAGAAAAATCACAAAATCCATTTAGACACGATGACAAAAAAAATCCTGCATGTTCGTTGAACAATTTTTTGTTCGAAAAATTTGGTAGTAACTTCGCCAAATGATTATTATTGCAAATTACACTGATTTGCAATAATGTTCAATAAATCTCAGAAATGACTGACAATTTTTACATCTTGATCGAATCGATAAGCAGAGAAATGTGGAAAACTTGCTTAAAATACTTGCATCATGTATAAAAATGTTGAGGTACAAAAAATCGGAAGTTTAACAGAATAACAAAAAAACGACTCACCAGAAATATTGTCACCGACGTCGCTACTGTTGATATCAGCGACAACGATTTCGTGAACATTTTCCTTAGTCGTTTTCTGACGAATTCCGGTGATAATGGGATCGCCATTCTCGTTTCGTAGATGATCATTGCGCTCGGACTGTTTGGAATTTGCATTGATCGTACAAACGTCCGTCGATAGTCCCAGAGGCTTCGTTTTCGAGTTGATAACGATGTTTCCATTGAGACCGATCGTCGCGTTGTTATTCACGTTGGAATTGCCATTAATGATGATACCGTTATCGGCCTGTTGAAACATGTGCTAAATGTTTATATACACAAATTTGGAAAAGACAATCAGGGATGGAAAAACCGGATGAATAAAAGAAAGCACAAATTAAATCATTTTTCCGTGAACTAAGAATTCGAAAGAAACGTTTGTCGTAAAACGTTTAACGGGGGAAAGTCATGTAAACTTTCATTTTTTCAAGATTTTTTTATAAAGAAATGAAATAGTTTATTCAATCAACATAAAGCATATGTCAAAATATACGATGTAAGGTATATTGACAAATTTTTTTAGACTAAAATATTTCAAAATGGCGATGCTACAGCTGCTGGAAACAGATTTGCGCCGTGCAGCCTACAGGTCTCAAATCTCAACTAAAATCAGAAAATCAAATTTTTATTGTTAAAATACATTAATACGCTTTGCATGACGGAGAGAAAAAAAATAAAAATTTAGGACCATTTTGAAAAAAATCACTTATTTTTGTATTTTTGTAATTAGTCCTGAATTGTTTATTTTTTTTTCTCTACGTCATGCAAAGCGTATTAATGTATTTTAACAACAAAAATTTTTTGATTTTAGTTGAGATTTGATACCTGTAAGCTGCACGGCGCAAATCTGCTTCCAGCAACTGTGGCGCCGCCATTTTGAAATATTTTAGTCTAAAAAAATTTGTTAATATACCTTACATCGTATATTTTGAGATACGCTTTATGTTAATTCAATAAACCATTCCATTTCTTTATAAAAAAATTTTTGAAAAAACGTACGTTTACACGACTTTCCCCTCTTAATAATTTTGTAAATTTGGTGCGGGAATTTTGAAAATAAGAATAAAATATTCGGCGATAATGATGAGCTTCGAAAAAATTTGTAAAGTCCTTGCATTTTGAGTTTTTTTTTTTTTTTTTTAGAAATAATTAGACGAACGATCCATTCTCTTTTTATACTGAAATTAACATTTCAATACAGTATATTACAAAAATAATAAAGACTATAGAAATATCATTGCGATTTCTATTCCATTGCCCCAACGACTGTAATAATAAACAATCTTGCAAAACCTCAAGGCAAACTCAGTGCGTTCAATTCCACAGCAAAAACTATAGTCACACGTGGATCGAACAAACTTCATTGTCACTTGAAGAATATAACAAACTCGGGTATAGAAAAATATACAGGGAGTGTTTCATGTCAAGCGTAATGGTTTTCGGTCATGAAATTTATTACTCACCTTTTTTTTACCTCGTATATTTAGACATTGATTGATTAACAGAGACCACTAAATTTTATCCGAAAAAAAAAGAAAAAACATTCTCTCCCGCGATAAATCGAGAAAAGAATATAAACGAGGACCTTTTGCTTTTACTTGATTTTTTTTCGTATACGAATTATTTTAATGCACCAATTATCACAGTTTCAAATTTCAATTATTACGGGCGGTAATCTAATTGAAATTATACACAAATAACTTAAAAAATGTTCTTTACTCTAATTTTTAATTAACTACATTTTCTTGGCTCTCTGAAATAACAATTTAAAAAAACAATCGCAATATCGTAAAGCATTGGACTTTCGATTGAAAAAAAAAGAACATTCAAATAAACTAAATCAGGTAAAAAAAAATGGTAACGACTACTTTTTTGGAGAACTGTCCAGCTAAGTTTTTAATTTAAGATAATTAAACATTTCGTGGCATTTTGAAATTAGGTATATGTTTGTGTCAAAAACTTTGATTCTGTAATTGTTTGTAAAAATTTATTTCAAAAATCATATTTAACAAATGGCTGGGCAGACTATAAAGAAAAAGATTTCGGAATTTTGATTAAAAGCGATTAAAAGGTATTCCGAACTTAACGTTGTCACCGGATGGAATTTTTTCATCAAATTCATCTTGCATTCTTAAAGGTTTGAAAAACAATAAACGATCAAAAGAATACATTTGATTTTTCGAAAATTCTCAACGTATGCAATCGTTCAAAGACCTATTGAGTACAATAGAAAGAATAATTTTTTTTCTCAGTCCTAAAATTGTAAAAAAAAAAAATTTTTATCCAAGTAATTCATATTTACCGAAGGCAAATGAATTTTTCTCCACAATGAATAAAAACGAACATTGCGCCGTATAAACCAATTTTGAACCAAATTAATTAATTTCAATCAAAAATGTATTCATTTTATTCGAATACCGAATTATTGGATGATATACAAATAATCGCTTTACTTGTATCAAAACATTTTTTTTTTTACAGTGTACATGAAACTCCCCATGTATGTATTATATTTCCGATATATATATATATATATATATATATATATATATATATATATATATAGGGATTGAACATAAATCGTTGAATGGTTAAGAAAGGGGTGAGGAGCAAATTGGTTGGCCTAGGGGTTAGTAGAAAGGTGGATAGCCACGTAGTAGTTGTATGCAACTCACCGAGGAGGTCATGCACGTCGTGGAAGAGGAGGAGGATCGAACGACCACGATTCTGTTCTGATTGTGGTCGCTCGAGGCGAGTCCAGCCGAGACACCATTATTCGTAAGGGTTCCATGTGTCTCGTGAGCATTGTGTTGATGATGATGATGGTGATGGTGATGATGATGATTTGAAACGGACGTTAACGAATTATTGGTAGCGGTGACCCCTGTAACACCGACGCTAGCATTGCCAGTGAGGGAAGTCTGTCTGATGACGAGAACGCTGCCAGCAGGCTCGAGAACCACCACCTGCCTCATTTCCCAACAATAACGTTAAAACCGAAGTACGGCGTACTCGACTGTTTGGTCGAGGGACGACGCCGATGATCCTCTTTGTCCACGTTTTCCCAAGCCTACAAATTCACTAATTCGCGATCTTCAAACCCGTAAAACAAATTCCTCCCCCCCCCCCCCCGCTACCAATTTCACTAACAACAAAAAAATCCACCCCCTCCCCACCCTCCACTGCCTCAAAACTCCAACACACTCGGACGGCTTCCACGGTCGTCCTTCTTCGCCGATCTTAAAGATGCCCTCCGGCTATCACCGTCTTCACCTTTTTCTTAAAACAGCAAGCAAAAATACAACTTCGTTGAAATTTTAGTAGATTGACACAGTTCGTTATTATTTATAGTCATGTACTGAAAAAAAAAAAATTTGTTCATCGAACTAAATCCGATTTTGTTGGACAAAAAATGGTCGATCCAACCATTTTTTTTTGTTCAATGGCAAATGATTTAGTTTGTTCAACTAAACCATGCAAATTTCTTGTATCAACTAAATCACCGGAGCCGAATGATTTTGTTCGAATAACTGGTGCCATTTATTTGCTTACGCATACTTTTTAGTTGCTTCAATGAAATATTTGTTTGAATCTCAGTTATCAAATAGACTAAACGATAATCGTTAGGATGAATAAATTCATCAGTTTATTTGAACGATATGTTGTTGCATTAACGTTAATTTGTTTGGCTGCACCGAATTTTCATTGATTCGGCCAAAAACTTGTTTCAGCATTGACAAATTACTTTGTCTTATCTCAAAAATATTTTGTTGTCAGTATCGAACTAAATCTTTTGGTTGAAAGAAACTAGATTTGTTTCGGTCAACAATTTCTTTTTTCTCAGTATGGACTACGTTCACATAATCGAGGATTGCAATTGTGCCTTGCCTCCTGTACGAGACAGGATTTAAATTATTGTAAAAAAGCGAACATTATATATAATAGAAAAAAAAATACAACGTCAGGCAGTAATGAATAAATTCGTAAGACATTAGAGTTCTTCCAACTCAAAGTTTCGAGAGAAAAAAAAAAGTACAAATTACGTGGTCCATTTTCATTAGTTTCATGAATAAAAAATATTCGTATCAAGCTCGACCTAAGCGTTCGAAGATATGACTGTATATATTATGATAAAGTATGAATAGCTCAATGACTTTTAAAAACTTTGAGTACAAAGTCCTAAAATGATCGTGCTAAAGGATGATCATTGGGTATACATCTTAGAGAAGAATCTACAGCTGAAGGGGATTCGATGTCATATATGAGAGCACCCTCGCTAAGCCGGAGGGCAAGCCTCGGGGTCGATCCAATTTTGAGCTTCCGAAAGCTTTCCGTATTAGCAGCGAGTGCTCGCGAGTCTGAAGATTCGAAGACGCCAAAGGAAAACAGGTGGAAAGGTCTTTTGAACAGAAAAAAAAAAAAAGAAACGAAAGGGAAAAAAGAACTGTGTTTTCGCAGCTTCGGAAAAGAGTGTACATTCTCGTTTGCTGAATTGAAATAAAAAAACATGAAGAGAGAGAGAGAGAAAGAGCGAGAGAGTGAGAAAGGGCAGGGAGTACAGAGGGCTTTTCGGCATTTGACGTCAAAAGAGGCTCTTTAGATTCGCTCCACTTTGCGACACCCTGGATGCCCTTAACGTAGGTGTCCGAAGGAAAAAGTTTTTACCGAAGCCCGCACTTTTGCAGGTCTCTTCGCCAAGCATTTCGCCACTCACCCACACACAAACTTTCAGCATGTTTTACTAAATGGCTTTGTACCTTCTCAACTCTCGTACTCTTATTTTCTCCTCATCTGCCTTTGTAGACTCTCATACTCTGCGTTAAGACGCGTAAACAAATTTTTTCAAGGGACTTTTCGGTGTTATCTTGAAAATGAAGCTGAAGAAAAACTGGACAATCCAGGAAAAATATCGAATAACATTCTGGTGTAGAAAATTCTCGGGAATGAACATATACATGTATGGATTCGTTGGATGGCCGATGTTGCCGAGTCGATAATTGGATTTTCAATTTACTAATGCGCGTGTTCCTCGCTGTTCCATACATCAAGCGACAGTTCTGGCCAACGCGAGTGCGCGCGGAATTCCACGTTGTTGAATCAGCCAAATTAATCGCACAATAATGTATCTCCCTCAAATATTTATAACTTATTTTCAATATTAACGATACCATTGCCAATATACGCGTTGTCAAGCTCGTTTATAGCGATATCATATCGTAAACATATATATATTTATAACGCTTCATTACTTTCCGCAAAATTGGCTTTTCTATATTGGTCCATGAGTGATTGCACGGTTTTATCTTTTGGGCGAGCAGAAGAAAAATAAAAAAATAATAATTCAAACGAAGACAAAATGTAAGAGAGTGCTGCACTTCGCGCTACCGTATTTCCCTCTCGAAATCAAGATGCAGTGGCGAACTGGAGCATCAAAAACAAAGAGCTCACAGCTGCGTGGGCATTCCCCGTTTGCATGCCGTTTCATACAACAATATATATATGCATATGCATCTTCGATGTCCGCGAAATGTTTGCCTGCCAGCCAAGTATGTACTGGTAGCCAATCGCCGTTGTAGAACCCAAACAGCCACGGTTATCTGTAGCCTCGTGTGCTCGTCCTCCAACCTACCACCGAGAAGAGTGAGCACATCGAAACATCACATCGACCATGTTACACCACACTACACAACGTTTCTTGGCAATCGGAGTAGCCGATTCTGTGGTTAGATCGGACACGAGTCGAGGGAGGTTCTTTTCTTATACTTGTATTGTAGTGGCAGTGTTACTGATATCTGTATGGGCTTCCTCACGTAAAATAAACTATTTCCTTAGCTAAGAAAGATCAAAAAAATCTTGGATTCGAAAAAAACGGTTTGTAAACCATTATTTTGGTTTCTTGTTCGTGCCCTGAAAAAAGTGATTTAATTGATGCAACAAAATCATCCGAATTAATTGATTTGGCTCAAACAATGCTTTGATTATCTAGGTAACTAGAAAAAACATTTGATCTAATAAAAAAAATGATTCGTTCAAGGAAATTAGTCAGTTGTTTTATTAAATATTTTTTATTTGTTTCTCAGTGAAGCGGTTATTTCTACAATTGTTATTTAGACATCAATCGTTTGAGACTCGAAGAATTGGCAAATTTTCGTAATTGAAAACTATTCAATTGTACGTGAGAAAACGTATATACATAAAGACAAAAGTCATGAGATTCAGAAAGAGAAAGAATGTTTGAATAAATGAAGGGAGGACTTGGATGTTTTACGGAAAAAGATTTCATTTAACTTTGAATAACGTTACCAGGCCGAAAGCGACGTGTCCCTTGTAACGCGTCCAACGAAACATTGCCAATTCGTGAAAAAGAGGGAGAGAAAGAGTGAGAAGAATCACGGGAGTAACGAAACTACCGGAGTGAGATCTAGTTTGATATAAAACAGAGAGAGAAAGAGAGAGAGAGAGAGAGAGAGAGAGAGAGAGAGAAACAGAGAGCCCAGACTCTCGTGGCTCCATGATAAACTCTCGTCTATCCGATCTCTTACTCCTTAACATTTTTTCTCTCATTCCTATTTCTGTCTCTTTCTCCTGACGTATATATCATAAACGGACGTTTATATCTCGGTTCTAGAATGATTTTACGGTTATAAACGTCTGTCACGCAGAAAATCATGAAATAACGTTGCAAAATACGAATGTTGGATTTCGAATAAAAAATCGGTCGAAAATTTCTGTTTATCGATCTTTTTGTCGTTACTTGTTTGCTGTAATGAGAATTTAACATTCTATTTTGTATCTATTTTCGATTTATATGAAAATAACAATGTACAAATTCTGTAGAATTTGTACATTGTTATTATGATGGCAAAAAAAACTTGATTTTTGTCGTTTGGATTTTCCGCTGGAACATTTAACGTCGTTAACGCCAGATCGCAATACTATGGACCACATAAAAACCATAAAAATTTTTGAGAGCCAGAAAAAAGAACGAAGGGAGTCTGGGTGAATGTTGGACAGAGATGGAAAGAAAAACAGTGGAACAGTTGATTGTGACTCGCTGCCAGACAGGTATATTAGCAAAGAGATAACTTCATTGACTCGCCTGCTTCAACAGGAGGGCGACAGGTCGAAACAAACCAATTAATTTTATCGTCTGCATGCGAGAGCATTCCACAACGATTTATACCCAGGGCGACATATTTGTGTTAACGTGTTTTTTTACGATTACTTTTGTAGACAGATTTCAATAGATTTTTTTTCTATCTCCTTAAAAAACAAAACATATGGTTACGATGTAACATGAAGCGCAGTTAAATTTTTTTATGAATTTATTTCCTCGTGTGTAATAAAATTGTGCCACATCATTTACAGCACTGAAGAAAAAATTCGCGATAAAATTAAAGCTTACTTACAAAGATTCATGTCAATAATTTAATTTCATACAAAAATTCAGTTCTCAGCGTTTCGCCAAAAATCTGACAAAATTCAGCTTCTTTTAAGATATATCGAATATTGATGTGCAATAACGAGATTATTAAAAAATTGATTACAAATTGTTCAAAAAATGAAATTGATAAAAAAATAATTAGACCATTTTAGGATTCCGTACGTCCAAATGAAAAAAAACGGAACCCTTATAGGATCACTCGTGTGTCTGTCTGTCTGTCCGTCTGTCACAGCCAATTTGCTCCGAATCTACTGGACCGATTAAGGTTAAATTTGGTACACATATGAATTTCTGTGACCCAAACACGAACGTGTAACGTAAATAAATGAATTTTGAATATGGGGGGTCACTTTTGGAGGGCAAATTAGAAAATTAAAAAAAAAGTTTTGCAAACTGTACCGTGTGACATATCAAATGAAAGGTCTTGTTGTGAGGGTCTCAAATATATTTTTTTTATAATTTTAAAATAAATAGTTTTAAAGTTATTTAAGAAAATAAACGAAAATTGACCATTCCCCCCCCCCCCCCCCCTCCCTTATCTCCGAAACTACTGAGTCTAAAATTTTGAAAAAAATATAGAAAATAGTTCTTTACTTATAGATTACAGGAAAACCTATAAGAAGTTTATGGTCTTAAAATTTTTAGTTACCACAAACAAATTTGGGTAAAATTTAAAAAAAACATGGTAGATAACATATTCATCGTACAGAACCCTCTCCACGCGAGTTCAACTCGCACTTGTCCGCTTTTTTTTTATCATCTAATGAAATGAATTTGTTGATTTTTTAGAATAATATTGAATTTTTTCGAAATTTTTTCTTGGTTTCTTAAACCTCTGTTCAACTTTTTCTGGAAGCGACTTTTCAGAAATTATTCGTTCAATGCCTTCAAAATCTCGTAGTTATGAAGTTAAATTTTTTCACGAGATCTGGCGCAAAATTCGTGATTTTTTATAAGTTTTTAGAAAAATCTGAACAAAACAGTATATTCGGAAAAAATTCAAATCCTTTTACAATAATTAAGATACTCATTTCACATAGCGTTAAAAAATTGTCTAATTATCTGTCGAAGAACGTTTCATTTAAACAATATATTAACAACTTCTAATAATTATTACTATTGAATATCAATATTTGTAAAGTTTCAAAGATGGCTGAATTTTTTTAGATTTTTGTCAAATTATACACAGTTCCAAAATTCAGAACTAACAAATTTTTTTAGCTGAAAGGCATGTGCAACAAGCAGCGATAAATAAAATAATAAATATCATAATAAACCCTAGCTACACACTAGCTAACTTTTAACTTTTAGTACCTTACTTACACACTATCGGTCTATTGGACCGACGACATTTATTGCTCTATAACACTGTAACAAACGCGTCTATTGAGGTTTAATTGTAGTGAAATCGAAACGTCAGACTCCGACCAACCCGGAGCAGTAATCAATAAAGCCAAAAAATCGTTTGATAAAAAGTTATAACGTTTATGAAAAGTCGTGTGGTGAAAAAAAGGTGAAAATGAAGTGGTGCTGTCAGTCCATTGGACCCCGCAGTGTGTAGCTAGGGTTAAGTCGTCGGAAATCGGTGATTTTTTAATTTTTTTTTTACTTTGACATTTTTTGTGAAATCTGATCTTTTTACTAAAATTTTGTACATAAAATATTGTTTGATTCAATTTATGAAATACACTTACATATTTATTTATTATTTTTTAAGCAACACAGAAAATAAAAATAAACAAATAAATAACTAGATAAATAAACGTTTGACGTACGACATGCGATATGTCCAGTCGCAAAGAGCACGAGTGTCGACGTATTGTGAAATTTATTTCAACTAAAATGAACAGGTCCATAAACAAGGAGAAAAAAGTGTCCCTCTGTGCCACACCGTTTGGTACCTTGATAAAATATTACGTCCGTGAGAGGATTCTCACTATATGACGCAAGAAGGCCCTTGCGTGAGTTATTCATTGGCTGTTTTTATCGTGATTGTTTTGGGGCTAAGTACGAGAGAAAAGAAAAAAAATGGGATCATCGAGCGAGAAGAGATCGGAACGCCACTGCACGTATATATACGATAAGTAGAAAGGGCACGAGGGTGTCGAGTTTGTCGTGAACGATCAGAGTACACGCGAACATCTTCTAACCCGCAAATATATAAGAAATATTTATGGGAACGATATATAGAAATAGATTTTTAAAAAAATGTTATCAGGGGGTATATCCCAGCCGCGAGAACTTACAAGTGGCCTGGGTACGAATATGACATGTGATACATAGTTATTCGACACAGGGGCATAGAATGTTCTTGGTTCTCACCAATTTATTCATGTATTCTCAATCCGGTCGCCCCAGGAGTAATCCTCCTGTCGCCCAGTTTCTCTCTCTCTCTCTCTCTCTCTCTTATTCTCTATCCCTCCTTCTTTCCCTCTTTCAGTCTTTCTCTCCCTGTATAGCATGGACAAGAGTTACCCTTGTGCACGAGGCATCAGCTGTGCTTTCAACTATTACACGTACTTTACCGTGGACACTTTGGAACGACAGAAATTTTTCAGCAAGTTTACTAATAATACGGTGCACGAAGAAACGGAATTTCTCTCGAATCAATCACTTCGAACAAACCAATCGCAATTTTGTTCACCGACCTTGACAAATTTCTTTGGGTAAGAAATAATGACTGAAATTCGTATTAAAATGAAAGAAAATAATTGCTCTTACGTAAAAATAGGTTTAATTCATTTTTGGCAAATTTTATGTAATCATTAACATTAGTGTTTATATTTAATAAGAAAATAAGAAATACCAATTTATTCATGTTTGAAAATTTATTCTACCACGAAAGGAAAAAATCCCGCACCATTTTAAAGCTCGTTTTTCGTTGAACCAAAAAATACACGAACTGGTCGTCAAGTATCGATTAAACAGTGTCATTGATTAAAAGCAAACTGCCCTACAAACTTTTCTTTCAAATTTTCTACTCTCTATACTTTTGTGCAAAGGTGGAATTTCGCGAGCTTTCGATCGCGTTTGAAACGCTTCAAACACCGCTTGATTCATCGATCGACGATTTTACGCTATTATTCCACTCAGAATCTAAAATACATCCCACAGTCCTTCCGTATGGATATTGTGATTTATTTTGCACTTCCGGAAAGGTAGCTTATGGGACACGCTGCACCCGGAATGCTTACCAACGCACGAAGGGTAAACCCGCATAAACTCTATTCTTTCCGTATTAAAAAAGGTTCTTTTGATTGATTAAAATTTTGAAAAAACTTAGTTTTTTTTGGGTCAAGGTAAATGTACAATATTCCGGGAGTTTAAGACTCCTTCAATTTTGCAATGAATTTATAATTGTTTTATTTTAAAAGAGTCATACAAAAATTATTTTAGCACGATAATACATTAGTTTTCTTTAATATTGTCAAATTTCAAACTCATCAAATAACATTTTAATCATTTTTTTGACGAACTTAGGAACCCTAAAAATGTATGTAATTCCGTGATAATATCCAGCCATAAAATATTAACGGGAGAAACCAGTTTAGGAGGCCGAAATTTTAGTGTTTTTCGTAAGATTTTTTTAACAGGGAAGGAATAAACAGAATTTGTTTAAACTTGGAGGATATTTTATTCATGTTTTGAAGTACACTTTGTAATTTTTTCAAGTCATTTCCGCCGGAAATAGTGGAGTTAGAAGCTGCTGTCCATGGACGATTTTTTTTCAACTGGTGGGCATTCTAGCTCAAAAAGTTATTGACCAATCGTTCTGAAAATTTGTGTGAATATTCTTTATTCAATTACAATCTATATGAACCTAACTGGGATGATATTATTATTAAAAATATACTTTTTAATGCAAAAAAGGTGAAAAAACATGGTATAAAAACATGACATTGTGTTCAAACACCTCAAAAACATGCAATTTTCAACTTTTTTGATCACAATCAGGTTCATATTCTTAGGAAATATGTTGTTAACGAAAAAAAAAATTGTAATGATTACAGATAAAAATTGTGACTTCAGGAATGCCTACCAGCAAAAAACTCGGATGGCGATCGTCCATGGACAGCAGCTTCTAACTCCATTATTTCCGGCGGAAATGACTTGAAAAAATTACAAAGTGTACTTCAAAACATGAATAAAATATCCTCCAAGTTTAAACAAATTCTGATTATTCCTTCCCTGTTAAAAAAATTCACGAAAAATACCAAAATTTCGGCCTTTTAAACTAGTTTCTCCCATTAAAAAATTCGATAACATTGGTGTGTTTACAAATTGATTGAACACTAACCAATATTACGGTGCTTAGGATGAACTAACGGATATGTGCAATGTCTGATACTCAATTTCATGCCAGGTGTCTTCAATTACGACCCATTTTTATGGGTCGTAATTGGGTCGAAATAAGGAAAATACACATTATTTCGGACAGAATTTCATGCTAGGTGTAAACGGGTTAAAATTTTTTTTTTTTAATTTTGAATTTTTACTCAAAATTGAAGAAAAACTATATATTTTGATTCTATAATAACGGAAAAAATACTCTGATCAATCCAAAAGTTATTTTATTAATTTTCAGGAGTTAATTTAAAAAAAAACGTCCCATCCTAGGCACGGAACTATGTACATATCGAAAAAATCTCGAACGTAATTCCGTGCTTCGGAAAAATGATTTTTTTATTTAAAAAAACTCACAAAACGACTCGAAAATTGGGATCAATTAATAAATACCACAATAATGGTATCGACGAAGTAAAATTTTATTAAAAAATAATTCATTCTTACGTTTTGTGACCTTACGAAAATTGTCATCACCCGTTTTTACTTTCCCAGTGAAAGTGCCGCGTACGACGACTCGTCGCTAACTGACGAATTGGCTCAAGATTGCAGTTATAGTGTTAATAACAATATAAACTAAGCTTGAATTTTATACATTGTGGGAGTCACAGATCAAGTTGTTCTTCGAAATTCCCCAAAATATTGAAAAGTTTTCTTATTTTAACGTTTTGAACTAAAATTCCCGGAATAGTACATTTATATACTTTATTATATACATATATATACCCCGGAATATAGTACATTTATAATCAATCAATATATATAATAAATGTAAGCGTGGTTTGTTCGTGCATGCCGCTATAATTCCGCAACCCATCCCCGCAGCCTGATGGGGGTTATATGGTGTGGTAGCTCTCCATCCCTCATCCATGAAGATGGTTTCGGTTTGGAATTGCAGGGGTTGGGTTCGGAGATATGGGTGCCAAAATAGAGCATCGCACCAATGGACTTCTCAGGGAAGTCGGTGAAGCAGCTGGGAATCGAGTGCCGAAGTGGCCGAGACTGGCCAGAATGTTCCTGAATGTTCTAGAAGGTTCCAGAATGTTCCCAGAATGTTCCCATAATGTTCTAGAATGTTCCAGAATATTCTAGAATGTTCGAGAATGCTCTAGAATGTTCTAGAATGTTCCAGAATATTCTAGAATTTTCTAGAATATTCGAGAATGTTGGAGAATGTTCCAGAATGTTATAGAATCTTCCAGAACGTTCGAGAATATTCTAGAATGTTCCAGAATGTTATAGAATCTTCCAGAAGGTTCGATAATGTTCTAGAATATTCCAAAATATTCGAGAATGTTCTAGAAGGTTCGATAATGTTCTAGAATATTCCAGAATGTTCGAGAATGTTCTAGAATGTTCTAAAATGTTCGAGAATGCTCTAGAATGTTCTAGAATGTTCTAGAATTTTCTAGAATGTTCCAGAATGTCCCGGGATGTGCGAGAATGTTCTAGAAACCGGAAACAGAAGTCCAGAATCTTCTGTAACATTCTCGAATGTTCCATTATCCTGTTGTGGTGAGGATACGTTCCAGCTTAGAAGGGTATATATAGGCGATGGCGAGACGCATGCGTCAGTATACTTTTGGAAATAAAAAGCGGTTTTCTTTCACTAAATTAAATACAACTGTATTGAGAATATGATGATTTAGTTTAGCTTTATAATTTCTGTATCTAAAGGTTCATTTTTTTAATTCACATTTGATAGGAGCTGGTTGGCTTTGTCCGAGCGAAGCGAGATTAACTCTGGCTAGTATCTTATAAAATTTTTTCATAAAACCCAAACATTTTACGACTCTTTTGTCGTTAATCAAAAATTGCTTTAAATCATTTCTACGGGTATTTAGGATTGGAATTGCAACCTCTGTTTATTTTCTTCGTTCTCGAATTCTGTTGAAAATGGTACTTGGTACATCGATCTACAAATTTTTTATCAATTTTTTGAAGAATTTTTTAATATGACGATCCATTTTTGCAAATTTCCACACACCCCCTTGTCCGATTTTTTCTGCAGACTTCTCCCATACATTCTCCCAGTCTAACAAAACTATGTTTAATGCATTCTTTTAAATCGCAAAACTGAAATTTTCCAGACAGTGAGATAAGCGTTTAGTAGAGTCGATGAAAATTTGATTAATTCAACTGATGGTCATAATAATTATTATCATTGTAGAAAAAATTCTCAGCTATACTATACGAGATAGTATTGCCCAATGAAAAATAAAATATTCAACGTATTTTTATGGTAGAATAATTATGAATAGTTACAACATCAGTTGAAATAATTATCAGTAATTATTTTACAAGTAAAATGGTTCGGTGGAATGTATCGACTACGTAAAATTTCGTTCACTCAACAACGTCGAATATGTGCTTCATTCCTCGATATCTACTTTACTGAGTAATTTATCGACCTTCCAATCATTGTTTGAATTAAATATACATAATTGTATCTTTAGTTACTAAAAAACATCGATATTGATTGTACAATATAAATTTAATACTTAGAATGATTCTGCTAAGTCCAGCAAATGAGTTTTCTCAGTGCGACACTGAAATTTCGAATTTTTCGGTGTTTGGAGAAGCTGCGATGAGAAATATACCGGAGAAAGGATTTTCCACAATCTCGAAGAGATCCCAAAAAAAAATAAGATACCGCAATGAGGCAAGCAGAAATTCCCTTTCTTTTTCTCAAGATAATTAGAATTTTGAAGGAAATTTTTTAAAAGATATATTGAAAAAACTACAACAAAATATCGATTACACATTTTTAATTTGTGGCATTTTAAAATTAGACCTACGTTTTTACGGTAAATTTGACTATTTAATTGTTTATCAAAAATGTCTGGTCAAACTATAAAGAATTCGAAATTCTTTGTCTTTAAAATCTTTGAAACAAAATTCTGCCTATATTCTCGAAAGCTTGAGGAACAAAAAAATAAAAGCTTTAAAAGATAATCGATTCGTTGAAAATTCTGGACGTTCGAAAGCTCTTAAAATGTACTGTTTAGGAAATTTGGCAAAACTTTTCATCACTTCCCACCCCAAATGCATCTGTATAAAAAGAAAATCTTTTTATATACGAATTCCCGACCTACCCAAAGAAGTTAACCTATAAAAAGGAAGTTAGCCCTAAAAATAATTCAGAGCGCTTTCACTTCGCACGGAAGGAATTTTCAGCTGTTTATCTACGTTATCTATACATTTCTATACATATATTTATAGATACAAATTATTATATATCGTGTTTCGAGTACGTGTGAGCGAGGAAGAACGGTTGACTGTTCGACTTGGCGGCCCCCGCAATTCAACCCCAGGCTGACGGGGTCGGCTTACTCTCTTTGGAAAGCTCTGACCCAGTTTTGCTCAGTAAGCGCGGCGAGCAAAGGCCCGAAGGCATAACATTTTCGAAAACTATACACTCCATAAATATATCTATGCAAACGATACTATACATATATACCTGCTTTATAACGCACTATAACTATATCATATACATGTATATGTATAAAATAAAAGGTATGTACTTAACGCTGGTATTTTAAACATTTTGTCTTGAAGAGGATCGAGCCCATCGATTGTATTTGTCGTGCTCATCACGTCAATCGATTTAGTGTGCATTGAACGATTTCGCTCGGTCGCTAGCGGATAGTCGCTCATCCCACGGTTTTGTAAACTAGACAAAACACGAGGGACGTACTGTCAGAATATACTCTGCATAACTCGTGCAATCGTTTCTTCAATAAACGTACATATGGGGCATTCCACGCCAAATCGGCCACTTTTTAAATTCGTATTTTTTATTGTTTTGATTTTTTTTCTCTAATAGAGGTCATCGAAAGCAAGTCGTCCGATTTTTTTCAAATTTTTATTTCAACACGTTCATTGGAAACGAATTTTTGTAACATTTTTCGATTTTTTTATTCAAATTGATATTTGTTACAAAAATGCTACAAAAAATGCGGTAAACCGAATGGATGAGGGGTCAACATTTTAGTTCTAAAACGTACTTTCGTTTAAAAACATGCAGAAAATTATCAAAACATTACACGAATCATTTTTTTCAATTCTAAGCAGGAAATGTTTTTCCCCACATAGTTAGCCCCTTTCGATTTTGCTGTTATTTTTTTATAAAAAAACTATTATTTTTTTGAGAAATTTTAAGCCTAGTATGATCGTGGAGAAATCGTCCGTTGTATATTTTTATAATTAAAATATAAATTTTTTTTTACGATCAATTATCTATAACCGCCTGAAAAATCGAACAAAGCGAATCGTCTAGGAGGTTAAAATTTTTGTTCTGAAATGTACTTTTATTTAAAAATATGTGAAAAATTATTCGAAGTTTACATCACCTAGTTTTTCCAATTCTAATATTAAATAACTTTTTTCATAGCGCTTATACTAATTAATTTGTTTCTTTAATGTTTGTACGGAAGCATGATTCATTTAATGAATTTTAAGCTAAGAACGAACGTGAGAAAATAGCTAGTTCTATTTTTCAAATCGTTAATTTTATTAAAGATTTTTGTTGTTGATTGGACTAATATTTTCCCACGATCATACTAGTCTTAAAATATGCATTAAATGAATAATAGTTTCCTATAAAAATTTAACAGCAAAATCAAAAGGGACTAACACTGCGGGACAAAACATTTCTTGCTTATAATTAAAAAACAGATTTATGTAAACTTTAAATAATTGTTGACATATTTTTAAACGAAAGCACCTGTTAAAATAAAAAATTTGACCCCCTTATCCCTTCGGTTTGTATGATTTTTCAGGGATTTGTGCATGATTAATAGTAAAAAAAAATACACAATTTAATTATAAAAAATACAACGAACGATTTCCCCATCATCAAACTAAGCTTAAAAGTCATTAAAAAAATGATAGTTTTTGATAAAAATTCAAGAGCAAAATCGAAGGGGGCTAACACTGTGGAAAATAACATTTCTCGTTTAGAATTTGAAAAATTGCTGTATATAATATTTTTATAAATTCCTATTTATTCTTATACGAAAGTATGTTTTAGAACTAGAATTTTGACCCCTCATCCATTTGGTTTACTGCATTTTTGAGAGAGTTATTGATATTTTTAAAAAAATCGAAAAATTTTGCAAAAATTCATTTCCGAGAACGTGTTAAGATAAAAAATTGAAGAAAAAAAATCAGACGAGTTTCTTTCAATGAGCTCTATTAGAGAAAAAAACAACACAATAAAAAATGCGAATTTCAAAAAAGGCCGATTTAGCGTGGAATGCCCCATATGTATATATATATCGACGATGTACGGAATGAGGAAACAGGAACGAAGAGATTCGTTTCTTTCGTTGTATACATAAAAACAATAACTGTCCTTACATTGCGTCCGATCAACAAATGTAGTACAATTCTAGACGAGAAAAATCAGGGAATAAAAAAATTGAAGAAAAATCTGTACGTATCGCGATATCCGAACTACCTTTTTACGAGCCCATCGTCCCGATCCCCTCGCACCTCTCTTTTTTTACATATCCCCAAGCACGAAAAAAGAAGCGGTAATAAAAAAATTTCAAAAAAAAAAAAAACGAACGAACGAGCGAAAGATAACATCAAAGAAATTCGCTGAGTTTGACGTCATACGTGACCCTCCTCCTAATTCTCGAATAAAAAGAGACTTCGCAACACATGTCCGATCATTCGATTGCATCACTCAACGAAACACATCGCGAAAAGCTTCTCTAGCTATTAGCTTTTTAAAATTACACAATTCGTATTTAAGAAACAACAAAGACTAAAAAGTTGGAAGAAAATAAAGAAGAAGGAATTTGAGCTGGCTTTTTTTGGGATAGTGCGCTTCGTCCATGAGTCATCGATGAAATATATTCGCGATCGATCGCGGTGATAGATAAGCACAAATTGAAGCTAATATATATACCGTAACGTCGTTAAACCGACGGGTCCGAAGATTTAGCGGAAATTTGATCGCGGCTATCTCGTGTTTATATCGAGTGCTCTCTCTCTCTTTCTGTCTCCCTCTCGCTCTTCGCTCTGGCCACGAGTAATTTACTGCTACATTTGAAAATTCTGCTGGCAATGATACGATATCCATATGTGTATCCGTATATACACATAGCCTACATATTTATTTGTGTATACATATAAATACACTGTATGGTCATTATTCACGTGGAATTTGCCATATGATGTGAACAGAGTTTTTATACAGTGAATATTTATGAGAATTATTTAATTGGTGCTCTATAAATAATCTTTATGCGGTATTTACGACTTTTTTTTGGCCACCATTTACGCTCCGTAAACATCGCCGACTATTTTCACCGAAAATAATAAAAATTAATCTTCAATCATATAAATTCGCGTAAATGAATTAAAAAATTCTCATTAATACTTCGATAGTGTTGATTAAACGCTCCGTTTAGACGATGCGATATCTATCTAATGTTTTTTTCGATGTCTACGAACTGTAAAGTAACAAATAAACAATAATTAAAATAAATATAAAAACATACACGTAAAATACGTTAAAATTATTCATGTTATCTTACTTCGTATTATATTTATCAATCCATACATTTGTTTACGTTATGTTCGTGTATGTTTAAACGTATGAGAAAATGATATATGGTTAAAAGCTTGTGAATATGGATAGCTCGTGGTATTTGAATGCAGGGAGAATCCGCCACGGCTATTATTATCAGCGACACGTGCGTCGAAATGAATATAACAGTATAGTTTAGTATGAAACAGACGAAGACGACGACGCACGCGTGTCTCGTATCAACCGGGTCTTTGCAACTCGACAAATTATTTTTTCCCTCTCTCTCTCCTCTCTCTCTCTCTCTCTCGCTCTTTTCTCGCTTCGTCTCCTTCGTCTTTTCTCGTTTCAAATATACGTATACATTATGGAAAGACCCTGGTCGAAACTAATGCATTCAAAGAGTGGCACCTAAATTTCTAGATGGAAAAGGAGGAGAGCCCGATAAACCGTCAGCTAAGAGGGGCTGTTTGATCGAATTCGTTGAGGTTGAAATAAACGTGGTACGTCACGATTTTATGTCGGGATCGCGCTTGTGACCCCCCTCAGAACTTTTTTCACCCTATACACGTCATTTCTCCATTTTTTTTCCACGCTTCATCCAACACAAACACGTAATAGATTTTCGAGTTTTTTCTCCACTGCTCAAACATTCGTTGATTATTCATTTTCTCAAACCTGGCTCTCGAATCTTCGAGATAATTTGACAGTGTGGTGATTGGGAGGAAAATTTGATCTACTGTTTTTTTTATTGTCTTTTAATTGGCTCCATCGCAGCGCATTCAGTTCAAAGAAAAATGTTTAAATCTTAACACTCTTTCAAGCACGTGGAAACTAATTGTTTTCTGTATATTTTTCAAATTTTTACCATTTATTTCCAGTAATTTCATTCTGTTATGAAATAAGCGAGTCTTTTTATTAAAAAACCAGCAAACGGGTAGGGCATTTCATTTAAAATTTTCATCGAATGTTAACATTCATGTTCATGTTTACATTCTCGTGACAAAGTGTGACGTAGCTCCGGCACCGTAAGGCGAACCCAGGACGGGTTGTAGTGGCACAGGTTTTCCGCAGTTTCCCTCGGCCCATGAAATCGAGTGTCATGACGAATGCGCTACAGAGGGGAAAGTCGGACGCGGCCGCATGGGGGCCTGGTTACTGATCCGAACCAGACCCCCAGGGGAGACTGGCTACTGACCCGGGTCGACCCTATAATAGGCGAAAGCCTCTAGGCAGGGGAAAAATAAATATAAAAAATATATATATGGGGCATTCCACGCCAAATCGGCCACTTTTGAAATTCGCATTTTTTATTGTGCTAATTTTTTTCTCTAACAGAGCTCATCTGAAAGGAACTCGTCTGATGTTTATCAAATTTTTATCTCAACATGTTCATAGGAAACGATTTTTTTTTTCAATTTTCCGATTTTTTTCTTCGAATATCAATAACTTTCTCAAAAATGCAGTAAACCGAATGAATGAGGGGTGAAAATTTTAGTTTAAAAACGTACTTTCGTATGAGAACATGTAAGAATTCATCAAAATATTACATACAACAATTCTTCAAATTCTAAGCGAGAAATGTTATTTTCCACAGTGTTAGCCCCCTTCGATTTTGCTCTTGAATTTTTATCAAAAACTATCATTTTTTTAATGACTTTTAAGCTTAGTTTGATGATGGGGAAATCGTTCGTTGTATTTTTTATAATTAAATTGTGTATTTTTTTTTACTATTAATCATGCACAAATCCCTGAAAAATCATACAAACCGAAGGGATAAGGGGGTCAAATTTTTTATTTTAACAGGTGCTTTCGTTTAAAAATATGTCAACAATTATTTAAAGTTTACATAAATCTGTTTTTTAATTATAAGCAAGAAATGTTTTGTCCCGCAGTGTTAGTCCCTTTTGATTTTGCTGTTAAATTTTTATAGGAAACTATTATTCATTTAATGTAATTTAAGACTAGTATGATCATGGGGAAATATTAGTCTAATCAATAACAAAAATCTTTAATAAAATTAACAATTTGCAAAATAGAACTAGCTATTTTCTCACGTTCGTAATTAGCTTAAAATTCTTTAAATAAATCATGCTTCCGTACAAACATTAAAGAAACAAATTAATTAGTATAAACGCTATGAAAAAAGTTATTTAATCTTAGAATTGGAAAAACTAGTTGATGTAAACTTCGAATAATTTTTCACATATTTTTAAATAAAAGTACATTTCAGAACAAAAATTTCAACCTCCTAGACGATTCGCTTTGTTCCATTTTTCAGAGGGTTATAGAAAATGATCGTAAAAAAAAATTTATATTGTAATTATAAAAATATACAACGGACGATTTCTCCACGATCATACTAGGCTTAAAATTCCTCAAAAAAAGAATAGTTTTTTTATTAAAAATTAACAACAAAATCGAAGGGGGCTAACTATGTGGGAAAAAACATTTCATGCTTTGAATTGAAAAAATTGATTCGTGTAATGTTTTGATAATTTTCTGCAGGTATTTAAACGAAAGTACGTTTTAGAACTAAAATGTTGACCCCTCATCCATTCGGTTTACTGCATTTTTGAGGGAGCTATTGATATTTGAAGAAAAAAATCAAAAAATTTTTCAAAAATTCGTTTCCGATGAACGTATTGAGATAAAAATTAAAAAAAAAATCAAACGAGTTCCTTTCAATGAGCTCTATTAGAGAGAAAAAAAATCAAAACAATAAAAAATGTGAATTTCAAAAGTGGCTGATTTGGCGTGGAATGCCCCATATATATTTTTCAAATTCCGGCCATAAATGATAAAATACTAGATTCTTCGTTTTCATCATACTTTTTTGAAAATTCTACGTGTGATTTTAGTTCCCTTTGTAATGATGATTTGTAATATATTTCGTGGCGTTTTACAAAAGATTTGTCAACTTCGAATAAAATCGATTCCCTAAATCTTATTTATGTTATTTCCGTCTTACATAAGTATATATATTTTAACATATAACAACTTGCATATTCGGAGTGTATTAGAACGTAGAGATAGCCCCGAGAAAGTCAAACGGTTACAGAGGGGTTTCTTTCGGCTACAGGATTATGAATAGGCTTCTAAGTATATTATATAGATCGGGTATTGCTGTCGACTCTTCGAATATTTACGAGCGAGATAACTTTGCACTAAACAATAAAAATATCGTAAAATATCCTAATGAAAAAAAAACGAAAAAGCGGTTTAAGAAGTTTTTCGATTTTCATTTTATTCACCATTCAATTCGTCGAACAGAATGAATATTATTTTTTTATTAATTCACTGTGTAAGCTGATTCGACGAGATTAGAATTCTTTATAGATGTTTTTTTTCCAGAGTTCAGAAGGACTCTCGAGAAGACGCTTTCGATGTTGAAGTTCATGTCGAATCGATAATCATCAAACAAATTCAATGGAGCGCAGGTTTTCTCTACTTTCTCAATCAGAAGTCGATGTCAATAAAAAAAAAAAAAAGTAAATAGATCTCGATCAGATAAAAAAAAAACTAAAAGTAGGTCAACTGCATTGTAAACTTATGAAATCTTATTTTTCATTTAGTTCCATAAATAAATTCGTTTTAAATGTTTATTAACAAATGATAAGAAACAAATCATTGTTTTATTGAGTAATTTTTCTTTCTCGAAATCACCTTAAGAAATGATCAAATTTATATTCATTGTTTTGCTACTTCAAAAATTTGGACAATATTCAAACGTTTTATGGATCAGAAGATAAAGAAAATTGATTCACTCTTTATTTATAAAATAAACGTAAAGTTATCAAATGAAATAAAGTAAGTGAGAAATGGGCTTTTATTATAAAGCAGCCGAGCGATTTTGATCTAATTTAATAGGATTAAACAGTTGATAAACGTTGAAAGTTGCAATGATTAAAGGGTAGAGAAAATAAAAGTGTATTTTTATCGCGTTTGTACGTTACGATGTAAGCGATACTTGTTGCTGATAAGATCGGACTAGCGTTTTTCTCGTTATAAATCCTACAGGACGACTCGATCGTGTGTGGCGTTTCTACTCGAGCTGCTGACAACCATGTAATATATTCCCAGTCGAGCAACGTGAGGAACATTGTAATGGAGTGTTTCAGCGACTCTATTAACGTGAACAACCCTCTCTACCCTCGTCGCCTCTTTCTCATTCCACCCTTTCGCCGAAACAACATTTTTCTTTTATTTTTATGTTTATTTTTATTTTATTTTCGTGTCGATTCCCCGGACTGTCAAGAAACGTGACGAAATTGCTTCGTCAAGTGACCTTGAGCTTCAGCTCGATGCTCGATGAGTCGATAAACAAAAAAAAACAGGTCAACTATTTGTAAGAAAGATGATGAGATAAAGCGACTTTTCCAGCCATTACTTTCGTTTTCTTCTTCATTGTATTTCTTTTTTCCACTCTCTTTAAATAAAAATATATCTTCATACTCTTCGAAACTACGAGAATTTGGTTTATTTACGTAAACGTGCTCTCACTTTGCTTCAGAATATGAAATATGTGGTAAAAAAAAATGATGGCATAATAAAAACGACTATTTCGGCGTTTAATTTCGTTTTCTTTAACATCGTAGGTATTTTTTACGTTCTAAAAAATACACGTACCGTTGAAAGCAATGAGAATTTTTTTCTTCGTACAAATATGCTCTTATTTTGCCTGAATAATGAAAAACTCTTGTTTGTGAAGTTTGTATAGAAGTGCATTTTTATTTCCATATGCAATCAAGTGAAATTAAAATACAATCAAGAACCTACGAGTTGTTATAACGTTATTTTTAACGTTCGTGTTTATGCTCGTTTATCTGCCATGTGAATTTGTAACGTACCAATTATTGTTCAAACTAATCGACATTTTCTAACCTGCAAAGCAATCCCACACAACGGCTCAACCGATAATTACATTTTCATTTAGTAAATAACGCGAATCCACAGCGTTCTAAGAAGAATTCACAGAATATTTTTTTTATTGCAACACGAAAACGTTGAAAGTTGGAGAAAAAGTGTTTTATTTTTAGCATTGTCAACAGAACAAATATAGCTGAAAATTCGGAGCCAGAGATCGTTCGCGAAGCTTTTTGGGTTGTGAAAAAAAAATAAATATTTTGAACTATGTGTAGAACACAAGTTTAATTTCGTAAACGCTTGTTTGACGTCAAAAAAACAAATTTGATACGTCGATCGTGGAAACATTTGCAGTATTCACCTGTCAAAAATGCGCCAAAAACGAACTTTTTTCAATTTAACAGAAACAGTGACTAAAATTTATGGAAAATTCGAGTACTTTTTGACACTGAAATTCCATCAAAATTCAAAACGAAAGTTACAACAATGTAAACATAAAAAATAAATGTGTGTATACTTTATTGGACAGCTGTAAAAAAATTGCGAGCGTCAAATATTATTATGTTAATTTTAACATTCAATGACGTCACTGAAAAAAAAACAATTGCGGAAGAAACGAAATAAAAATGCATAAATAAAACACGAGAGTACGAGGAGGCGTTATATAGTTCGACAATCAACTCGATCAATGAACGTTTTCCATGTTTATTAAATGAATCGTATGTGCATATATATATATATATATATACTTACGAATTCTTTCCTCCGAATGACAGGAGGATCTCTAGTCTTGCCAACGAGGCTCATTTTCGTAGATATTTAAATAACAACGTTTTCCTTTTTTTCAATTATTATCCATATCTTTGTTAACGTACACATCGACAGCACACTTTCTACAAGCACATTATCATCTTTTTGTTTTCGTCGATGATTGTTTAAAACAACAACAAAACTCGTGCGACGATCGCGTTTGAACGAACGTTAGTTTGTTTTTTTTGTTCACGTTGTAAATTGTCGGTTTACGCGTACTTGCGCTCCCGTACGATTATCGGAATCCATGACAGATGGAAGTAACACGGGGTATGAAAAAAGAAATAAAAAAAAAACGAAGAAAAAATCCCGACAATATCAGTCCGCATGCGCCGTAGCAGAAGCCTCTCCGGACTCTCCTTTTCGTCCATAGAAAAGACAGACACGAGCTAGACGCGAAAATCTATACCGGCGCAAGGAAATCCGCGCCGGGTACTCGCCCGATATATATATATTCGTTTTCGACATTTTAAACGAATTTTTAAATGCGAAGTAACATTTATTCTTGTTTAAAAGTCAACTAGAAGCATAAAATTTACCTAACAAAAGCGGGACAAGTTTTTATTAGTTAAAAAGGAAAACCAAGAAGTAAATATATGAAAATAATAAGGAGACAAAAAATTGTACGTTTTAAATATTTGTGAACTGTGTACAAAAAAGCAAATTAAAAATTTTTTTAATTGTTTTACGAAGAGAATTGTTTTATTATCAATAACCTAAAGTTTTTCTTATCAAACACTGTAAATCGACTCCTTTCTCTAGTACTGACTACTTCGCCGAAAAGCGGGAAAAACAACGAGATTCTGTGGTAACTCTAGTGGAGGAATAAGGAAACTTCAAGCAAAATTCCACATTTTGTTCGGTGGATAAAAAAGGAATAAATCGACGTCGACGCTCATATTTATCACGGTCCTTAATTAAAACAATTCTGTTATTTCAACTGCGCACGTTCCCAATTTTTAACTTTCCAACCCCCTACTTTGATACTTGAAATATTTGCCCACTTGCTCGTTTTATACTCCCTCCTTAAAGCTAAGTTAAAAAATGGTTTCGTCCGGTTGAGAAATGGGAGCGGCCGATATATGATGGCCGAAAATGGTGGAATGAATCTGCAGGCTCGACTGAGCAAAGTGAAACGAGAGACAAGCAGCAGGGTTTGGCCTGGTTTGAGGCAAAGATGAGCAGGGAGATCTCCAATGCCGAATATGCCGAGGGTCTTAATAGTCCCTGAGACGCGTCGTTTTTTGGTAGTAGTTAACTTGGGAAGGTGTCGAAACTTTTACCTGATCACGGGAGAACCACTGCTACTCGGCTACAATTGCAGGTTTATGTTGCCTGTTTGTCCATCAGAAGGTCTTCGCGGCAGCAGCTGGTGGTGAGTTGTGGACCTTCGTAGCGCCAAGAGTGAGCGTGAACAGTAGGTAAAATAGGGAAATAAGCAAAATTTCTCTACCTGAAAAAAAAATTAATATTACATAAAACGACTACCACATAACAACTCTACTAAGAGCATATCCTACCAGAACATATCCTCTATCGGTAAATAAATATACCGCGAGAACTCTACCACAAAAATGGATTATTTGATAACATTTCTACCATGTAACATTTCTATCATGACATCACGGCGCATTTACAACTCTACCAGAAACATCTCTACCAAAATTCAACTCTACCCTAAAAAAATGGGCACAGTGACAACTCTGTCGAAAATTAACTCCATCAGGGAAATCTACCTGACCAAACTCTACCAAGGAAATTTCAACCAAGAGAGAGACCAAGGAGACTAGAGAGAAGGAGTGAACACACCGTACTTAAGAAGTGTTCCCAAAAATTGGTAGAAAATGAGAGGCGCTGCGATCGCAAAGTACAAGAGCAGTTTCACGTCGCTGAGGATTATTATTACTATATGCATTAGTACTTTCGGTCACGAATGCTGCAGTGGCAAAACCAGAAACTATAGTCAACGTGTTTTGGACACGCTGGAACTACAAATTGGCCTATGCTGTGTTCACTTCTTCTCTCTAGTCTCCCTGAGAGACCTGGAGAGACTATCATTCCTCAACTCTCCTAAAGTTTTTCTCTACCATAGGCATTTTCTATCAATAAACAATCTCTACCATAGACATCTCTACCAACCCATCTCTACCACATCCTACTCTACTGAGAACACTCTCCCAGGGAAATCTCCACCATGGTCAATCTCTACCAGAAAGACATCTCTACCAAGGGTAATCTCTACCATTGATAGAGATTCATCTTTACTGCAGTAATGTAGATTATTAATTAGTTATTACCTCAGTATTACTTGTTTACTGTTTTTTTTTTACCTACTTACTTAGTACTTACTGGTACAGCGACAACTCTGTCGAAAATTAACTCTATCAGGCAAATCTCTACCTGAACAAACTCTACCAAGGAAATTTCAACCAAGAGAGAAACTCTGTCATTCCTCAACTCTCCCAAAAATGTTCTCTACCATGGACATTCTCTACCAATAAACAATCTCTACCATAGACATCTCTACCCAGTGTTGCCGACTCTGATCGTCGTTCCCCCACTAGAGTGCTTCATGAATCCCACCAAAAACCGCTAAAACTACCAAACCCAGCTCTACCACATCCTACTCTACTGAGAAAAACCCACCAGACGGCGCCAGTCCATGCAGAACAATGGAGCAGTTATAACTGCTTCATTGTTCTGCATGGACTGGCGCCGTAACGTAGCTGCCTGCCTTTTATACGCGAGCGCCCCACTCGATATACCTCTAGAAAAAAGTAGAAAAGTCTACAGCTACTGTCGGGGTATAGGGGACTGGTTTAGAGAATTCAATAGGGGTAGCATACCCGGACTCCCACCCCTACCTCACCCCAACTACTCGGTCGGTAAGATTGGGAGCTACCAGGGCGGCATTGTGCGGCAGGGATCCGCCGTATCGACGGTCGGTAAGGTAGGCACTCTCGTAGCGCAATATGATGATCACTGCGGCTGGAACCAATTATTCCGATAGTTAATTTCAACTATCCCGATAGTTAACTTCAACTATCCTGATAGTTAACTCTAACTATCCTGATAGTTAAGTGTGAGTATCCCGATCGCTGACTGCGGGTATCACAGGCCTCTGCATTTGAATTTCATCACCAGAGGCGTTCGTGTCTCCATTTTTGAATTTTCCCGCCAAAAGTTTGCATGGTTTCGTTTGGTAGCGATTGGTTGGCGTTTGGTGTTTGAATTTCCCGCCAAAAGTTTGCTTCTCGGTATTTGAATTTCCCGCCGGTCGGACTGTGTCTCCGCTTTCACCACCAGAGAGACCCGTGCCTCCACTTTTGAATTTGCCCGCCGAAAGTTTTCTCAAATTTGTTTGGGTTTGGTAATGATTGGTAGTGGTTGGCTGGCGTTTGGTCTTTGAATTTCCCACCACCAAAAGTTTAGAATCTGAATTACCAACGATTTTTAACTTCCCGCCATTTTTAAATTCCACGGGATTCGCGTCTCCGGATAGATTATCATGATCGCCGACTGTCATGATCGCGGACCACTCGTTTGAATTTCCCGCGCCAAAAGGTTCGTGTCTCTGCCAAAAGGTTCGTGTCTCCGCTTAAAGTTCATTTGGAACCTTACCGACGGTTTGTTCGGAACTAATTCGGTGCGTTTGGATTTGTTTACGTTGATTTGGGATTGTTTAGGTCCAATTTGGTGTGTTTGGGTCTAATTCGGTGTGTTTGGGTCCAATTCGGTGTGTTTGAGTTTGTTTGGGTTCAATTTAACGTGTTTGAGTCCAATTCGGCGTGTTTGGGACCAATTCGGCGTGTTTGGATTCGGATTCAATTCGGCGTGCTTGGGTCCAGTTCGGCGTGTTTGGGTTTGGGCCCAATTCGGCGTGTTTGGGTTAGTGGGGAAAATACCTTACCGACGGTGGGTAAGATAGATTTCTACATGGGGGAACCCGCATAGGTATACTACTAAGTTGGTCCGCAAGAATTCAAAGTCAATAGATGTCATGCTGCCAGCTCATCACATTTGTAGTATTTAACAGTCGGAAATGGATTATAGAAACTATTGTGTAAATTCCAGGAGGAAAGAACTCCATAATTCTAAAACTACAAACCTACAACCCGAAGCTTGAAAGAGGCCCAGAACTCGAGCCGTAGCGCCAGCGCTACATGGTCGTAGGGTTGGTCATAAATCGCTCATCAGGATTTGGAAGTCAAAAATCACTGATAAATATTATTTTTTTTAATCTCAGGAGGCAAGAACTCCGCAGTTACACGTAGATGCGTAATGAAACTATAACTAAAAACTCCAAAAGTGACCGAAAATTAGAAACCCAAGCCAGCTCATCCGGGTAGTATAGTTTGAATGGCTAAAATAGTGGTTCGATTGTTGATCGTTGATGAAAATTATTTCAGAAAGCCCAAGGGGCAAGAACTGGGCAGTTTTACATGAGGGAGTATCGGAACTATAGCGTGTAGACCTCGAAAAATACCTCTCGACCTTGATTCACAATTTTTATTAATTCTCAACGTCTGTAAGTCGTTGGCAAGTTATTATCAGATCTATTTAAACGTTTGTCACAACCAGCTGTTTGTTATAAGAAAAAATACACCATGATCGTTAAACAAGCCCCCCTCCCCCAGGCCCACGTTTATTATTGTTAGTGCTGCTAACGTTTTTTTGAAGGCGACTCGCTTTCAAAACGTTTGTAAGTGTTAAAGATCTTGATTAAACTTTTCGTAAGACCATTGTTTATGTAAAAAAAGCAGTAACAATATTTGATAAATTACTCATATGGTGGTTTCACCGACATCAACTGAGAAAAATGTCTATTTAACGTACGAAGATGGACTGAAACTACAGATTTTTGTCCTACCGAACTCTGTCGAGATCAGAACTTTATCCAACGTATGATACAGTCACTTCTGCAGACTTACCCATGTCTATTAGAGACAAAAGGAGTGACCATGATCGTTCCAACAATTCCATCCTGTACGGCTTCTGCAGGTGTAGAATAGCGAATAACCGATTGAGTCTACGAAGCGGCAGAAAGTAGCACATTGTGTCGGTAATTCGACCATCATTAATATAACGACAGAATGCCATCGAGAAGATTATTGCAGCCGATGGAACGCCGAAAACTGAATTACTTCAAGGCAATCTCATTTTTCAAAGCCGAATAATAACGCCGATGAATCTTAACCTTCTTATCCAATTAAATATCCGGAGAATGAATCGAGCATGATTTTGATATGATATTTTAGATAGGAGACCATTGAATATCTTTTTTCTCCATATTCAGAACCGTGCACATTTTTGTGAAAAAAGAATAGAAAATTGACGCCGTTCTTCCCTTCAGCCCAAACGGTAAATCATAAAGCAAAAGAGTGTGAGATCAATTTTAGGGGAAATTAAATTTATTGTAAGAAAAACGTCAAAAATTCAAAATATCAACAATCGAAATTGCTTTTTCACGTCATTTCATCGTGAGAGACTGGTACAAAACAGGTTAAACAGTTTGATTATATTCTTTGCTGAAAAATGCTTAAAGATTACCTACATTTGTATGTGCTAGACGATATGCAGGGCCTCTAAAGGTCGATCCAATCGATCCAGGTCGATCTTTCTAAAGGTCATATGGGTCAAGCTTGATATAGTTTTCAATGACTGCGCCGATGGCTCTTCAGTTTTTGGTATTTAGGCCGAACTTTACCTAGCTATGAGTTCCCAGGGCGGAGTCTTCGGCGTTTGTTTTGTCTAAATCAGACTCTACAGCGTTTTTAGTGTCCACCTTAAAATTTCATCGTGTTTGGGATCCGGTTCGATCTTTATAAAGTTTGTGAAATTCAGGTCGAACTACTGTATCATTTGAATTATCGCTTTAGAACACGTCATGATCCAAAGAGTCCTTTTTTTTATTTTATTCAGTTTTTGTGCACCGATAGAACAATCGGCGTATAGACGATTTTTTTCAAACGGTTACTTACTTATTCCTTTTCGAAGTGGTGGTCATGATATCTTCAAAACTAATAGTGCGCCGATGTTATTGATCCTCCTACGATTCGAAATCAACTTCCGGCTACAGCCCATACTCAAACTAGGACCATTAATTGAAATTTTTTAACATCTATTAGGTTTCAATTAGTGAAATAACGTAGCTTCGGAAAATATAATGACACAAAATACTTTATTCGAACAAGTAACGTACACTTTCTATGACGAATAGATACCCAATGACAAAAAAGTACCAATGCGTCGGAGTTACATAACATTTCGACGAACAACAAAATATCAATAGAATAATCTAGTTGGCTCGTAACAGAATCTCGTATGAACTCGTGCATCGACAAGATCCATTGCTGATTCATTTTTTTTGCGATGAAAATTTTAAAAGATTCATCAGAATTCCCCATTTACATGGCACCACTTTTTTTACGTCATTCCATTCAATTTATTTTATTATCAGTTTCAACGACGACATTATTAATTATGACAAAATCGATTTGTGATTTTTGGTAAACTTTATTAATAGTATTGATAATTATTTACCACAAATTCAAGTTTTGGCAGTTTATAGATCGTAACAACCACAGTATTGGACTTTTTAGTGAAATTTTGAAATGGAGATTGAAAGGGGTCAATTCAGATGTAGTAAAAAAATTCCGAATAATACGTTTTTTTTTAAATACAAACAATTCTTAAAAATTACCGACGCTTAAAAGGTAGATCGATGAATTTAAGCCATGCAAGATGAAGGGCTGATAATTTTTGTAATTACACATAAATACGGGATGAATTGATATTTGCAACTTGAACTCTATTTACCATCTAGTTGGGTAGTAATTAATTCATAAACATCGACTGTTTTCAGGCATTTATCCCTACGAGCATAAAAAAATCGTATGCACGTTAAGACTTATTGAATTTTTACATTCGGTATTTCCAAGATTTTGTAATAAAAAATTCATCACTGTATTCCGCGAATATTTCTAAACATAAAAGTGCTTGGGTTTTTAGACGTTACCGTTAAAAATCGACTGAAAAATAATAAAGTATTCGTTGTAAAATAATTGAGATTTCCACAGGAATGACACGGGAAAGAGCGCGAGAGCGCTTAGCAACTCTGTATTCGGCGTCTGCTAGCACATGCCTTCAGACGTGACAGTTTGCCAATTTGACTGTGTTTTTTTTCCTGTCCTCGAATATTTTAACCGCATTTGATAAATATCGATAGAATTAATGCTGATAAGTAAACTGGCAAAATCTGTGCCGTTTCGTAATTCCTTTGCGTAAATACAGTATAAACAAAACTGACAGTTTCGGCAGACGACAATAACGGCCATGACGCTTTTTACAATCCACCACGCTCGTTAAGTTTCAATTACTAAACATTTTTTGAATAATAAAATCATAAAACGCCTTCTGAGCTCCATAATCAAACCAAATGACATACCAATTTTACCCCCACCACCGCGAGTCGTTTATTCAGAGAAAATATAGTCTCGACAAGCCTCGGGCCAGCAGATGACAGAGCTGTCAATGTACTTGTCCCGAAACTCTACCGAGTCTCTTGATAAAAATATCCATTCTCCGCTGTTTATATTTCGAAAATAATGAAATCATAAGTTTAAAGTCAATTATGCATTTGCAAACTTTGGCCTACGATAGATACTGCAAAGATCACGTAGCCATCACCGATCTACCTTAATCTCGTTCATAAAATACGAAATTGTTCCAGGTGCATTGTATTTCCATGCCGGCTCTTGTAAAGTCTCAATTTATTACATACATACATTATTTTTACATTCAGTATATGCCTCGTCTAAAAACAGCTGGTCATCGGCGATCAGGCACACGTGATAAAGAGCGACAATTTTCGATACGTCAAGTTTTCCCCGAGTGGATATATCGCTGTGTGTTATACACATACAAGATTTATTCGTGTATTAACCCATGTGTGTGTATGTGTGTTCGTACGAATTACTGTGCCAAGAGAAATCGAACTTGATCGTTAAGCGAGCTGCGATGCTTGCTCGCTGCCCCATTAGCCGCGTTCACGACTACGAGACTCTCACGTAAAATCCCAAAATCGTTCCGGTCCGAATTTCAGAACATTAAAGAAGTAACATTTTTTAGAATTCCTTCAAAAATCCATTGATCTTATTTCCGAAATAATGTCCTTCCGACAGTAACAGTGAGATACCCCAAAATTCATGAAAGCCAAGAACATCAAAATTAATCAGACTGCACTGAGAAAAGAATTCAGTTGAATTCTCTACAAAATAAATACTTTTGGTATAACCAAATGTTACATTCGACGTATTTCACGAAGCCCTTAGTCTATTCAACTAATCCCTTTTCTCGGTGTGAATGCAATTAAGACTCCCGGACTTGGATACGAAAAGTTTCCATAAAATTAACATTCAGCAGCTTCTCCTTCCGAAATAAAACTTTCTCATTGAAAACAGAATCAATTGCTTCATTGGTTATATTGTTAATAAAAAATGTATTTTATTGAATTAATTATAAATGCGTGATATCCCGTGTATTTACGTTAAGAAAAACGAATACGAAGAATATCGAATGAGGCTGAAGCCAATAGAGCAGGAAATTAGTATTGCTATTGTTACACTCATAATTTTCACATAGTGAAGACTTCGATAATATCGATATTTTTCTCCAAAAGACTCATGGCCCGTGGCTAATAATCGTTCGTTAATGAGTTTTTTCTTGATAACACCAATCTTCTCTTCAATACCTTGACCTTGATCTTCAATTCTTCGTTCCGGTCACAACAAAATGCCTCTATAACAGGACGGTAAGAAGGAACAAAATACATCGAGACTCTGTTTACCACACACACGACCTACTATTAAATGTCACGAGTTCAATGGATCGTCTCTCAGTAGCATATCCTTCGGGTACACTGTGGGCTTTATTATAACATACCGATAGGTACTGCAAAACGATTCCATAAGGATAGGCATGCGAATCGTCGATGCTCGATTGTCTTGACGGGAAAGAAATAAATAAACGACTGTATCGAACGTGCGATATCTGAAGGGTCATCTCGTACCCCCAGAACTTTGTGTAACGAGTCCATCTGATTTTTTAGAGATCCAATTGCTCAGGATACATAAAATATTCAGTTTTCAGAACATTTGGAAATACCTTCATTTCGATCTGTAATTTTTGTTTATTAATTATACTGTGCTACCAAATTCCTGTTTGGCAAAACATCATATTCAGTTTTGACATGGTTTCGTATTCCATCTTCATACAAATAATCCACAATTTGGGCAAGTGAATACAATTAACAGAAGAGAGTTCCGTTTAATGAGAAATTCAATAGTAATCAAAAAACTCGATATCTTAAATTAAAGGGAATGTATTTTATTTGTATGATAAAAAATGTTTAATGATTTTGTTATTATTTGTACATTTTATACAATTTGTTTTGAAACTTTCTGAGAACGGTGTAGATTCGAAACCCGATCGGCCGTCTAGTAATCCAATACCTAGCTCACAGGGTCACTTATCTCTGCAAAGCCAGAAGCTCTGTGGGTGGTCCAGCTGAAAAGTCTAGTCATGAAAATCTTCGATCTATGCTTAGGTTCAACGACAATCCTGCGATTGACACTACCTCGATTTCGCGCGACCTTCACGAAAAACACTCGAAGTAATAAACACTAAAGTTACTAACAATTTATATGTACTGATTTCTATCAAACCCATCAAATGATTGGTCTTTAAATACGAGTTATAGTCTTTCACAATTCAACGTAAATTAGGATTAATTTTGTGTAGATGCCAATGAACAAAATTACTTCCAGTTAACAAATAACAAATAGATTTTGTTCTATTTAATGACAAACAAAAACAGAAAGAAGATCATCGTGGAAACAGAATTTTTCATCAAAAGCTCAAAACCGGTTATTCGACAGGCCGGTGGCAGGCTTAGTGTTAAGATTATGCCAAATACGTAAGGGTGAGAAAAAGTAAAACGTGAATTTTGAGCTCCCATTGAAAATGGACCGAGAAAGATCGACTTATAATATGTTTTAAGAGAGTTCCCTCAATGAAAAGCCATCTCTTAATCGAATTAATGCTCTTAATAGATCAGGTAATGAGAAGTAACGAGAAAATTAATAAATCAACCAGAAACTAAAACGAATTAAAAACTAGTACTCTCATTTGCCTCAATTCGTACACAAAAACAAATTACATATATCTGTATAGATGTTAATTTTTTTTTAATATTCTTTGTACCACTTGGCATCGAACCGCTCCCGCGTTTCTTGATTTCAAATCGTTAAATGATAAACTTTTATATGTTTTAAGCTATTAAAATTGTATTAATTTTATTGGGGTTTTCCAGTATATTATATCGCGCCAGCTATTACGATGCTTTTTATAATTTTTTTTTAATACTCGGAGTCAAGCCACTGCTGCGGCTCTTGATACATATAATCAGTAAAAGTAGTGATAGAAATATCGAAAAATTGGTTAAGAGGGTCATCCCATGTGACAGCTTTTTTTTTCGCTTTTTTTGGGAATTTTTTTTTTTGATGAACCATTAAAACACACTATCTTTGAATTTTTACCACACATTTATTAATATTTTTACAGTCCCTCAGAATTTTATCAAACAAAAATAACGAGTTGAATCGACTTTATACCGTTCGGAAGACACTCATGTGTTGGTTGACTGCTGCCATGATTCCGGAGGTTTTGCTCATCTGAAATCAAAAAATCAAACGGCATTTTAATTTGTAGACCTGAGGCTATCGCCGGAACTAAAGTAAAATAAAAATATCGAAAATTGAATTTTTGGCACGGTTTTACAAGTTAAGTTCCACGTTTCGTCATTTTTTTTGACTTTTAAAACCGTGCCAAAAATTCAATTTTCGATATTTTTACTTTACTCTAGTTCCGGCGATAGCCTCAGATTTACAAATTAAAATACCGTTTGATTTTCTGATTTCAGATGAGCAAAACCTCCGGAATTATGGCAGCCATCAACCAACACATGAGTGTCTTCCGAGCGGTGTAAAGTCGATTTAACTCATTATTTTTGTTTGATAAAATTCTAAGGGACTGTAAAAATGGTAATAAAGGTGTGGCAAAAATTCAAAGGTAGTGTTTTTAATGGTTTATCAAAAAAAATCCCAAAAGAAAAAAAATAGCTATCACATGGGATGATCCCCTTAAGAAATGGAACAAATTAATCTCCTTCGAAAATCAGACACGATGAAACTGCTACCAATTTATTTGGCACGGAGCTTTACGCATTTCAGTGTCTTGATGGGAACTTTACCACGGGAAAAGAGACTCCTATTACAAGTGGAAAGGCTAAAGTCGTAGGTGTGCATGTGTGTATAACTGATGCTATGAATTCGATAAGCAGCATCGTTCTTTCTTCCACGCATCTCCCTCGTCTGAATACCATCAGCCATTTTTACTGAAACCTTCATTGAGAACCTCGCTCACGAGAGCATCTATCGAAACTACTGTGTGAACTGTAACGCTCACATGAATCGCAAATCATCTTTAATTATTCTTTTATTTACGAAATCGTCTTGACTCCATTGGATTAAGGTACACAGAAATTTCAGGAGCCTTTTCTACATTAATACATCATTGTTTAAACCATTCTTGAAAACTGATGTCATTCGCCAATTTCACAAAATGGTCTCATCGATTATCACCGCAAATATCATAAATTTCAATACTAAAATAGAAAGAAGTAATAGCAATTTACAATGGGGAATTGAATCACACGTTTTGGTTCGAGGAAAAGTGAGTTTATGTGGAAATTTACGAAATATTGAAAGGAAAACTCAAAAAACGAACAGGAACAAAGAAGATGATCAATAAAAAGTTCAGAATAACATAAAAAATTACTCAGTATACGTATATTTGCCACAGACCCACACAAAAGTAATACACAATGCTGCCCCCTCCCCTCTCCCCTTCTCTGTTAGCTTAAAATACATAAAAGTATGTCAAATTTCGATTTGGCCTCGTTTCTTCAAAATATCCCATATGGCCACACTGTGAGCTCGATCCCAAGCTCACGACGTTTCCCGTTCCTCGATCACGAAATGCAAAGTATATACCACGTATGGAAAAAAACTTTATTACGATACTTCCCACTTTTATTCCATATGAAAAATAATACAAGAAAATTCGGGTCTCTGAGAAATAATCTTCAGGGTCCCTAAGATTCTGAGAGCCTGAAGAATTTTTCTGAAGTACTTCTCTTTATTTCTTCCTCTGACGAATGTCCTCAGGGTTTAAAAAGTTACAGCATCGTTTATATAGGATTTCGATGTCATTCGTTTCGAAAAACAGGGCTCGATCTGAAGCTAATAAATACTCGTATAATAGTAAAAAAGAAAGTATTTCAGTCTCAATTGAAATGTTAATATAATTTGTAATTTTTCAGTTATGTGATTAGATTTGGATAGAGTGGCTCGGTTGACGAATTCCTGATCCCGATGATCAAATCCAACGTGGAAATCGAGTCACTATTTTAATATTTACTACATGATGAATTTTGTTACTAAAATCACCAGCGTTACAAATTTTGGAAATGTTGCCTAACATTGAAACATTTTTCTGTGTATGGTATCGATTTTTTCTGAAAAGACGACGCGTATATCCTTCGCAATCACAAGAGGAAGCTTAAATTTGTATTCTGATTTTCCAATAGAATTTGCATAAACACACTCGTATGACAGATTTTGGTACATTACTTGAGGCGTATTTTTATACGTCATTCAAGTTTTCAACAGGAGATTTAACTTCAATGTGAAAGTCAATAAATATACAAACGATGCGTGGGGTTTTCACGAAAATCATGGTATTTATACGTCTTATCCATTCGACCTACCATTGGAATTCAAAAATGTTGTTTTACTTGTTCTTACAAATTAGCAAATTAGATTCTTATCGAATCTCAATAAATAACTTACACTTATTGAAGATTATATCAAATAGAAGAAAGATAGCACTTCTGGGTAAACGATGCTCGATTGGAGTTTTTCGAAATGGTAAAGGAATATTCGCAAATGCATAATTATGTTTATTACCGTGCAAAAGTGTGGACCTTCTTTATGCATAATAACATTTTCACAACTAGAGCGATCCTGTACTTTATCAATTTGCCACCGCCGTAAAGGTAGCTCAAAATTTGAAAAACTATTTTATTTTACGACTAAACTGAAAAAATGCCAGTATTTAAGTCAATCAAGCTGTTTAATTTGATTGAATTATTAAAAGGAAAACTAAATTCCTATATTTTACTTATTTAATAAAAAGATTTCTCGATTTTTTCGGCCTGTATAAATTGACGGTCTACTTTTTTCATATGAATTTAAAACAGTTGAAGGAAACTTTTAATAAAGTATAAGTAATAATTAAAATACATCCGGGTATATTGTTAACAATTACAGAATGTTATAGAACGTTCTCCGATCGGTTCAAAGACACCAATTAACACTTAAACGCTTAAGCAAAAACATAACAATGATATTTGTCTTTCAACCTCCGAGGAGAAAAAAGTGGATCTATTTCCATTATGTTGAAGCTTGCTATTCCCATTATGGTGATTTCCATTATGCTATTTCCATTATGTTGATCGTTGGAGTACAAAAATGTTTATTCTATTATTTTGACAGATATTATTTCGCCCATTCTACCAAAATTGGTTGAAATTTTTTAGCGTTTCCTTAAGTAGAGACAGAAAAAATCTGCAAGAACAATTATAAAGATGTTAAAACATCAAAAAAAAACGGAAATCGGCAAATATTTTAGTGGCGTTCTAATAAAGCAAACTTCGAAACTTCAAATTTTTGAAGTATCAGTATTTCCTCGATCGCCAAACGAAATTTTTTTATTGGCTGATTCAAGGCATTCCGCATTGATAGGGATTTTATCGATGAAATTCCCTACGTAGCTATTAGTTATATAAACATAATAGAGTGTATCGTATAGGATAGAGGTTGTGTTGTAGCACGCAGGATCCTGTAGTGAGGCGAGTATAACGACTGCGGGTTGACCAAAGTGTGCCATGTAAGTGGAACACATCGCTGCCTGGTACCGAAGCCCTAAGTAAACCAACTTCGTCCGCTTTGCGTCTCCTCGATCCGGCCCACCCCCACCCTTAGGATTATGGGGCCCCACGCGATCAACGAGTTCTCTCGCGAGCTTGTGGTGAAAGACTTTCTTTAAGAGTTCGTGCTCCGTGTACCATGCTTATGTACAGTAGAAACGACGAGATACATCATTGGTGGGGAAATACGAGTTTACTCTGCGTGCAAGACACGCGGATCGGAGCTCCGAGTACACGAAACTGGCCTGTCCGACTCCGATCAAGGATGTCCATTGTAGCTCTTCTTTTGTCCCGCTCCTTTATTCTTAAACCTCAGAATATTTTATCCGCAATGTCATACGGAAGGAGTATCTCTTGCGGTTTTTCTTTGCTTCATTCCAAGGAAACGGATGCGACTTCCGTTTCGGTTGAGTATTTAGTATCTTCTTCAATTCTAAACCAAAATGCATTTATATTTTATTGGTATTTCGATTTCGCGTTTGTTAGCGTTCCAGAGTGAAGTACGACAAACGGGAACCCATATTTAAATAGTGAATATGCTGATCCATCACCCCATCTGCAACATGGATATGGTGACCGAAATTCGGACTCTGATTTCGCATCGTTTTGAGAAAACAAGCGTCTTTGTACCTCAAAAAGCCCAGTGCAATCTTCTCGGAGCACGTGAAGCGCATTTTAGTCAAATTGGAATACAATGCTCATTTCCGATAAAAGTACTTCGGGGTTAGAGATAGTATCGCAACTAAAAATAATTTACGGCGTTATGCGGATGTAGAGATTGAATCTAGATGATTTTCCTATCGTGGACGATCAAATTAATGAAACTTTTCGCTAGAGGGACAAGCCCCTCGAGCGAATCTATTTTTCATTATTATTACGAACACTCCGTCATAGAACAGAGCAACAAACATTGTAGAAAGTCTCAATTTCATTTATCGCCGGCAGACAACGTGGGCAACTTGTCTATTTTCATTTTGCAACAAGCATAATGTATTTTTCATAAAGATTACTGCAGAATTTTGATTATGCCAGCGTTATCATGGAATTGTAGTTTTGTTTAAACGCGAAAGTATGTTCGCTTGTACTGTTACAGAAGTTTTCAGATCTTTTCTCCCTTAAGATTTTTAGACTCATCAACTACGGCTGCAAAGTCTGGAAATTAACAATGTATGTATGTATGTAAGTGGAAAATTATTGCCGATACTTAAAAAGAATAATGATTTTGAACTGTTCATTCGATAATTATAAATTTAAGTCAATTTAATTACAAGTTAATTAAAACTCACTTTTTTCGGGTGCCTCATTATAGGCTTATTAAGCAACATTTTTGACATCCATAAATATGTTGACCAATTATTTCGTGTAATTAATTTTGGTGAAATTTACCATTGTCTTGATATACAAGTCCGTTAAAGGCATTTACTTACGGGGTTCCCAGTGTTGTACCTCTTCCAGTAACGATCCCGCTATAGGCCTGCTCGGCAGGGCCAAGAGCTCCAAGTGGCCCGAAAAATTTAGGTCATTGCCCTAACTGGTACGTAGACCGTGTAAACCACGGAGAACCACGACCCACGAAAGGTTTTGTATGTGCCCACCTAAGAGAGGTTCAGCCTCTCTGCGAACGTTCCAAAATCAACCAGAGATTATCTTCATCTCTTCCCCCCCCTCTCCCCCCTCTCCCCCCTCTCTCTCCCTCCCTCCTCTCTCTCTCTCTCTCTCTCTCTCTCTCTCTCTCTCTCTCTCTCTCTCTCTCTCTCTCTCTCTCTCTCTCTCTCTCTCTCTCTCTCTCTCTCTCTCTCTCTCTCTCTCTCTCTCTTCTCTCTCTCGCCCCCCCCCCTCTCTCTCTCTCTCTCTCTCTCTCTCTCTCTCTCTCTCTCTCTCTCTCTCTCTCTCTCTCTCTCTCTCTCTCTCTCTCTCTCTCTCTCTCTCTCTCTCTCTCTCTCTCTCTCTCTCTCTCTCTCTCTCTCTGGGTGGGGGTAAAATTTTCGAATGACGAAATTTCGAACAGCTAAAATAGCGAATTTTAACATACAATATATATATATATATCGATAACTGTATGTTAAAATTCGCTATTTTAGCTGTTCGAAATTTCGTCATTCGAAAATTTTACCCCCACCCCTCTCTCTCTCTCTCTCTCTCTCTCTCTCTCTCTCTCTCTCTCTTCTCTCTCTCTCTCTCGATCGCCTCGTCTTTGTACCCGTGAACAGGTTCCTTCGTAGTTTTTACCGGAGAACGGAGTACGATGATAATTTTATATCTGATCTCAAGAAGATCTTAACCCCGTTATACACATGTTCACAATTCTTTTCAACAATGGTCCAAAGCTCTACAGCAGTATCAGTGTTGAGAGACCTCGATGCGTGGTACGTGTGCATTCAAATTCTTTTAACGGTAGACATTTATCTGCTGCCTAGAAAGAATGACCATCGTGCAAATGATAAAACACAGAAAATGATAAAAAATGTTAGAACAAATGATGGCAAATTAACAATAATTTCAAAAGGATTGGCTTGAGTTAAGAGTTCTCAATCAATTATTTTCAATTCGCTTTAAAACTGCGATCTTGCATGAGCAATCGAATTCCACCATTTTTGTAAAACAACTTCGTGAACGGAAATGATACAGGAGACACGGAAATTAAATCGAAGCAAAAGTCATTGAATAAAGAAACAACGGATTATAAAGAACGTATAAACGAAATGTTTATTACACTTCCCGTACAAAACTCATTGCACGGGTGGAAAAGAACGAAATTCGAGAGGCATCACATACAACAAAGCAGTGGAAAACAGTAGAAAAAGAGAATAAGCGTAATAAAAAGAGGAGAAGAAACTATCAACAACAGATTAACAAACCTCATAAAACTATGGTATCTTAAAACTACCAATAACTATATTAACTAGGTAAAATACTGCATTTTATCCCTTATTTTTACTTTCTTAATAAAGTCTCCATCATCATTAATTCCTTATCAACACGGTCCTGAGAACATCATCGTAATCCGCGAAAAAGAGAATTTTTTAATCAAGAAATCGTACACCGTCTTTTTGCGTAGCCAGCTACGCTATCAAGTACGTAAATTGTAGTCGTTTTAAAAGAACGAGGACAAGGTCGACATCATCTACTAGATGTAGAACTTAGGACTCTTTTTCCAATTTTCCGAGGCGGAAGAGACCATTTTTCGCGTCGCATTAGCTATAACCAGTGCCGTTTATGGTCATGAAAAAAAAAAAACACGTAATGAAGCTTGAAAAGAATAAGAGGAGAACAAGGCTGAGAAAACAGTAATTTTTATGATTTTAGAAAAAAGTAAGTTACGCTAATTTAATTTTAAAAAAGCGTGGAAAATTAAGTACCATTGAAATCATCATTATGATGGTAACCATTAAAAAAAAAAAATTCTCAATTTTGTCAAAACGGTGGAAGAAATTCTGGTACAGTTATGGCGCGAAAGTACTTCACTATAATGAAGCATCAGATTGCTAGAGAGGGATTAAATCGGTTCTAAACGGAATAAAGAGTATAAATATAAGAGTTTTAAGGAATTCGGGAATCGTGCCGTCGTGATGAAATCGAAAATCAACATTATTTTTTTTTCGCAAGGTAACAATCATGTTTTTTTTTCTTTTTTCTTTAATCGAACATCAATAATCGTAATATAAATAAATGCACATATCTATACTTTATACAATTACAATTTTTTTTGCAACAAGACACGGACCGATCGCAACGATGAGATTATCAATGAGAAACAAGAACTCGTACAACAATCGGAGCATCAGGTCGATCGGTACCGCCGACTCGAACATAACACATTTCTTATATAAACGCAATAAATACTAAAAAGAAAAAAATAAACATCTTTATATAAAAAATTTCGAATGATCCTGTTGCCGATGAAATTTAATCTCTAAGTGCCGCCGATCGATTGACCGGTCTCTTGGAGGCCTGCGAGGCATCCCGATCGAACGAGAAGGACGAAAAAGGATCAAGAGATAACGAGGGGGTATGGGTAAAGAGAAAAACGACTGTATTCATAAAATCGATGACCCGTATTACGTTTGCTAAATCAAAATAAAATAAATCTTCGGAAATTATTCGGGTGTTTTTTGTTTTTCGTCTCTATATTACAGCGCCAAAAATATCGAAAGTATACAATAGGAACGAAAATACGACGAGCAAAAAAATAAAGTAATTCAAGAGAAGGAAGATACCACGAGAGTACCTCATAAATAAAGATTTCGTAATTGCTATAGCTATTTTACAAAAGAAAAAGAAGGAGACACTAGAGTTTGAAAAGTGAATGAGACAGTTGAAGGTAAAATAAATAATGCGAATTACAGGACGAAGTTAGTTAGACAGCAAGGATTGGAAGTGGTAAAGGACAAAATCAGGTTATTGTATGAAAAAAAATAACATTATAAATAGAGAAAAGGAAATTGTGAGAGGAAAGTTATTAGGTACTTTGTAGCACGATCACATATGGTCGCGCCTCTTTTACAATAACATTGCGTTGCGTTTTTTAAACGTATTCGTGTTTCCTTCTGCATTTTTCCACAATCACGTTTGGGAAACATTGTAGCATCAAAGCGCGCGGTATGAAAAGTGTTTCTCTGTTAATGTATGTCCGATGGAACAGTTCGACAAACCCAACGCTTAATTTAAACTATTTTAAGCATCGTTCCTAAGTACATACACGTACTATACGCATATTTTCGAATATGCAGCTTTCTTACAAAATAATAGGTTTGTGTGTGTGTGTGTGTGTGTGTGTGTATATATATAGCATTATTTACATGTAGTGTGTGTCGTTTGTGAGAAATTTTCTGACGGGAGAATTGATAACCAGGAGAAGCAAACTTGAATACCACCACTCACAATTATCATTGATGGACTCTTCGAGGTTTCATACCTCGAAAGGGTCTCCCGCGGAAAAGATTGTCGAACATATCTTCCGTTACTTTTACACTATTTTGTTTCCCTCGCACGTTCATCACATGCACAGTACAGATTTATGAGACTTGATAAAAAAAAACTGTACGACGTTTTGCAACTTTTAACTCATATACCGGGCGAATCATCGAGTCGAGCATCTAGAGAGATCTTCGATCTATTCTCGTACTCGCATTGCGACGCGTTTTGCTAACGATCTTCCACCAGTTTATCTCAACGGTCTACAAGTGGAAGTATACGGGCCAACGCGCGAGGTCTTCAACCTCTGTCTCGTTCCCGAACGAAGTATCCATCATGACCTCAAGAGGTCTACAGTGATCTTCCTCACGTTTGTCCCTTAATCCCTGCCGATTCTTTTGTGAATCTGTTGATGTTTTATCAAGTGCGCCTTTTGCCGGAATGCTTTCCCACAAACTTCGCACCTGAATGGTTTCTCGCCGGTATGAGTTCTCAAATGTACTTTGATGTTACTTTTATTTAAAAAGCCTCGGTTGCATATCGAACACCTGTGAACAGGCTTCTCCTTTCCACCGATGAGTCCAGACTCCGTGCCATATGGTAACGCACTCGTAGCACCAGGACTCTTTTTCGAAGGGTTTTGACTTCCTGGTCCTGGGCGCGAGCGTTTTCGATGATCCCTAGGAGGTGCCGTAAATGATGAGTGTAAGGTATGATCAGGACTACACGAGGTGGATACTCTGCCCGGAGGACTAACTGGTGGATAAGGACTCGTCGAAGATGGAGTTTCGCCACAGGAGGCATTTTGTAATACTGTATTACCAGCTTGTAGCCTTGCCGTCAGAAGTGGTGCATAACCGTGCGTTAAAAGACTATGTAACGTCGAGCCATGTTGTTGTGTCTGATTCGATGGTGTCGATGCTCCATAAATCTGCGAATATGGACTCGGCGACATCGTTCCGTGGGCTTTTGGTGAACACGCGGTGTCGATCCACTCGGCAATGTCAATCCAATCTCTCGAACCGTCTGGATCATGCTCCGATCCTGGACCATTACCGCCACCCGGTACAGTCGTATCAGCAATCGCTGAGCCTATTATTTCCGCGATATCTTCAATGTCGTAATCAACTTGTTGGGTTGACTGAGGCTGCTGTTGATGAGGTTGTTGCTGATGTTGATGCTGTTGCTGTTGTTGTTGCTTCTGATTACTTTGGGGACAAGGCGTACTCGAAGAAACAACCGGGGATTCATAATACTCTTGATTCGAGGAAGGTGTCGGCGAAGACGATTGCATCGAGGGCCTTTGTCCGGACGAAGCTATCGTGTGATAATGATGTCCAGGAATTCCATTGATACTTAAGTTTGCTGTGTAACCGGTGAATGGAGGAAGGGGTTTGAGTTCTGCAAGGGATTGGGCCGAAGCAACACCCACAGACGATCCCAGCAAAAGAGTGTCCCAGGCATCTTGAAGTCCAGCTGCGGTTTGCTTAACATCGGGTGGCTCCAAAAAATCAGGCCCCGTAGCTCCCCATGGTGACAGCAAGAGACTATCAACACCAACAACCTCAGCCGGCGATCCTCCTACGGTCATTCCGCTGCCCTGGCTACTATGGGGAGGCTCAGCACCTGATGACGTTAAGTGTGGCGGCCCAGTCGGAGGACCCGACTGTGTCTCGTACTTCATGTCGATCTGTAAGTCTGATGTTGGTGATACTATCAGACCGTCAGAATTCGAACTGTTGCCACCTTTTCCGCCGACTGTATTAACTTGCTGATGAGACCGGCAATTGGAGACTTGTTTACGGAGCGATCGATTTCTACCACTAGTGCTTATGATATCATAGGGTGACGTTGCGGCAAGATCCTCCTCAGTTGCTTCCAATACGTTGCAAGGCGAGTTACCGCTCAGCGAATACTCAACCTTTATTCCACACGATTCCTGATCAATCTGATCTGCCTGACAATCGGCACCCGGTGAATATTCAAGCTTTATTCCGACTCTATTAGCGATATCTTCTGCGTCAGGGTTTCTCGTCGCTGATATTCTCGACGTCGACAAAAGCGAGCTTAATAACGAAGCGTTGAAACTCGTCGTTGTCGTTGATGACAACGTATTCCTAAGCGAAGCGTTTGTTCTTGCTTCCACTGTACTTCTTCCAATTGTACTATCCTCTGACTTGATTCTCCCATTCAAGGACGAGAGAATACTTGTGAGGGAGTCTCTGGATGATGAAGACGAAGAGGATGAAGCAGAAATTGCATTACGTCCGTTTCCCGAAGATAGTGTTGAGTTTGACGACGCTGATACTGATGGAGAAAAATTTATATTCGATGTTCCTGTTGCTAATAGCGATGATAGAACTGTATTCCCGCCCGATGTCTGGTGGTTAACTCCAACCCTGGGACCTCGAGTGTTTCTCGACAAGTTATGACTGTTGTCGTTGATGTCTGATGACTTTGGTGTCAACAGGGAGCTGAGCACGTTGTCGGACGTGCATGTGGACAAAGTCTGTGAAGTTTGTCCCGTTTGCGCGTTCGAATCGTTGATGGTGCCGTAAGGATTAGACGATGCTGTCGATACGGATCTTACGGCATCCGTGTTGCACCTCGATGATATTACATCCACATGTCCGAAGGTTGAACTCGCGCTCGTACACGTAATGGAGGCTGAACTGAAAACCGCTTGACCAAAATTTCGATTTATTTGTTGATGGTGCTCGCCACCGTTATTATCGTTGCTACTGGTGTTGTTATTGTTGTTATTGCTACTGTTGTTGCTCCTGCTACTGCTGTGGCTTGATTGATAATGATGCTGGTGCTGGTGGTGGTGGTGTTGCTGTTGGTGTTGTTGATGGTGTTGATGATGATGTTGGTTGGGCGAAGAAAGGAATGCGTACGCCGAGTTTGGTGGACTCGAGGTACGCTGCAGCGTGTTCGAATACTGGTTGTTGTTCCCTGGAGGCCCCTCGTCGATCCTCGGTGGCCCTGGTGTAGATACCGTGGGGAAGAGGGGACCAGGATTCCACCAGGGATCCACTCTACTGCCGGGGGTGCTGCAACCGCCAACGGCGCCGCGAGGACCTGGAACAGGATGAGGTCAACCTTTAAACATGTCGCACTTATTTGCATGAAAATATAATTTTCCATAAAGCAAATATACGAATATCATAATTCATTAGAGTTCGTAATATACCGTATGCCATTTGAGGCATTAGAAAAGTCACTTGCACCGTTTAGAGCGCTATAAAGTAAATTTAATAAGCTAAACTGTACCGAACTTGTCATCACTGTAGAAATTAACTTTATTACGGAAAACAAAATCGATATGAAAATAAGAACAATGAAATTATACTTGAGTTGTAATAACAATGTTACATTATCACGTTTACGAAGGAGATAACCAAAATAACCGTATCTGCCTTCGTTCACTAAGGTAAAGAAGAAGATCTCATCGGATTGAAAGATTTGTAAATAAAATACAGTATATAAAGCAACGTATGTCTGTGTGGTAGCGTGTCTGCCATCATTGCTAGAGAGTTTAACGAAGCTTTTGAAGTATCTCGATTGCGCTCCACATTGGTGGCACGTATAGTAAAAAGGGGCAATACAAAGTATCGGAGGTGAAGATGACTTCGTATATGGCTTCTATACATATACATATGTACACTACAATTTAAATAGGCTGGCAGTGCCGCGGCAATGTACAAAGAGACAGGATCGAAGGTGCATTGGTGTTTCCAATGGGACCATTTAGGTTAAGGCACCAAAGTACCTAAACCATAAATATACTTCTACTTCTAGCGCATACCAATATAATATAATTCGCGGGTAAACTCGGGTCAGATAACCTTACAACGACCTTTGAGTATATTTATTATGCAATTATTAGCTGCACATGAACAATCAAATATAAACTGCTTTCTGGTACACGTAATTGTTTGATTTGTTAAATTAATATATTTAGTCATTCACCTTCAAATATATTTAATCAAGCCTAATTTCTGATACTTCTATTTCCTAGTCATATAAAATCCCATTGCTCTCAGTCAAAATTTATTCATAAACTACAAAATTACGGCGATAGTAACCAATTTTCAGACTCCCTAGAGTCTCAAAAACGTTCCTACCATTATGGGAACGGTCGAAATCTCTCTTCGTTGACATCGAATACGAGACTAGGATAGTTCCAAGATAATTTCATTAGAAAAATTCTCTATTTATCCCTTTAATGAAATTTAATATCGGATCAAGCAATAAATACTGGAAGTAGGACATTTGCAACGTTAAAACTCTATCGTAGTGCTTTAATCCGGTTCCGATTCCATTCTTCAATGTAGTGTCCTGAAAACTTCCAGTTATACAAATATATATCTATATAGATGCTTATGGCTACTATACGCCTGACGCATTTGTTTCTTCGTTTGGGTTCGTTCTTATACATTCGTTGGGCTATGTGGGAATGCAGTAAGAGCAAAGAGATACACCCAGCAGACTGTTGCTCTCTTCTCTCTTGGACGCTCACCCAGACCAGAAGAAAGACTTGCTCCGGCTAACTAGGTCAGTGGCACGCTAGCCACACTTCGAGGGAGCCAGAGCAGCCGCAGCCATCGACGACCACACCGCTTGTAACTTTTCCCCACTGGCAGTACACCATCAGTTTGAATACGCTCGAGCGACCAAAATCATACATTTTTTGAATGAATTTCGTCGCCAGTTCATCTCTATCATACTGGTAGAGTGGCCAGAGTTGAGCTGATCCAACATTTCATCAATTGACACTCAAAAGCAAGACCAAGATGATGAATGATGAACCCTTAACCCGGAAATGGTAAAAACATTGCGTGACAGCAGTCAAGGGAATTTTTGCCGGACTTTATAATCATCCGAGTTAGGATCGCTAATTATATCTACAAATCCGCATGATTCTCTCCGCTTAATTGCGTAGATTCGTCAATTGAGACCAAGACATAAAATAAAAGAAAATTCGTTTCGTTATACGCGAAAAAAATCATAATTCACAGTGTATTTTGTTTTCTGTAATAACTTTCTAAGTTGGACAAATATTCCAAATTGTTTGATTTACAGGAGTCCAGATGTTTAATAACTCCAGGTCATTCAATTACATATTCAATTATTTTCCATCTCTCTTCTGTACGTGTCATACATAATATGGTTACTGATTTTCTTCGTTCGCGAACCGTCCTTGTCGCTTAGAGTTACTTGTCACCCGTCCTTGTCCGCTGGCTAGGTACAATCGAGTGTGTGGGTACCGCATGAATATATATGGGGAATACCGCACTGGTGAGTAGGAGGAGGAAGAAAAGAAGAAGAAGAAAGAGGGGGTGTCGAGCCGTAACGCGGCGATCGGTACCGTTATTCAATGGCGTAGGAAGCGAGTCACAAAATCTTTATAGACACAATATACTACAGTAACTATAGTCAACCGGATAGAAAGAAGTTATGGAGGTAGCTGCGAGAGGAAAAAGGATGGATCAGATTTAAGGATACATTAATCGAGCCATAAATACATTTCTCGTTAATTGGACCATTTTTTTACAGGCCCTTCATTTTCGAATGGTTGCATCAAAACTCAAATTAACGGAAAAACGATTTTAAATGTTTTTTAATATCTTACAGCGGCTGTTAACAAAGCGGATGACCGTAAAATTTCCAGAATTCCATAGTTATTCCCCTTATTCTCGTAAATTATCTAATGTTCATGTTGGTTCTAATATTCACAGCTGGACTCGATCGAAAATCCAAGCTATTGTCACGATTTTGTTTTTGCACTTTTGCTTTAACGGGCCTACGACAATGGCGAGCCACTTATCAATGGGATCACTGGGTCCGAACGACAAATTCGGCTACAACGAAATATCACGATCCGCTTCGTTCTTCTTCACGATCCTCTCCCCTCTACTGCATCGATTTATGTATCGATACTGGGATATATCGAACGAACCCATCTTATTCCATCTGTCCCGCTCTCTCGCACATATCCGATGAAATCGGCTGTGGTATCACTGGAGAGCTAATGTCGACCTACTGTCCACTGTATTTGCACCGGTGAAATTTCGTGCTCACGTGCTTGCGAGGCGTAGCACGCAATAAGCGAAGACGACAGGGGACCTTCCTACGGCCCAGAAATTCCAGAGAAAAAAAATGTCAAAGGCCACGTTTTTTTATTCAAAAATTCTATTCGTTATATCGTCGTGGAGAGAAAGTTGACCAAAGGATCGTTTTTCCAATTTCAATTTCAGAGCATCGGTATATATTATATTTTTACATATGATTGACTATTTTTTCATGTAGTGTCCAGAAACAGAACTCAAATGGTTGGATTAAAAAAAAAAGAAAATCAATCGATAGCGGAATTAATTAACGGACTTCCAATTACGAGAAACATTCAAATTTTTTTAACAAGTTGTAAATTTATTCTTAACGGCCGATAAAAATGATTGAAAACCTTCTTTAAATACAGTCCTGTATCCGGCATATATTTAATGGCAGAAGTGGAAGTGGTGTGTATGATAAATGTTGGTATTGGTACATCGCGACAGGAGAAGCTACTCCGATCGCGTTCGCGGTAGTCTCGACCTACTTATCTCGCGAGGGGAATCGAGAGGAAAGTGACTCAGCATTCCAGCGAGCAGATTATACTACTCACAACCGCTCGGACGCACACAAATACAGAAAAGCATACCCATATCGGACTGAGAGACAGTAGCAGATGACCAGTACAACTTGGCCACTGTGCGCGAGCCGGATTCCCAAAAATATAAATCGTTTCCCCCATTCTGGCGTGCTACCAGTTGTCGCGTACGTAATAAAGGTCCGGGTGCGTTTTTCTGGATCCGGTCTCATTATACGGTCCACGAAACATCGTATTTTATGTATAAAGTCAACAATACCATTTTCATTCACGCGTTAATTTTTATGTCGACACCTATGGATTGTAGAACATTTTTGGATGAGTCGGAACTCGACCTTCATTTTTCAATATTCATTATTTCTAATTCTTCAACTCTCGGGCGATTTTCATGACTTTTTCAGGTTGTAGTTAGACACACCAAAAATAGATATTTTAGCACAGGTTTTAAAACGAGTGAAGATGTATCTTTTCTCCTAGAGGACTTATTATTTAAAAAAATGCAGTTGTGAATAGCCAGGCGCTGAATTGTTAAAAATTTTCGACATAATACTGAAATTATATTCAGAATCGAAATGGCTATTTATAGCAAGCGCGATCGTGAGGCGCCGAAATAAAAAAATAAGTGGACCTATGAATTTTTCGATTTCATCTAGTCAGCGATTGTTGGTGATTTAAATGACTGGCGATAATGGCGAGGAGAAATTTATATGAGTTGAGATTTCAGCCTCCTAAATGATTCCACTTGGAATCGACTAAATTTCATTTCGAGATTTCCCCGCGGAGTATCGATCCTCTTCATGTGGAATCTCCTATATGAATGTACATTTAGTTTGTCTGTATATCCGTGTTTATATACCCATATACATATATGGATGCATGCGGTCTACTCTGCGCACACAAACAGAACGATACGAGCAGACGTGACGCAGGTAAACCGGCGGCGAGCCGACAAAGTAGGACGGAGCACCGTTAACCCGCTAACAGAGATAGTTGATGGAAGGGGCCACCACCTCCCTTGTCCTCTTTCTCTGTGACCAGAGTATCCACTAACGTAGCATCTATATAAACTATATACACACAGCCAAACACGTATTTATATAAAAACATACATATACATGCGTGCTTATGTACATCGACATACAGACAACAGAGATTTTGTTTAGCGAGCTCAGCACGTAAAATGGCTTTCCTTTTCGTTGCGAAAAATGGCGCGTGCGAATCGTGGATACCCCAGCGACCTACATCCGGCGTAGACACACGACCATATACTTCGCAGGATGCCGTGGTAAATTTGTTTGATCCGAGCTATCCATCTCTCTCTCTCTCTCTCTCTCTCTCTCTCTCTCTCTCTCTCTCTCTTTCTCTCTCTCTCGCATTCTCTTCTTCTTCACCTCTCTTACAACCCTCGACGCGCATTATTCACGACGCCATTGTTGAACGTATTTTTATAATGACAAAGATTCCAATACTCGACAGGAAGTTCCGTGTATCCATTTGATGTTTAACGGGTATGCGTTAATTGTTTCAGGATTAATAAAAGCATAAAACAGTTTTGTAAAAACATTTTTCAGCAATTTGTTTGTTTTTCTTTTTGAAATAACTGGGACTCTGCAGCAAATTTTATACCGTATATACATGTGATTAGGAACATTTTAGAAGTCCTTTTGTTTGGAGGCTTGCGAGTGTATTACGATGGCCCGTGTCAAATAACTTGCGTATATGACGCTTTTATTGCTGGAAATATGTGGGCACTATCGATATCTCTATTGTAGCGGTATACAGACCTGGTTATACGCATCTTGTGGTATACTTAACGATACAACCGTTGGTATTATTTCAATAATCGTCTCGTACGCCAGTTCGAGATCGCCATTATGTGCGGGCTCCAGGAGAAATTCTTTCTAGTCAACTAACGAGGTGAATTTTAAATGCAACTAGAATCGACTCTATACGTGGATATTTTTATCACAAAATGAAAGAATCCACTTCCGGTTACGGACTTTTATAGATGGGCAATACACGATTTCAACTTGAGAGAACTGAAACTATACACCCGTTGATCGGCGTTGAGAAAAATCAACGCCGCATCTTTGATGGATCGTGACGGGAGTCGAATGAAGCCGTGGGACTCCGGAGACTTCAATGAGTGGTGCATCAATCCGAACGATATTCCCATGCACCAAATGTTGCCCGAGAACTCAATGGTTAGCAAAATCCTTAAAAATTCGTATACTTCTATTTCATTCGGGCGATCTCTATCGAATCAAATGATTTACAATTTGAAAACTCTTTTCTTTTTGGTAGCTTTTGACAGATTTTCTTTCGTCCTTAATTGACAACTGATTATCGAATTAACGAACAAACCATTTTATAAGGATCTGTCTAATTCTCATAATTGTATTTATTATCGTGTTCAAATAAACGAAATAGTTTCTAATTAATGAACATCTTTTTTTTTGCTATTTGGAGTATTTGTTTGCTTTTTGAATACAAATTTATGGTAAGGTATACAAAAATATCCAACCCGTGGCTTATCATTATTCCGTTAAATCGCTAGATGATCAGGCATTGTGTATGTGGGCGACGACACAATTTTCAACGGTTTCACCACGCTCCCGCAGAGCTATCTTGCTCGAACGTCATCTTTTTGTGCGTGTTGCGTCTTCTAATCGTGGAATTATTCGAAATTGAGTTGTGCCAATTGATAGGAATTTGGGAATTGGGGGAAATAAATTATGACTCGAAATCAGGATAAGAGAGTAAAAAATTCGATAGTCCAACTTCCAATCCTGCAGTCTCGATGAAAGTAAAAATATTTCTTAATCGAGTGCGACATTTATAATAATTTTATATATAGACAAAATTATACAAACTATTGCATAAACCAACAAATAATCGTTTGATTCACAAAGAGCAATAAAATTAGATTAATAATACGTAAAGATTGTTTGGGAAACTAAAATCTATAAAAATTGTCATAATTATTCAATGACTTTACATGCTATATGGGAATTTTTCTTCTTAAGGAAATACCGAATGATTAATTTGCGAAATCGTTAAAACTTGCCTCGATATATACAAATAAATGAATACAAAACGATGGAAAACAGAATACGGAAATAAACGAAATGATTTTATATATGCCAGAGGTAAATGAAAAAAATGAAAGATTCTTTGCTCATTTATCAAGATGAAAAGAAAGTATAAGCTCATTTTGGAACTACGATTTACGGCTTAATTTGTCAATGAGCCTTGCCTGTATCCTGTAAGCAGCGACGTCTAGTACACGATATTATTCTGCGGGGAGGGGAATCGCGGCATGCATACGTGCACATACCGAGCTTGGTTGGTTTCCATCACGGCGGCGGAGAAAGTGCGATGAGCGGCGGCCATCGAGGTAAAGGTTAAAGTTATAAGAGAGGGCTGCCACATAGTCGGAACTTATTTGCGGTAAAACAATCGTCACAAAGACGTTAAAAGAAAAGAAAATTTAATAAAAATCGAGAATAAATTGTTGGGTTTGCGCCACTTGTAGCAAATACAGAATCGTCAAAGAAAAAGGACAAATTTTAGTTTTCTTCATAATTTGTAAGAAATTTGGCCGGATAATTGAAAATAATATGAAAGGCCACGTTATTCATATATCTATAATTTAAAAAATCCTGCGCGCTCTCAACGGAACAAGCCAATTTTGTAAATTTATTTTTTCAAATTGAATCTTGTAATACATTGAAATAATTTTATTTCTTTTTCATTCTAAAAAGAATCAATTCAGTAGCAAAATAATTGATCATATTCTTTTCAATAAATTGAATCGATCTTTTCGAAAGTCTTCATTTATTTGAGTGAACTACATTTATCGAATTTGTTTCGAATCTTTCGAATTGGACATTTTTTGCTCGCTCAAAATCGAAAGAATGCATTTGGTTCAATTATTTTATGTAAACAATAAATAAAAACCAGCACAATCGATAAATTACGACGTTACAAACTTTCTGACCATGTATATTTTGTCTTGGGGCGAAATTCAGTATCTTCGAAATATGTTGAGACCGTGAGTTATGAAGATCAAAATCCAGAGAGAGAGTATAAATGAACAAGGTTGCGGGGATCGAGGCGGATGGCGACGAAGGGCAAGGCGAAGACCCGCGCTGAGGTCGAGCAATGAAATGTGGGTCAGTGTACTCTTTGTGCTAGTGTAGCGCGAAGCGAAGGATCGTGCCTCCCATTTCTCCCCTTCAGCATTGTGGTACAGGTGAGCAGGTGGCCTCTTCGTTACTCAGATGTTAATCTGAACGGGTAGTGATACATCAGGGTATTAAATTCAATCCGAATCGAAGTTTTCTTATACAACAATCCATCAAATTTATTTATAATTTTTCCAAGATTTTCAAATTTTCATCATTGAAATCCAACGAGATTTTCTTTACTTACATTTACAATTATCAAAGTTTTGGATTGTTACAAATCTTTTTGCATATATGGACACTTGATCGCTAACAGAGACCCAAAAGAAATGGATTCGTGCAGTGCAAATTTGCAAACAAACAGACAAAACTCAATATACAATTTTTTATTTGTACTTTCACGAAACCATTTCCAACATTATATCTTTCGACGGACGTTGTATTTCTGACAAATATTACAGTCGTAGTACTATTTTATTTATAAATTATGTCCAATAAATGCCATTGTGCATCATTAAAATGCAACGGAATGCCGTTTTTTTTCTAACAAACACAATTTTCTTGAATCCTTTGATCGTGAAAATCGGTGACACTTTTTTAGACTCTCTTTTGAGGACTCTCATATAAAATCTCCAAAAGGAGTACAGTGATTTCGATAATAAAGAAATAGAATTTTCGTAGTACTCCAATGAAGTAATTGTCAAATATTAAAAGTTTGCTGAATTGCAATTTAGTTGCGATTGTATTTTTAATAATTTTATTTTTTATACTTTTGGTTTTCCTCCTAATTTTTCTTCACATCTACCGTTTGATTTGCCTACAACGATGATGCGAAACTTTCGGCAATAAAATAAACGCAGAGTGCTTATTTGAAAAGGCAAGGCAGAACGCCGTGGCTATTTATCGTGCGATATATATCTTATTCTAGTTACGATAAGCATGGATAAGCAACGAGAGCATAGAGAACAAATGATGCTATATATAGAAAAAAGTAGTAAACCGCATATTTCCATAGAAACAGCAGGAGATTATACCGCAACTTTCAACGTTCTATCAGAGTTTGTGGGAACACTTTTTTGCCGCCGAAATCGTATCCCCATGTCCGTTAAGTTTTGGTAAGCTAGATATCTTTTATTTATTTGTGCATATTGAACGTGGTTCTAAGAATGCACAGTAATATATCTGGATTTATTAAAAAATCAATATTGCGGTAATTTGATCATGGAATTAGTCAAATACAATCTGTTTATTTATTACAAATGTCGTCCATTAACAATGGGTCTTAAACAATGTTCAAAGTAAAACATTATCAATTTTCATATAGTCATATATTTATTTATTAAATACCAAAGTTTCAATTCGAATTAAAGAAAAAAATGTGTAGTCAAAACCCGGGATAACATACTTAGACTTTTAAGGGGCCAGTCCACTTTGAAAGTATCAAAAAATCGATTTTTTTTACTGTTTTCGAAAGTACATACATTCAGAAATATTGTATCAAAATTTTATGAAAATCCGAGCTCTCTAAGTATTTTTTTTTTACCTGAACTCAGGACCTCATTTCGTCTACCTGAGCGTATAAACTTCAAACGCGTTTTTCTCGAAACAACGTTTTCAAAATCTAGCTCCATCGTATCTCTAAAACTAATTAACCGATTCTCTTGAAATTTGAACCACATATTGTAAACATGATTCGCAACAAGATGACCCCCGATAGTTTTAAAATTTTGATTTTTACTCTTTTTTTTGTGAAAAACTGCGAAAAAAAGGCGTTTTTTTTTACTTTTTTCGTTTTTCATCTGCCATTTTTTTATTTTTTGATAAAACTTTATATCCGAGGGTCATTTTGTAGCTGGTGTCATACTGAATCTAATGGACTTTGATTTTTTTGTTTCAGACGAGCCGTTGCCGAGTTGTGACGGAGCTACCTAGCCTACCTATTTTTGAGGCGTTACGTTAAGCTATAGTTTTTGTACTTAAAAATGAATAAAAATGAATTAAAATTTTTTTTTTATGTATTTCAAGACTATTTATCAAGCCCAACAACTTTTATATTCATATTTTTTATAAAATGCTGAAAAAAAATCGCGAAAATAGCCTTTTTTCGTGGTTCCAAAGCGGACTGGCCCCTTAATTGAAAAAAAAAAAAATGATGGAGGCTCAATGCCAAATGTGATTTTCTTCAATGGATTTTTCAAATACGAAGAAACAGAAGCAACTCGATGTATCTATTTAATAGTCTGAAGAAAAAAAAGAACAACGCATGTAAACATTTATTTTTATTATCAGGGGTATTGTTATTTGTATATAGATAATGAATAGACAGGGGCATGAGGAATCGAGTTTACAAGCAGGCAGTCTTTGCGGAACTGGCGAGTCGGAAACCTCCACCACCTCTCAATCCTTTTTTCACCATCTCTTTCCTCTTCTTCTCTCTCTCGCTCTATCCTCGTTCGTTCGCACCGGTTAATGTGGTACACTGACCTACTCTTCAGGAACTGCAGGCGTACGCGCGCGAGCACTTAGCATCGGAATCCCCACCTCTCTGTTATTCAGTCATCCTTCTGGTTCCCTACCTCCACACCTCTTCCCCTTCCTCCGTTCCTCCCGCTCGTCGCATTCGTTCTTCAGATCCACTTCTCCTCTTCCTCATTCTACTTGGTCGATCTCTCGAGCGCGCGACCTCCTCCGTCCTCTTTCCACCTTCTGCAAGGATATATCGCGTTTCCCATTCCCTTTCTTTCTTCCTCTTACGTTTACTATATATATCGTAAATATACGTGTATATTTATTCCCACGACGGTTCCCCTGCGACTCGCCGCGTTTTTCACTCACTCGCGGAAGCCACGTGTATCATTCTCTATCTGTTCTCTCTTTCCTCACGGCTCCTTTCTCCCATTCTTCACAGTACGCGCTTTACCGAACTACCATTGTATCTGCGATTCTATATAGCCGATTCAGCAACGCTGTCTATCTGCTACACTAAATAAATAGAATCTAAAGATTGCGATAAGAGGGAAGTTGAAAAATACGAGTTCTCTCGTCACCCGTGAGATATCCTTTCTGTTTTCTTTTTCCTTCCGATCTTTTTCTCTCATATTTTATAAATTAGACTCAGCAGCATCCTTGCGAGATACAGAAATGTTCAATAAGGAAATTAGGCAACTAGAATAAGAGCGTGGAGATCAATTATCACGTACTCGCCCGCCTGCTCCGCTTATGTACCATGGCACTCATAATTCCCTATTTGAAATGACGCTCAGCAGCGCCCTCGCGTGGTAGAGAAATGTACTAGAGTTAATTGAATTGAGATAAAAGCGTGGAGACAAGTTCTCTTTTGCCGGGCACGCTTTCTCGATTTATCACCATCCAAACTCCCCTCCAACTTCAAATAACACCGAGAAGCGTCCTCGCATGATCCAGAAATGTACTAAACGGAAATCAAAGAACTAGGATAAGAGCGAGGAGTTAAAAAATTCTCTCGTACTCGCACGTACGATTGGTAATTACAAATATTACCATTTCTAGAGTGAATTAAATTTAATTATCGAGGATAAAAAACTTGTCTTGGAATAATCACACGGAATATGACACTGACACTCGTCCAAGCGGAATCGAGCGAACCGTGTCTTCGATCGTCATCGTCATCATCATTACTGAACACACACGAGAACCTCCACCGATTCCACCTGTGTATATATGCGTTTCTATGTGCTTTCATATGGCATCCCTACTTCGAAGATACATGTCGTCGACGTCGGTCATCGGCAAGGAAAAAGTCATGAGTGTGTCTGTGCTAAGACAGCAGTGGGCGGCCGGACACCAATAAACTCAATGGAGAAATTTCACCTCATACCGAATACAGCTTGTTTTTTTCTTTACCAGACTAACCCATTGCCATTTTCTCAACGTGAATATACTATTATATCTGTGGTGCTCGAAGCGTTAACGATAAAGACAAACCAGCCGATGATGAACTCTCGTATTTTTCCACAGCTATCTACCGTTCTTATCTTACATGAAACTAACGGGAAAAAAATTGCATTGTTAAATTTCAAATTATTTTTTGTTGTTAAACTTTAATATTTTAATTTATAAACGTGAATATTATATAGTTTATTCATATTTCGCCAGGTGCAAAAATGTACGTCGATCTCATAAATTTGATAATGATAACCAACGTACAATTTTATTTGAACAAAAATATTTTTTTTTTTAATTTTTTCCACCACTGATGAGAATTAAACGATAAAAGAATTTCAGATACGGTCAATTTATTATGTAAATCACACGATTAATGTGAATTACAAATTTTTCAAAATCGCTCTATAAGTTCAATTGACTGAAATTTATCACGATATTAACTACGGTAGTAATTTTGAGATCTGCAATTTGTAAATTGAGTGCAAAATTCAAATAATTTTTAAAACGTTTAATTAAAAACTTCGAAATTCATCATTCCTAGGCTGAGTACCAAATTAAAATTACTCCACGTTACAGTATTCAGAATATAGTCTCAAAATTCCAGAAAAAAAACCTCACAAAGAGCAATTACGAAAAATCAGGACCTAATACATTTTTTTTACTTAAAATTCATACTGCCGAATTCTGCCTCTTTTGAAAGGTGAACTAAGGTTTTTAACCTCCTCAAAGATATTCATCAATACGACTTGATTTGATATTCGTATTCATAATCGAGGATTCAGGGACGACCTTGTCCGAATTTTTGTCTTGCTACCATTTATATATGGGCAAAATTCAATTCGACGAAAGATAAAATATTCGAAATTGTAGTCGCGAACGACATGATTTGCGATTTTGAAAAGGAAAATGTTCACGTTCTCATCAAGGAATTCGACTGTTTATTGTGAACATCAAAAAGTTCACAGAATTTTTGAAGGTTGCCCTGCTACTTTTTTATGACAAGGTCACTAATACTACAATGTGAAAACGGTATTTCTCTCGTGGTTACCTGTCAGCACGTATTGTGGACTGTAAGATTTTAACGAGGGATTTTAGTAGTATTTTTGGAATCTAATTTTCGACCCGGAGTTTAAACGGCCAATTAAGATTTTGCAAAAGAAAAAATTCGAGCCTAGCCACGATACATGATGAGAAGTCCCAGTAAAAATGGTGTTTTATTTTTCGTTAATTTTTATCTGTAAAGATCGAGGAAACGAAGTTTAAAAAATAATAATCACGTGGCAAAATTATTAATCGAACTTACATATGAGCAGCGTGGTATCCAGAGTGGTATTGTTGTTGTCCACGGGACCTCCTCTTATAAATCTATCCACTGAACGAGGTCACTGTTCACCTGAAGTCGTTTTCCTCTTTTTTTTTTTTTTTTAATAATAATAATAATTTTTTCGTCGTATCACCGAACTGATGCGTCGCACGGTATTTTATAGAAGCACAAATCGTTTATTGGGTCGATACAATAATGATCTTTCCGTTTTTGTCGTCCAGTCAAGTTCACAAAATTTCGGTGAAAATATATATTTTTTTCACGCACAAGGCAATCGATGAACAAGCCAAAAAGGTGAGAAATCCGGAAAATGAAACAGTTTTTCCTAGATGGACGATTTTGACACTCTCGGAATCTCTTTTGGCTAAGAACTTCGGGGTTTGTCAAAAATAATCTTCCTCGTGACGATTATAATTCGTCGACGAGGATCTCATGGACCAAGCACGTCTTTTGTGCCACTTCGTAATCCTTAGCGCCGCGATCATCAGCTTCTTATTCTTTAACCACTTGTTAAACTTCATGGACAGTGCCGAAGCTCGACTTCCGGTTCGTCCTGGTTGTTCACGAAATTTTTGCACTTTGACACTCGAAGAGTACTCTCGATTACGCACCACGATATTGCAAACAATTATAAATCCCTTGAGCGCGTAGCAGAGTAGAAATTTTCACTTCCACGGCTAAATTGTTGATCAAAATCGCAGAAATAAGCTCACGTTTCGATCGTACTTGAAAACCAACAGAAAAAACTTCGAAGAAACAAAACACCAAAAATCACAAGTGAATTTTATCGAGCTATATTAAACCCGCTGTGTATAATGCATATATATGTATACAAAAAACTGCGCGCGAGTTCCTCGTCCCGAGAATTTTTATCGAGAACTGTCAGTTTCGCATGCCGACCCGGCGGCAAGAGATTTTCGAAAAGAATCACAAATTGTGAGAATGCTTCCTTGTCATTTCGGCATATGTCCGCCACCACTACCACCACCAGCAACTTCTTATACGCGGTTTATTTCGCACCTTCTCTTTTTTTCCCACCCACGATCCTATACGGTTCACTCCCTCTCTCTCGCTCTCTTTACTGTTGTGTCGTCTGGTATCGGGGAGTTTGCTCTCCTATTTTTATCTTCTATATATACATATATATCTATGGAAGTATATCCAAAAATATTGATATATAAATAATAGTAAAAATATGAATTTGTTTTATTTTTGAGAAAAAAAAAAAAAGAAAAAAAATGCCGACAGGAAGTACGTCGCGAGTTCGCCGGACCGAGCGTGTGCCAGCTCGCCTAGCGCCGGTTAAATGCGACTAATATCTAAAAGTAGTCGAAGAAGCGAACTGGATGGCCTGTTGGCCCTTACTGTGACGGGGGCCTTACGAGGTTCGTACAGGCCCCACTTCGAGGCAACACGTTGTAGCAGCCTGAGCCGATCGGACCCACGGGCGGGCGTTAAGGATTTCCCCCCTCCCCTCTCTACGTCTCTCTCTCGCACACTCCTCTGCACTCCGTTACTCTCTTCCTGGTCGTTCTTCCTCTCCCTCCCTCCCTCCCTCCCCGACCTCGTTCTCTCGCTTTCTCGCTCTCCTGCTCATTTATATGGCAGTCCTCCTCTCTGTACCCAACACGACAAAATCCCGTATCCCTACCACCATTCACGGGATCCTCGATCGGCCACCTCCATCACTACGGGACCACCACCGCTCTTCGGCCACCACCACCACCATATGATGTCCCATCGGCACACCAGCCACCAGCAACCATCACACTTCTTCTTTTTCTTTAAGACGTACGAAAAATATCCAGAGTGACTTATATATTAAGTAAACCTTTCACGAATTGTGCTGGCACTTGCCTTCGTAATATCGATACCATTTCTCTGCCCCCATTTTCAAATTTAGATTTCCGTGTACGTTGTTACTTTCACGCTTTTGGAAGATCCCGAAATAATGTCATTTTTGGGAATTCTCTTCATTCAATTATAGTGATTCTTTTGTTTTTTTTTTAAACGTACGAAAAATATGGAGCGTGGCTTATGTATTACCCTTATTATTATGAACCCTTTCGTGAATTGGGTTGGCCCTCGTCATCGTAATATCGATACCATTTCTCTGCCCCCATTTTCAAATTTAGATTTCCCTGTACCTTGTCACCTTCACGCTTTTGGAGGATCCCGAAATAATGTGATTTTTGGAAATCCTGTTTATTCAATTATAATGATTCTCTTATCTTTTCAAGGCGTACGAAAAGTATGAACAGTGAATTATATTTTAAGTAAACCCTTTCGTGAATTGGGTTGGCCCTCGTCATCGTAATATCGATACCATTTTTCTGCCCCCGTTTTTTAATTTAGAGTTTGGTGGACCTTGCTACCTTACCTCTTTATTTTTTACTTTTCGGCGTAATTCTATTTGCATGACAAACACGTCAAACTTTTTTTATAACCATGAAAAAATTCGCTAAAAATCGAAAAAGATTATGAATGTATAAACAAAGCACAATTTACAGTGAAAATCGAATTTTGTTGAAATATTTTGTTGGACGTATTCAACAAAATTATTTCGTCCAGGCAACAAAATTTCGAATGTTACAACAAAACTTCGTTACACTGAAACGAAACTTTGTTGAAACGACAAAAATTTTGTTGTCTGGACGAAATAACTTTGTTGAATACGTCCAACAAAATATTTCAATATTAGAACAAAATTCAGTTTTCAGTGTAAAAAAGAATTCGAATACAGAAAAAATTAGCTATTCTGGAAATCCAACTCTAAATGGAATGGTGCAGCAATTTTTGTAAAATGTGCCGAAAAATTCAATTTTTCTTCAACAGTTTCGATCGATATTTTATTCCGGTTTTCTGCTCCAAAAAAAAAAAAAACGTAAATACGATCAAAATAATTCTGTTTTTTGCACAATTCATTTATTTCTAAAATTGCCATAACTTAAAAAAGGCCAAATATTTCCGAGAAATCTGACACATTTCATAGCATTCCAACGTACTTACATCAAAGTTTCATCAGGGGCAATTGCTCTTAATGGGTCTCGTTCCAAATGACTCATCGATGCAGGTACACATGTTGTGCATGGAATACGAAGTTTAATGAGGTAGCGAGAAGCGAAGGGGCTCACGCACCATGAGACGAGACTTGCCGGACTCCTAACTCATAATCAATGAGGCGTTATAAATTTTGACTTGGGTAAATCTGTTCTATAATTAAATTCTTACAGATCAATAATCTTGCTTCATTTCTGCACTATCTAAAGCAATACAATTTTTTCAAAAACCCTACAGTCTCCCTTCCTCTCTTTCTCTCGTAGTCTTCAAATCGAATAAATAAGTGACCGCGTAACCAAATCAATGAAATGATAAAATTCAAATAACTAATTAGTTAATTAACAATGATAATGGGCCTCTTAGGAAATGGAAAATCAGTGAAGCGAAGTAGGGTAAAAGTGAAGGGATGGAAGCGCAAAAACCCAAGAAGATATACGTACGAACATCAGAAAAAAATATTAGCAATAATAATCAAGATAACACCAATAATAATAATAATAATATTAATACATCACTAAATTTAAAAAAAAGTATACTCCTGGTACGATTACGCGAATGTGCAAAGTTACAGTAGACTATATATACCTCTTATATATTACATATATACTCGGAGTATCGGTGCACGGGCAGAAAAGAATTTGTTCTTCCGGCACGACGAAACTGCCTCCACCTCCTTCTCAGTTTTGACTCTAATTGGCAGTGAATTTCGTAATTCTGTTATGCTTACCTTCGCGGCTCATGAAGGAGTGCGTTATATCTATATATCGTAAGTGTAAAATTGACTCTTATACATGTATTTATTTTCAGGTAAACCTACACAAACACAAACATATCGACTGGTACCTGTATTTGCACGTCTGTGTATATCTAGCCGCCATTGTTTAATTATAATTGCATTGCATATGTGGTTTCGAGCAGATCGTAGAAAAATACACTCTTGTGGATCGAAAGAGTCTCGAGCGAGTTTGGAAGCACAGCAGGGTAAAGGGATCTTCATATACGCTTTCAGCACATACCTCGTCATGCTCTTTTATCACAGCTGTTCGACTCTCCTTCGAGACTGCATGTAGTACATTTTTTTGTCTATCTCTGAGATGATTTGAAAATCGTACGTATACATTTTTTAATATACACCTCACGATATATATATATATATATATATATATATAACGATAATATTGTAACAAAAAGAACAACCGCAACGAAAATATGTAAACGTAAATATAATATTATCAATAATGATAATTTGCCAATGAATAATTTGTTGAGAATTTGCAAATATCGAAAATGAAAAATTCATCATATAAAATAGACCTCGACTACCCGCATAAGTTTGAGCTACGGTTGGAATGAAAAAGTCACGAAACGTCAAACAATTGGGAGTACGTCAACGACGTGGACGAAAAAAAAGGGTTGAGGTACCGATCATTTATTCTTGTGCGACCTTCGACCGTTATACACCACGTAATTTGTGCCACTTGGACTTTGGCTTCGTCCCAAAGCGTTCTCTTAAAAAAAAAAAAGGAGGGCCAACGGGATCTCTTGTACAAGCGAGGGAAATTCGAGGATCTCTCATGGAGAATGAAAAACGGGACTTTACGCGTATCAAAGAGTCGAATGGCGAAAAAAAAGTCGAAAAAAATGTACTGCTATTCTCGAAAATCCTTTTACAGGACACCAGAGTCGTCCTTGACGAAAGGATTACGAAAAAATCTGTCGTCAAACCTTGTTGGGATACCTCAATTTTGTTTTTGCTGTATTTTTTGTTTCATCTCTCCGTGTTGCGACTCGACTGTGGCAATCACCGGAAGGATAAACCTTGAAAGCCGAAAGGGTTGCGAGAGTAAAACGTAGAAAAGTGGATTACCCCATTTTTGTCCTGTTGGAATTCCGAGGGAACCACCGTTCGTTCGCCTCCTTTTTTTTCGTCTTTTTCTCTTTTGGATAGTTGGGATAGTTGGAAACACTGTTTCCAACTATCCCAAAGAAGTTGACGTTCCACTGGAGCCAGAATCTTTGGTGTTCAGACTAATAACTGTAGAACGAACCAAAGACAATCGAACCGTTACCGGCCATTCTCCGGCTTCGATTAAAAACTTTTCAGAGATCGTGCGATCGAGGTCAACAGTGAGGAGTATCGATCGAACAATTAATTTCATGTTAACCTCGAGATATAAAAATATGGGCACAGGAGTGCTTCGTTCGAGGCAGTTCTCTTATCTGAAATGCTTACTTGAAATTTTGTACTACATTTTTACTCACTTTTGGACATTTTATTTCTAAAATGTTTATTTCATTCAAAAATTGAAAAAAAAAAAACAAATATTGGGAAGTCTTAAAACTTTGGCTCGGTATTTTTATTGAAAGAAAATTGAAAAGCAAGTCTTAGAAGTGCGTTCGTATGGTTAAGCACCCTAAAAAATAGATGGTCAAATAAAACAGCGATTTTTTATTAAAATACTATGATTCTCTATGAATAATTCCTTAAAATACTTCCAACTATAATAACAATACTCTTCTGGCGTAAGAATGTACACACAAGTATTCCTGCAGAGCGCAGGACTCTTGAAGATGCTCGCATGTGTGCTATGGTCATCGCACGTCGGTTACACTTTCGTTGCCGCGACTGGCGGTACCACTCGGGCACGCTCCGTTCCCCATCAAGTAACTTCATCGTCGCTGCATTTTACAATTACAAGTCCCAAGGATTCCGAGGGTGCGAATATTTTTAATACGGTTTTCTGAAATTTTAATCAATCTTCGATAATAAAAACGAAAACTGTTGACCCTCTTCAGGAGGTATATAGAACCACTTTTTGAGAGAGCATGCCTGATTTCGTTCAAAATTCCATATTATACTCGAGGATCTGCTTCTATTAATTAATTCTCACTAAATATAGTAATTTTAATAATTTGTCATTCTATGAAACTGTATGCTTTCACAAATGTTGATGACAATATTTGCGAAAATCATAATTAGATTATAATGATCATAAAAAATATTTCGATTACGAAATCATCAAATTTTTCAAAAAAATAATTAACCCTAGCTACACACTACGGGGTCGAATGAACCGACAGCACCACTACATTTTCACCTTTTTTCCTCACACGCCTTTTCGTAAACGTTATAACTTTTTATCAAACGACTTTTTGGCTTTACTGATTACTGCTGCGGGTTGGTCGGAGTCTGACGTTTCGATTTCACTACAATTAAACTTCAATAGACGCGTTTGTTACAATGTTATAGAGCAATAAACGTCGTCGGTCCAATAGACCAATATTTAAAAGTTATAGTATGTAGCTAGAGTTAACTATGAATTATATCGTATTTTATAAAAACTATATTATTAAAATGATCATTAATAATTTCATAAAATTGCCATGTATAAAAATATATTTTCAGCTTTTTTTTCAAGAAATAATTGCGGACAAATGATTGTTGAATAACAGATGAGCTAAATGCTCATCAAATGCTAAATGTAATATGAATTTGATCAATAAATCAATGTTTTTCTAATTCATCATTTTTTACACAATTTTAAAGACTGATTATTTTTTTTGGAACAAGGGATTGAATCATAGAATATGGAGAATCATTTCAATGTATTGTTTACCGTGTGAAAAATGGGCATCGAACGCATTATTTCTTATTTAGGGATATTCAATTGTGGGCGTTGTACTTCACCCCGGAAGCCTTTTGCTCTCGCTTGGTGCGTTTAGAAGTGATGCGTGGAGCTCGTAGGATTCATGGGCCCAAATATTTTGACAGGCCCCTGTTTGCTACCTCTCCGAGCTGCAAAGGAGCAAAAACCTTCTCTCCCTTTGCCCCTCTCTCTCTTTCTCTGTCTTTCTTTCGGCGGTGTTAAAATTTATGGCTCCCCGATTTTTGGCAAATGTACGCGCGCACGCAAATGCAGTTAAGCAGCCTAAAAGTGTCCTTACCGATCACGGTCTTCGGAGGTGCGTCGAAGAAACTCCAAACTTATGTTTTTTCTCTTGGTCTACTGTATTTACACATATATAGGTAGAATACGCCTGCATAAATTTTGTTGTTTGGTCTCCTCTCGTCTCGTGTTACCGTTAGAAACGAAATTGCAGGATACTTTATTGCTGACCAATAAAAATATGACCGTAGGCCACTGCTGTCCTTCTCATTTGAGACTATGAACCTCTCCGGGTCAAAATCTAAGACGTATAACCCCAAAGTTTGGCCATAATACACCCTCTACTCGTCGCTTCTCTTCAATTTCTCTATTCAATTCTCTTAAATTTTCTTCTGTCCTCACTGTTTCTTACGTACATAGGATATTTATGTATAGTGCTTCATTTGACGTTTTTTTTCACCATTTTTTAACTGCAATGGTCGGTCGCTCTAATGCAATATTAAACATCTTGAAAGGAGCCCTTTGGTTCGATGGGCTTTGATCCTTGTCATTTCCAGTCGAAGGTCAACGAGTGATGACGTCAAAGCTTGATGTAAAACTCAATTATTTAAGGATGTTGACACCAAAAAAATCATTTCGATCTAAATGTAAGTGTTTAGCGATTTAACTAAAATTTGAAAAAATTCAATCGGGCTTACAATGTTATAAATACTGATTTTCGGTAATAAAAATGCTAAGAAGTTGTTATCAAATTGTTCAAAGAAAAAAAAATTATATAAGCAATCAAACATTTTTTTCCTCGTTATATTAAACAAGTTTATTCGTTTTACTGGCATGAGTCAATTTTTGTTCCGTTTTTTTATTCCGTTCATAATAAACAAATTTATTCTCAGTACTTTTGAAGCCGTTCGTTTAATGACTCAGAAATATCTTAAGTTTGATTTTAAATCTTTCTACAAAAGCATATGATAAATTCTAGCTTCGAAAATACCAAAGTGTTAAACTGTCGAATTTTTAAAATGACCAACATATAAAAACTCCGTACAATCGTTTGTCTCTTCTGTTAATAAAAATCACAAAGTCACATATTTTTGTACGAGTAACAAGGGTGACCTCAAAAACCTAAAATAAGTTGAAAGAATTCACTTCACAAACAAATTCAGCTTAATTTTGGTATTTGCAATCGATTAAGAAGAAAATTGCAATAAAGTGGTACTACATTTATTTCCAAAAATGATGCCTCCGCCAGATCGTGGCAAAAAAAGGTTAAATTGTAAACTACAAAGACAGAGATTCAATGACTCGACAACTTTTCTCACATTTGCTCGTCTGCGATTATGAAGCATGTTCTAAACTTGATCGTCCGTATTCTACTTTCGCGAGGTGAAATTTCACAGGATGTAAAAACGTATTATGCGTTCGAACATAAATAAGAGGATAAAAACGAATTTTGAAAATTGAATAAACAAAAAAAAAGAACGTTTCATTGTCCTCCAAGATTGAGCAGAAAATTCAGCATTTCTAATTAAACAGATGTCGAATGTTGAGAAATTGTAGATTTTTTAATTCATTTATCAGGGTTTACTAAAAAAATCAAAAAGAAACGAACGGTTTAGTACGAACCAGTTTCTGCGTATTAAAAAAAACTAAGAAAAACGATGTTTCGGTTTAAACAGTATGTTAACAATTAATCCCTGGCTGTAAAACGAAAAAAAGACGAAATTTATTCGTTTCACTGTAATCAACTATTCGAGGGTAATTTCAATATTTGATCTTTTTTTAAAAATCCATCTGCACTGCATGTCAAAAATTGTTGATTTTTTTTTTAGAATTTTTCAAGAATTGAAGATCTAATTAGCTAAATTTTTTGGCTGGTAACATATGAATAAAACACCCTAAAATATACTTATGACACTACAACAAAACTTGTTTGAGTTTTTGCTAAAGTTTGTCTAAATTCTTTCTCACCAGGGTCGTACTTGACCTTGTACGATTTGAGCTCGTGGATCAGAGGCGTGTGGCCCGAGAAGGCACACGACCAAGAGCACACATGTGCTCCAGACGCTGCTCGTTCTTCTCCGAGTTTTCCTCCATTCGAGAAAATACGTCGAACGAATCACGATTTATAATACCATCCCCAGGCATGCAAGCAAAATATATATGTACGTTTATGAGTTTAACAAAAGTTCTTTCACTAGCGTCTTGAACAAAGATCAATGTTTGACGACACTAGCTGAAAATTCAAAATATTGAAACGTTGGCCCAATGTGACGAGAATTATATCTGCCTTCTCGGATTGCCAAACAAAGCCGAAAATTCAGGATCTCTTGTCACCTTGTTTTCGCATACTTTAGCAATTTTCTTTTCACAAGTTTTCGAGTGTGAAGCACACACGTGCTGCACGCGCTTGTCCACGCGACAAGCGCACTGCCCTTATAATTGGCAGCGTGTCCTTCAAAGTCAATAATGCCCTACGACGATATATGATCTATGCAAAGAAAGCTACACAGTCCTTGCAAGATATATTGTTCCGTAAACTATAACGCATACTCCAAGATCGTTGTGCAATTACATTTTTTCACATTATTGCACGTCACTTCGTCCTCGATTGTTTTGAGTAGTCAATCGAGGACAAAATTGTAATAACAGAACAGGAAAAATTGCGAAGGATAAACGAACGTGTTCCCCAGTCTGAAAAGCCCCCTATTTTTTTGATACACCAGTGATATACGACTAATAAATGAAATTACAAGTTGTAAATTAATATAATCTTAATTACAGGCAAAACCTGATTTCCTCATAAATAAATATACACGTTTTCTTATCCAGTTTAAGGACAAACTAGTTTTAAAGACTAGTACTCATTTTTCCTATCGAATTTTTAGGACTCATCAGATCAGTGTCTGTCGGATGAACTAGCTTAGCCTAGGACGAATCAGTTTGACCCGACGTCGGGCCTGATCGGTAACATTGACCCTCCCATCAGAAAGATTCTTTAATTTAGTTTAATTTAATTTAAAGGCAAGATATAAATTTCCAAATAAATAAACAAGTCCTCAAATCTAACTGTCAAGCAAACATACTGCATAAAATTAATTCAGGAAACGGAATATTTCGATTAATTCGGACGTTTTAATTTTTTAAACTGACCATTTTATTCTTAGTTTTTCTATCTTCAAACGGGTGTCTATTCCGAATCGCGTCAATAGTAAACATGCTATTTGAAATTTTAGTGCTATCAAGAGACCCGGTAGCGGCTCGACGCCAAGTATTAAAAAAAAAGCCAGTGCGAGCCCTCCCGCACTCTTATATTATACTCGAACATGACAGTTTTCGGGCTTTTCTATTTTTTCAAATCGTCCTAACGGAGAAATGGGTTGAATAACAAATCTGGAAGTGAAGGACAATTTTTTTCGATTTTTCTCTTTCCATTGGTAGAATAAACAATATTGTGTGTACATATTGGACATGGTGGAACCAAAATTAAAAAAAAAAGACAAATTTTCTAGAAAGTTTCTTAGGTTTAGTTAATTAGGTTAGTTAGTACACCGAGAAAAAAAATTTGTTGACCGAAACAAATTTCATTTATCTCAACCAAAATATTTAGTAACAAAACGGGTAACAAAACATTTTTGAGATAAGACAAAGTAATTTGTGAATGCTGAAACAAGTTATTGGCCGAACCACCAAAACTTTGGTGCAGCCAAATAAAATTTGGTAATTGAGATTCAAACAAATATTTTATTAAAGCAACTAAAAAGTATGGGTAAGCAAATAAATGGTACCAGTTGTTCGAACAAAATCATTTAGCTCCGATGATTTAGTTGATCCATCTACAAGAAATTTTCACGATTTAGTTGAATAAACTGAATCATTTGCCATTCAACAAAAAAATTGTTGGATCCACCAATTTTTCGTCCAACAAAATGGAATTAGTTCGATGAACAAATTTTTTTTCTTAGTGTAGTTTAACGAGAGAAACCAGTTTAGGAGGCTGAAATTTTGGTGTTTTTCATGAATTTTTTTCAACGGGGAATTTCAGCCGGAAATAGTGGAGTTAGAAGCTGCTGTCCATGGACGACTTTTTTTCAACTGATGGGCATTCTAGCTCAAAAAGTTATTGACCAATCGTTCTGAAAATTTGTGTGAATATTCTTTATTCAATTACAATCTATATGAATGGAATGATATTATTATTAAAAATGTTTTTTTTTAATGCAAAAAAGGTGACACAAAAACATGGTATAAAAACATGGCATTGTGTTCAAACACCTCAAAAACATGCAATTTTTTTTTTTTTATCACAATTAGGTTCATATTCTTAGGAAATATGTTGTTAACAAAAGAAAAAATTATAATGATTACAGATAAAAATTGTGACTTCAGGAATGCCCACCAACAAAAAACTCGGATAGCGATCGTCCATGGACAGCAGCTTCTAACTCCACTATTTCCGGCGGAAATGACTTGAAAAAATTACAAAGTGTACTTCAAAACATGAATAAAATATCCTCCAAGTTTAAATAAATTCTGATTATTCCTTCCCTGTTAAAAAAATTCACGAAAAACACCAAAATTTCGGCCTCCTTAACTGGTTTCTCCCGTTAAGTTAAAGTTCTTAGTTAATGAAGCTAGTAAATTAAGCAATTCAACATTGTCCGAGTACCCCATTCCAGTGTAACTGCAACGAACGTTCGCGATAGTGTCTACGCTGAGAGTTGATGAAGGAATTTCCATCCTTTCTGACAATGGCATAAGTGAATTATAAATTTATGAGATATTACACTAAAAATTCAAACGAATAAAAATACATTTGGATATCAATTGCATTTTTGAGCTTCTGTGATTAATTCAAATTGATGCCTGATTTTTTTTAACCCTCCGTTACACGCGTCATGAGAAAAACATCGCTTTTTTATTGCTTTTTTTATTAATAACCAAAAAATGGTAAATTATACATTTCTGGAATTTTCATGAACATTTCTATGGTATTTCGCAGAACGTATACGCTTGTAATGATTTAACTCACGGTGTGATAAAAGTTCCTAAAGTTGATTATAAAATTTACAGGTTTTTTGGCGCGTGTGACGGAGGGTTAGACTGAAATTTAACGAATACTTGCACAATTGGAGAAAATTATTAGGACCGTTTGAAGCTCACTTGTGTCTTTTAATATAACGCAACCCTAATTACCTTCGACCATGGGTTGTAAGGTGTTTTTAACCCACTTTGAAACAATTTACAAGATAATCTTCGCAGTTTCACTCCATTAACCTGATGAGCTATGAAATATATTGACATTGTTCAAGGCTTTGCGTCGATGTTGTCAAAGTCTGATCTCCTGTACGTTGACACGATGACGCTTCTCATTATCCGATGATTTATTTTCAAGCCAATTAAATTCAACGCGTTTGTTTCATTCTCAATATTCCATTCAATAAGAAAACCAGGAACAAATCGAGTGAACTGATATACAAATGTTTTTTTTTAATTACAGATTCATAAGGTAATAATTTATTATTATTTACGTATCTACATTGCTCTCCCGATATGCCTTTGTTACATTACTGAAATACGTTTCGTTTTATTGCTGAAAAATACAAATCGTAATGTCGAGAAAAATGGAAGACTCCAACAATTAAAAGACAATTGTCTTCGTGCTCAAGGCGCAAGTTATAAAAATTCTAAGGTTGAAACGCAGTCATAATTATAATATGATACAGCACTAAACAATATAAAAACTACATTAGCGGGTATATTTTCTTCAATGAAGAAAAAGTGAGGGAAAAATGGTTAAATTTATATTTAAAATGAACAACTTTTAACCTGATTGTCGTTCGAATACGTAAAAAAAATACAAATTATTGAGATTAGTCCAAATTATTTTCTCGGATTCACGTTAATAATAAAACGACGCTCATTTCTAGTTAAAATTAACCTTTCGTAGCCATACCTTCGTACAAATAACGGTGGTCACACGAGTTTCAATGGACTCAGCAATTTTGCATCATTGCTTTTGGAGCATTGTGTAAAAAAAACCCTGAGTTGAAATGAAGACACAAAACCCACTATTCAAATGATGAACACGAATTAAAACCAAAGTATGGTAAAATGTTTTTTAACCCAAATTAAATTGTTATCGTGTTTATTAATATTTCGGAAAAGAATTCACTGGCATCGATCCTTCAGTCACATAGTGCATTGAGAAGAAAAATTACTTTTCTAGAGCATGTTAAAAAAAATGGTACTTATAAAATTAACTTCGAACATCGAATTGATGAAAAATTTAAAGAAAATGTTCAGTACGGTTTTTTCGGTGACCAGGTAATTACGATTTCATTGTGTGGTACATAAATTCTGATGAGTTTATTGGCATCAAAAGGTTGGTCCCTATTAATGACCCACCAAGGAATATTTGTGGTCAGGAAAGATTCAAGGTGAATTTTATTGCAAATTTTAAATCAATTAATACATAGAGTATAAACCGCCGATTATAATTAGCACTCAAAATAATTTCGCGTAATAGATTTTTTTTTCATAAAGCTTTCTCATACATTTAAGAAGTTCTCCAAAGTCCAATTTTCTAGCAAATCCGAAGAAATTATGAAAGGGAAAGTGCAAAATCACAATTTTTCCTTTAATTTCATATATTTCCCACCACCTTGTTTACGTAATCTGAAATAAAATATGTAAAAGTAGAATATTGCAAAAAAAATGATTGATAAGGGACAAAAAATCATCAATGATGGCATTGATGAGTTTGATCAATTTACCAACAGTTATAATTTTGTAATATCACCTGAGAAGATCTTAGATGATCGAAGACCACCTAGAAATATTTTCCAAGGAATGGCGACAAAGAGAAATTTCCGGGTGCGCAACTGTATTTTGGCGTCCAACGAACCCGGCAGTGAAGTGAGATTTTTTTTCCTTTTTTCTTCCTCTTTGGGTACTTTTTCAGTGACACGTGAAACATCCAAATTCCAAACGGAGCGCGACGAAATCAGGCGAAACGGGAGTTTTTCTTTCAAGTATAAATATACCGAGAGAGAAGAGAGAGAGAGAGAGAGAGAGAGAGAGAGAGAGAGAGAGAGAGAGAGAGAGAGAGAGAGAGAGAAGAAAAGAGGAAAATTGACTGACCCCTCAGAGAGCACGGGTTGCCGAAAAAAAAAAGTTTTTGCGTGTTTTCGATGTAACAGAAAGATGCAATTTTCACGGAAGCTCCCTCACGCTTTTCCCCTTGTTTTTCGTCAACGCATATGGCTCAAAATATTTTGCCTCATCAATTCGGCACGCCCTGGTAGGTGCCGAAATACCCCTTGAATCTTTTTGTTCTCTTTTTCTCTACGCTCTCTTTTTCTCTTTCTCTCTTTGCTGGTACTTCCGCGTTCGCTTTGGGGCGGAGCAGGCTTTACGAACGTTAAAGATGCCCACCCAGTTCAGAACAACGTTGTCCTGAATATGGAATGACCGGAGGTTACCTGGTACCGCAAAAGGGGTATGCAATATCCTTCAGTCGTGGCATCAATTATCATTTTATTTTGTTGATCTGGCACCGCCTAATCTGCGTGAAGATATACTCAAGCTTTCTCGCGCCTCTGGTCATCAATAAACTGCAAAGTCTAATTGCTTCACCACTCCTTATATACATCCATTCTGCCGGGTATTCTAAAATTCATAGCCTAAGTATAAAGGGAACGAAGATATCGTGATGATTCTGAAAAGGTTTAGCTTATTCAAGAGAAAAAACAGGAGGTTTTTTGATTTTTTTTTAAATTAAAATAAGATAAGATACTAAATTGATAAATAAAAGTAAAAAAAGTTTATTGAAAGTAAATAAAATATTAAGTTTATTAAAAAAAAATAAAACTAGCAGTATTTTCTAACTAAAAGAGGGAGTTTTCGGTGTGAAAAATGTTTCGAGCTTAAATTTTGTTCAAATGTTCCGAAATGTTGGCTACGAGCATTGAAAATTTGACATCCGAAACGAAACATTTTTATGTCGAGTAGGACCAAATTCTAGTTTCAAAAATGTCGAAAATGTTTCAAAATATTTGGATTTTCGAATTCGTCACGATTTTTGCGTCTGAGAGCGTTACGAAGCAAGGAAAATGGCGGAGTATTGTAGCCATGACTTCCGGGCTTACTTCGAGACGAAAGATGACCATCACTTGATGCAAAAGCTCCTGTAGCCGTAAAAAGAACACTGAAAATGCGTAGACAAGGAAATGTGACTCGAAACGTAAAAGGTTACGCGGGAATGCAAAGAGCGATAGGACCCTGAAAGTTTACGAATTTATTGGCATGCCTAAAAGCATCCGTGGTTCGAATTTTTGCAAGCAAAGGACAAAGGCTTCCCTTCTTTTGTATCTTCGTGGCCACGATGGACTCTTCATAGGAAATACGCGACCGCGAAAAACATTTTCCCGTACCTCTCTTCCTTTTGTGTTATTTATTATGCCTCATAATTTATTAATCTCGATTTATTAATATATATCTAATTAATTATGCCAAAACGTCTGCTTCATTCTACTTATTGTTACGATACCAAAAAGCTCTTCTTACTTTTAAATATTTTTTATCAACTACTATTTTCGATATATATTCAATACAAATGCGACGTTAATTGTCGTTAATAAAAATTGATAGAAAAACAATTATTCAAATTTATTTATTTATTCATTTTAATGCCACTCAGGACGTAACATTTTTTATTCACATTTCCAGGATTTCTAGGATCTTTTTGAGATTCCAGCATCACATATTTGTTTTAACTACAAAATAATAACTTGCCTTACTAAGCTGCAAAAATAACAAATTTTTATCGTTGCAATTTGTAGAAATAAAAATACATGTTCATTTTAATTATCAAAGGAATTAAGTCACGAGAGAAACAAAATGGTTTAGATCAGAAAACGAATTTAAAAAGTATTTCGTAAAAATGAAGAAAAAAAATCATGAACGAATCGAGTAATTTACGTAACAACATTCATGAGCTCTACGATATATGATCTCGTGAATCTAAAATATAGCATTTTTTTTTTTTTAATTTACCCATCTTTCGTCTGGATATTTACACGAGTTTATACCCATACCTATTTACCTATTGACCTGTGCCAATTCCAAAACTTTCTTGCAAATATATATGTATAGCTTTTGCGTTATTGCGAGTCATCAACAGGAAAGTTTCGTCAATTGCGACGTCTTCTTAAAGGGTCGTAAATACATCTTAGGCAGGTTGATTGCTGGGAGGGAAAGAGAAGCTATATAGATATTCTACAAGATTTTACGATTTCTTCTGTGCTTCATTGGTCTGGTCGCCATTTTGATTTTATCGCCCTTTAGAGAGGTCCAAAGCCAAAAACTGTCGTCTCTGGTCCTCCGTTTAGTAAAGTTCATCCTCACCTTTGATGCAGCATCGAGAGATGGGAAATTTACGGTTAGGCACAAAATCTCACAGGGGGGGTAAACGGTCCTTGGGTTTGGATGTGGCCACTACTGTGCACCACGAAAATTTCGTAAACCACCGGTGGGAACCACCGCGAAATTTTCTGCAGATCAATATAGCTATATATACGAATGTATTAGCGTTTACGACCCTCTGCGATCCCTTACCCGCAACAACGAACAACTCGGTGCACTTTGCCAATTCAACTAAGAACGTTGACTCTTCTACAGTTGCCGATCTCTTTCCTCTGCGGAACCCCGCAACGTCCACTGCTCTTTTTCGATTGTAAATTTTAACAGATTTTTCGACTCCCGATTCTTCGAAGAATTCTCCAACATCTCGCACATTTTTGACGTTTTCTTTTCACTAAATATATTTCTATTTTACTACTGAATAATGTACGAAAATGACGGATTTTCTCAAGGACCAAACGGAATATCAGAAAAGATCTTTGGCCTTAATGTACAATGGACAAATTTGGGTACAGCCGTCTATATTTAATGGCAAAATAGATAGGGCGAATTTTGACAATTTACCTTATTTTGAAACTTTGTACTTTTTATCGAAATTTGTCAATCGTATACGATGAGAATTTTCATACAAATTTAGAAAGTGGTATTCATTTTTTAAGCTCCCTGTACCAACACATAAAATAGTTATTTTGGGAAAAAAATCGTCATTTAGTGTACACTTGGCGCGTTGGGCCATTTTCTTGTTTATTCAAAAAAATGGATATATTTTAAAAACGCCATTTCAATTTTCTGGACAACAGTTTGAGTATAATATCAATATTTTTTTTTCAGCAGAATAAAAAATCCGTCCCTAATTGCTGTGAGATACGAATTTTTTTATGAGCAAAAATCAATAAACATTAATGTAATTTTATGTTGATGTTTCGAATTATAAATCATACTTTATATTAAAATCAATCAATATTATAATTAAATAATTTTAGCTAATAATTACAGTTGTAAAATATCGTTACCAAAAAGTGATATTAATCACATATTTTTGGGGAACACACCTTATTTTCCCAATCAAATGAACCTCACCAATATTATCCCCACCCAAAATATCCCCGCCAAAAATGTCCCAAATCAAAAATATCCCATATCAAAAATATCCCCGATTACAAATATCTCCATAATTTAATATCCTCAACAAAAATAACCCAGAAATTTGGAAAATATCCTTAGAAGAATCCATGACAAAGACGTCATTGTCACACGATACAGCATTATCACACCATACATCACCATATCACACTATAACACATCAACCCACATCATACATCATCAGATTACACCATAATACGTTGTCACACATGCACATACACGGGTACACACGTTATTTTCCTAGCCAAGTGAACCCCACCAATATTATCCCCACCCAAAATGTCCCCCTCCAAAATATCCCAAATCAAGAATATTCCATGCCCGAAATATCCCTATCTACAAAAATCCCCATAATTTAATATCTCCAACAAAAATAACCCACGAATTTGGAAAATATCCCTAGAAGAATCCATGACAAAGATGTCATTATCACACGATACAGCATTATCACACCATACATCACCATATCACACCATAACACATCAACCCACATCATATCACACCATAACACGTCGTCACACATACACATACACGGGTACGCACGTTATTTTCCCAGCCAAGTGAACCCCACCAATATTATCCCCACCCAAAATATCCCAAATCAAGAATATTCCATGTCCGAAATATCCTTGCCTACAAAAATCCCCATAATTTAATATCTCCAACAAAAATAACCCAGGAATTTGGAAAATATCCCTAGAAGAATCCATCACAAACATATCATCATCATATCATACAGCATTTTCACACTACACATCACTGTATCACACCATGACACATACATCATCCTATCACACCAGAACACATCATTATACATCACAATACATTCACATACACATACATAGAAACTAATTTCATTATTATCATTTATTTATAATAATTACATAATTATAAGCCATGAATTTTTTGCAATGTCAATTTCAACAATTTTAATCAATAATAAATTATGTCTCCTTACAAATTTGCAATACAATTCAGAACTAAATGTTATGAACTACTCCCCGCAAATATTGTAGTACATCACACTTCTTATATCCCGAGACAACGTATATATTATTTTTCATGGGATATTATGGGATATTATGGGATGTTATTTACTGGGATATTATGGCATTGGGATATTATCGCAAGGGGATATTTTTGGTTGGGATATTTAAGCTGAATTATTTTTGGTGACAATTTTGGCACAAGTTATTCAGAATGACACGTGACACCCCACATACACATACATAGAAATTACTTTTCTCATTCCATTGTTACCATATTATATCATCATTCAATTCGCACATCACAGTTTTTCCATCTAAACTGATGTACACTTTTCGGGTGTCGCCCAAAATAACTTCTGCCAAATTTTCCCTCCAAAAATAACTTAGCTCAAATATCCCAACCAAAAATATCCCCTTGCGACAATATCCCAGTTGATAATAGCCCATGAAATATAAAGAATAATAATATATATGGAATATAATGAAATACGAAGGGTTCCAAATTGTACTACAAATTTTTACAGAAAGGAAGTTTAGTATATTGATTGAAAGTGTTTAAATTCGCATTGCAAATAATGTACGCCATGTAATAATGTATTTATTTGAAATAAAATAGTTCCGCAAATATAATGAATAATGTACGTCAGTTTAGATGGAAAAACTGTGGTGTGCGAATTGAATGATGATACAATATGATAACAATTAAATGAGAAAAATAATTTCTATGTATTTGTATGTGTATGTGTGACGATGTGTTATGGTGCGATTTGATGATGTATGGTGTGTGATGATGCTGCATGGTGTAGGTTGATGTGCTATGGTGTAATATGGTGATGTGTGGTGTGATTTGATTATGTATGGTGTATAATGCTGTATGATGTGATGATGACGTATTTGTGATGGATTCTTCTAGGGATATTTTCCAAATTCCTGAGTTGTTTTTATTGGGGATATTAAATTATGGAGATATGTGTAGGCAGGGATATTTTTTATTTGGGATATTTTGGGCGGAGATATTTTGGGTGGGGATAATATTGGTGGGGTTTACTTGAGTGGGAAAATAACGTGTGTACCCTATTCTTTATATTTCATGGGATATTATTAACTGGGATATTGTCGGAAGGGGATATTTTTGATTGAGATATTTAAGCAAAGTTATTTTTGGAGGGAAATTTTGGCAGAAGTTATTCTGGGCAACACCAATATTTTTGTTGCATTAAAAAACACAATTACTTCAAATGAAAATATAAATTGCTACTCTGAGATTAAATAGAAGTACAAATAAAAATGTAAAAGTCTTGAAGAAAAATGTTTGGAAAAATAAAAGCTGCAAAGAGTTTGCGAATCATCGATAAAACCAGTAGCCGATTACGAGAAGTTGTGGTGATTGAGAAAAAAGCAGTTGAATGTACGAATCTCTCTGGAGGCTCTCATTTATCGAGGGTGATTGTGTGTGTATGAGGTCTTGGTGCTGGTTTGCGATCGGCCTTGCCAAGGCCTTAGCAGACCATTCTTCGGTTAAGGAGGTACTCTCGCACGCATACGAATCCACGTCTAGTTATTTACGTTCGTATAAGAGTTTCTATACAGAGTGTCCCAATATTGGAGGTCCATAATGACAAATTGAATTTCGAATCGAATTTAGAGTCAAAAAGTCTCATGTCATTTTTTCAATCAGACTAAATTTTGAAGAGTTATTGATTATTAAAGTTGAACGAATCAGTGGCGCGCTGGAACTAGAAAATACGCCTAAGGGCGGAGCATCTGACAACTCATAACGCTCCGCTGATTCGTCCAAATTTAATGATAAATAACTCGCCAAAGGTTTGTCCAATCAAAAAATGGTATTAAACTTTTCGACTCTAAATTCAATCTAGAATTTAAATTCACATTATCGATCACCAGCTCTCGGCTCGGACACCGTGTATACTTTTGTATAGATACAATCATACGGAGCGTTCGGCCCGGATAGGGAATACCCTCTCCCCAGCTTGTTCCTCTTTATACGCGTAACTACTTTAAAAGCTAGCTTACACACACACTCAAAGGAACACACACCATGTCGACGAAGAGAGATCCTCCACGTAAATGGAGCTCGCTGAGTGAAACGGTTAACCAGATGTTAAAGTGTACATGTTTAATTTACACGTTGTCTAAGATGCGAAGAAAATATATTTAACTGAATCTGGAATATTGCGAACCCATGCAGCTCTCAATTAAATGTTTTTTTTTTCACTGTTTAATTCAACTTGAAACTAATTTTACTCCATTTCGAATGTAGAGACGGTGTTGCTCCCAGTTAAAATTGTATTCCCTGAACATCGACAATCTCGAGGCGAATAATATGTTACGGAAGTCACTACGTTGAGCTGATAATGACGTTTGTCCACGATTTTATTTTAGTTTTGCTAGAATATAGAACTCTATTAATTGATTTAATGTAATTACACATATTTTCATAATGTAGTAATTATATGAACTTTTTTGTCTCTTTCCGATGAGCATAAACTTCTAGAGATTTAACGTGCTGATCACTTTTGCCCGACACGTAAAAATAAATAAATAATTTTAATAATTAACTAACCAACGCATCGGTTAATTCTGTTTTCTTTCATTTTAAAAAATAAATATTTATTATTATTTTTTAATCTATTTTCTTTTATTTTGAAAATAAATTAGTATGAGAATTACTTAAATTATTGAGATTTGGAATTTTATATAGAAAAATCAGTTCTGTGATTAAAAGATTTTTAGAGTAATTGTAAATCAGTACCCTACATTTTTGCATTAAAAAATAAGAAACAATCGAAATATTTCCAAAAGTCTCGACCGCAGTTTGTATATGTAGATATACCAGCAGAGGCACCGAATTCAAACGTCTCACTCAAGACGAATTTCTCGTGCATACCATGGGCTACTGTGTATATAGTTGTCCCACGATTATACAGTTAAAATGTTAGAATAACGGTCACGCTTAGATTTTCGGGACTGTTGGAGCCGTGCTCTGGCATTTCCTTATAACTATATATATAAAGCAAAAAAGTAAAGCGGGTCACCATTTTTTTTTTCGAGGTTGCAAGAAATGACCATGTTTATTCAAAGAATTAGCCAAACCAATAAAATTATTTTAACAATATTTTGAAAAAGCGTAAGGCATCTATATCACGTTATGTAAGCTAATAAAAAATGATGCAAAATATATTTATTATTGAGATAAAATATAACGTTAAAAATATTGCAAATTTATTCTGTTATAGAGAAAATTTCGATTTTTTAAAAAACTTTTAAATTGTTTCATTTCCAAAAAGCTGAGCCTTGCAAGCCTAAATTTTTATGTCAGTACATTTTTGTAAAGTAAATAGTTAAATTAATATAATTTATAAAATGCCATTGAAATAAGTTTTTCTGGATCGTAAATATTTATTTATTTATTGAAGAATTCTTCAACTATTTTTTTTTATTTTATGACGCCAAATTCTGCAGCTAAAATACCTTAATTTAAATTATTCAAATGAGAAATTCGAGGATACATAATTTTGCAGCATAATAGTAAATTATTACAATTGTTAAAATTATAAATGCATTTTTATAAGCAATCAAAAAATCGTAGGGTTGGGAAAAGTTGCTATGGATTGATTATCGAAATCTGATATTTAAATCGGTCAGAATATTCATGAGAATTTTCCAACCCACCTGAAGATTCGTTACGATAAACTAATAAACAAACTGTCTTTTTTCTTTTGCTAATTAATATCACGTCCCGTGGAATGACGAATTATTAGCCCAATTATAAATCTGCAAAACAAAATATAAGTTCAGCTAATCGAGTTCAAATTCACTTTCAAATTTTTTCTCGCTGATTCGAGTGATTGAGGTCTCACAAAAAAAAGCGTGAATATCAACAATGACTAAACTCGAATAAAAGGGTAATTTTGTTGGAACCAGATGAATCGAGACAGAGAGATTGATCAGCCATCGAAAACGATGTCACACGATTTCGCACTACTTTTTTTCTGTCTTATCTATTCGACTGACGACACGATTTTTTTTCTTTTCTTTTTTTACGTCGGTTCCAGCAACGAACTACGAAGAAATAAAGACCGCGTCGGTGCAAGACCACTCGTGTGTGTCGGACCATAAACTCTCTATAACAAATATGTATGAGGCATTCTAAGCTCAATCGCCAAATCCACGATTCTTTGAGGCTTATTTCAAAATTATGTATTTGAATTTATTCCAATCGACACCTTTTTTTGTCAATTACTATTTTTACCGCGACATTTTTAAAGGCGACACGGACCATTCGGTATTTCTGCGGATCTAAAAAAATTCATTATCACGGTCTCAAATATTTTTGGGCCTGTTTCTAAAACATTTAACTCTGTCGATTTTTTAAAATATTTATTTTCTTTTCAAAGAAAAATCGTAGGATTGGAGCCACATTTCGAAAATAAGTTTTATTTTAAATGACATTACAATCGCGAAAATAAATAGGAAATCACAAAACTAGCAGCGTAGGGCACAGTGTAATGAAGCTTCCAAAATTTATCGGCATTCTTGAGCATTTCCGTATCGCGATACATTAAGAAATTAGAAACATTTATCTTTCATAAATCGTACAATAATTTACGATTTTTTATATTTATTTAACCGATTGTCAAATTTTGAAACAATTATTTTTCAGTAATTTGCCTATTTCATAAATTAATTTTTCGATGTCGATTTTAGCAAAATCATAAGCGCCGCATCAATTTTCAATGCAATGCTCCATTCGTATTGAAATAGTGTGTATAAATTATTTCACGACAAATCTTTGTCTCCAATACAAATCGGAACCAATCTAAATAAATGGAACGATACATCGGAAAATAAGTAATAAATATCATACACCATAATCTAGTTAACTAAAGCGAATTTAATTAATCATCGGACCGAAACGAAGTAGCATTTAAGCGGTCGCTTTACCCATCAAATAACTTAAATTGCTTTCTCTTCTTAATGCCTAGTTTTTATCGATCTTTTGTCAGTGTCGGGAAACGTCCGGAATTCTGTTCGAGTGCAAGTATGACTTGAAATTTTTATCGTTACGAACATACACGTTTTCCACTGTGTTAAAAGTACATAAAAAACACCAAACAATAGTGCTAAAAATAATAATAATAATTACAATTTAAAAAAAATATTAATAGTATCGTGAAATTCGTAAACAAAAATATTTTGTAATTTTATCTCAATTTATAGATTGTTTACTCGAGCGGGAATCAATCAGAAACATCAAAGAGCCGCTACATATTTGTCCCGAACGTTCTACTATTTCAAATAAGCAAAACAAATGTTTAGTTTTTTGAATGAGTATCAAAATATAATGTTTCTCATCGAGAACTCATCACAAAAAAGTTTGGCACAGTAAAAGCGTCAAATAAAACTTTCTCTCGACGCCATATTGACAAATCGACACTTATATTTTTCTTATAATTCGTAAACTGGAATTTAATGTCACGTACAACTGCTACATCGAGCGTTGGTCCGTCTTTTTTGGTTAAGGAAATCGAGAGCTCATTAATCGAACGGTTCAATTTAAAAGCGACCATTTCCCGTTCATTAAATAATCCTTACGCTTAAAAAAGAAAATATTATTGAGACATCTGGCGGATCAAAGCAAAACTAGAACAGCACTTTTTTCATGTTTTTATCTCTTCATCGTTCTCTTATTGAAATAAATTGGGTAACCTTTTATCATCTGTCAATTTGATGAAAACGTAAGAAGAAAAACAACGTGGAGAAAGACCCGATGCACAAGGATTGAATACAAGAAGCTCGAAAGAAATGAAAAATAAAAGATTGACATCGCACCAATTGTAATGAGAATGTCCGTCCACAAAAACGGAGACAAAGAGCACTAGAAAGAAAAGACTTTTAATAAAAGTGACCCCAATAACCATTTCTCCGTTTAAAGTAAAACAATATCCCTCGGTCATCTTTTTTTCCAGGCACTTTTTTCTGTCTTCACCGAGACGCTTCACCATGAAAGATTTTCATGTTTCCAAAAAAAAGAAAAAAAGAAAAAAAACACGATTGTTATGGGACCAGGAAAATATTTGGCCAAAACATCGTCCGTTCGAAAGGACCGTAAAAAAAGCAATGCAATTAAAACGTTGCATGTCCAGCGCAACACCCTTTGGTAACAGCCCAAAGCCGCACAAACTCTGGGCGCAAATCATTTTTTCAAGCTTCGTGTGTATAACAACGTCATCAGTTTCGATACGGCATTACCTTGAGAATACGGAAGTCAAAATTTTGACGAATTGACGGTACCGCCGAGGGTCGCGGTCACGAGCTTTCCCAACTTCCTTAATTCTTCGCGATACTATCCGGCCACTTTTAGACCGAGAAAAAAACCCCCCGTGGCGTTACGTACTGTCGACATTTCAATCTTTGTGGCCGCAAAGTAGCTGTACGTATATATATATATATATATTGATGGTGCTCCCGTCTCGGTTTATTGTTCGCCCGATCCCTTTCTTTGTCACAAGTGCATGATATATACGTCCGCATTATATCCATAAAATACCTGCACCGACTAAAACTTTTTCCTCTTGCACTAGTCTCCCCTCAAGAGCGTTGCGGTAGACCCGAATCTCGTAACCGCGTCCAATTCGTCTACCGAACACGCCGACACGTCGTACAATAACGCCGAAGACTCCAAAGATGCAATTTCTTAGTCAAGGGATTATCCAATGGAGTATATTGCGTTTGAATCGTATCGTATATATACGAAAAATTTACTCCTCGCATAGTCCGAATATGAGACCTGGCGCAGCTACTATACATTTCGGACGAAAATTTTCTAACGGAGCTCGAATAGTAAACAATTTTGACAATAACATATTATCAGTTCACCATCCATTATAAATATCATTATCAGCGATAAAGTTAATTATACTTTTTAATGAAATTTTTATTAGGCTAGAAAAAGATTCGTTTTAGTTTATTTCTGAATTGAAAACTGTAAATGAAGATTCCTAATTATTCAGTTCTTTAATTGCTTTCAAACTTTTTAAGCTTTAATTAAACTACTCCAACTTTTGACTACTTCTAATTTAAATTTGTTTAAAACATATTTTATTAAATTTGCTAGTTTAACGTAGAGTTTTCAAAAGTTTTCTTCGACATGAAAATTATTGCAATTTTTTTCAAATTGAGATATCGGGATGAACCTTGTGGTTTTCTTTCAGATTTGAATGAGCTTGTTTTAAAATTGTTGTAAAGTAAATGAAAGATAAAGACAAAACTAAGATAAAGTGGAAACAGTGACGAAGATGTGTTTTTAAAGTGTTTTCACAAACATGCGAGGTTTGAAAAAACGAGCCATGTTTTTGGCGATTTTTGGTAAAAAAACTTCACAACAAATCACTAAAAAATATTGAGCATCAAGTCGGCGATTCAGTCCCTACCCAAAAATAGCTGGAATGCAATTTCGAGCGAATGCGAATTCTCTTCGAAATGAGAACTAGTTCCTGTGTCTGTGCCATTGTTGTATAAATTTTGGCCAATTTGAAAGTTCACAATTGATTTTTGCGCCAATTTTTCTTCATAAGTTATAAGTTCTGTTCATCCGGAGAGAATTCCTTTCAAATTATAAAACCAAATGTTTCCAAAATCGACAGCGATAGGTGCTCTCAGTGTGGGGCTCCGGCAACCTCTCGAGTTAAGCAGCCTCGGGCGCGGCCAAAACTTAGTTGGGTGACCGCTTAGCCATGCTCGTGCATCAAACGCCAAGTTGAAAGCAATTTTTCTAAATTTTCGATGATGCTAATCAGCTGATATTTAATAAACACATAGTCGCCTGTATCGACCAGGTTTTCCACAGCTTCCCTTGGGCCTCGTACAAAAGCGATACAGTAGTGCATTAGGAAAGAGTGACTATAGGCAACACTCTTGGAGGGTCTCACAGGAGCATGCAAATTAGCGAAGTCGCAGAAAAGTGGAGTTAACGAGTAAAACCACTGTATTATTTTCGAAAAATCGATTTTTTTTATTGGCTTAAAATATACTTTGAACCCTCTTCAATATGAGGCAAAATGGTTTATATCTAAAAAAAAAAAATTTCATTGAAATTTTGGGCTCTTCCCCGAGCGCGTCGGGCATTTCAGTACCACGTTTCAAAACTTTGGCTACGTGATCTTTGCAGTACCTATTATAGACCAAAGTTTGCAAATGCAAAATTCTCTTTGAAATTATAATTTTATTATTTTCGAAATATAAACAGCGGAGAATGGATATTTTTATATGATTTTATTGTTCAAAAAATATTTACTAATTGAAATTTGACGAGCTTAGTGGATTGTAAAACGTGTCATGGCCGTTACTGTCATCTGCCGAAACTATCAGTTTTGTTTATAACCTATATAGAGTATTTACACAAAGGAATTACGCAACGACAGAGATTTTGCCAGTTTACCTATTACCATTAATTCTATCGATATTTATCAAATACGGTAAAAACATTCAAGAACAAGAAAGAAAAAGACAGTCAAATTGGCAAACTATCACGTCTGAAGACATGTTCTAGCAGACGCTGAATAAAGAGTTGCTAAGCGCTCTCGCGCTCTTTCCCGTGTCATTCCTGTGGAAATCTCAATCATTTTACAACGAATAATTTTTTATTTTTCAGTCGATTTTCAACGGTAAACGTTCAAAAACCCAAGCACCTTTATATTCAGGAATATTCGCGGAATACAGTGATCAATTTTTTATTACGAAATCTTGGAAGTACCAAATGTAAAAATTCAATAAGTCTTGATGTGCATACGATTCTTCTATGCGCGTAGGTATAAATGTCTGGAAATAGTCGATTTTTACGAATTAATTACTACCAAACTAGATGGTAAATAGCGTTCAAGTTGCAAATATCAATTCATCTCGTATTTATGTGTAACTATAAAAATTGACAGTGCTTCATCTTGTATGGCTCAAATTCACCGATCTACCTTAAACGCGTTTTTCTCGAAACACGATTTTTCAAAACAGCACGCAGCATAACTCCAACAATTTTCATTCTTTTCATTTGAATTTTTGATAATGTCTTAAAAATAACATTTCGAAGTGAAATACGTACGGAATTTTCGATAACTTCATTTAAACATTTTTTATCAACAAATAATTACCCCTTTTTTCTTTCGAAAATTGAACCTCTTCATTCAAACACTCGCCAATAATACAAAAATGAATATTTTCAAAATCCCCTACGTACGTCACTAGCTATGAATGTCTAGATTAAGGTTTTTTTTATTCCATATCAACAATTAGAGCAGTTACACTGCGTGCCGCAGAGCGCCTCGAATTCAACAAGTCTCGCGGGAATGGCTCTGGTCTCGCCATTTTTTAATATTTTTCAATCATAATTTTTTGTTATACAGTTAAATACATGCTTAATAACTCTCCCGAATATTATTATTCTATTACCTTTCCTTCGACCCAAAAAAAATGGTCGAAAAAAGGCATTTTTTGAGGTCGTTACAGTGGTTTTAGCCCTTAAAATGATGGGATGTCCTCGTAAAAATCCGCAAGGGTATACGCAGGAACAATAAAAATAAAAATAAAATAAAATATGTTTCCAAACTTTCTGGCAATATGAGTAGACATGGGCCTCATTGTTTAGTAACTTCGTTAATGATATCTTCCCTGCGTTGTACACTTTGTTCACTTTTACCGTGAAAACTCATAATTGATTGGCTTAGCGATTTTTCGCTCGTTTCTCGTAGACTCTATATGCGTATACATATCAAGTGGTTGAATCCGCGAGACCGCGTCATATTGCTATATTCGATGTACGTTATTCTCGGTGCACGATTCCGACGAGCCGGAACGAAAAGAGCCTTCGTTTCGTTGTTTTGCTTTCTCTTTCGGGAGTGGCATGCTCTAGTTCACTCGCACCGTAATACAACAGTGTCCGCGAGGCATCTCATCATGTACAACTCAACCATCGTACTCACGTGTTACCTCCTCTTCAACCTGCATACATTTATATTTATATGTATGCGTACACGAACGTACAACTATTTGTTCAGTACAATGTGGCATGCACAGACGTACGTGCGTAAAGATATACGCACGAGCGTTACGTCTCCGTTTCGATTCTCCACGATCTACTAAGTACGAGCCGTGGCCATCGACTATGAACACAATCCTATTCGAAAAATCTACAATCATTCCTGGAAAAAAAATAGGCGAAGATGCTATCACGAGATAAGCTTCACCGTTCAAATCTTCTGAGAATTACACTTTTGAAGTGTAATTTTTCGTATAATCCTTCGTGCGCATTCGGATCTGTTCATTGCTCATTGAAATATGATAACGTTTCGCAAATGTATGGAAGAATTAATCGAAAAAACATGTAGAACAAAAGTTGGAGATCGATTTTTTCATAATGAACGCTTCAATTTTTCAAAAACAACACAAACATTTGAAGCGAAAAGAACTTAGTCGAAATCGATAGCAATATAAATAAGAAAAAGTCTTTTTTCGATGGTTACACCGCTCTAGAGAAGCTGAGTTTCGTAATTTGCCCCTACGTATCTTTATTTTTATTAAGAATCGTTTTAGTGACGAACAATTTACGTGAATGTGGTTTGTTCCAACTTTTTGAAAGTTCACGTTAAAAAAAAACCAGCATTTTGAAAATACTAGGCGTTTCTAACCCATACTTCGCCTACGCCAACTCTTGGGCTGACGTTCTCTTTTATTTACATTCATGTTTCTTACGTTTAAAGCAATTTTTTTCACATTTTCTCATGGCACACCTATTTGAAAATCTCCTTCGTTGCCTATGACATTTTTTTCATACTGGTAACGAAAAAAATGAATAAATAACTCTCGCTTGGAGTCGTTCAGTTTTGTGTCAAAGTCTGTGGTCAGCGGAGTAAATATAAACAGTAGAATAATCATTAGGAAAAATTAACTTCTCATCATCACTATTGTCTATCATTACATTTTGTTAAATTATGTTATGTTTTTTGTAAGCATAAGTATCTTCAATTCGTAAGCATTAGCAGCATAATGAATACTTTTTTTTTAATTCATGTTAATCCTTAAGGTAATATGGCTGCTTCACACTAGTCAAATGAGTACTAAATTTTCAAAATACAATTATGCAAAGTTCAATGCACTAATTAAATTAATTGAAGATTTATGTGCATTACAGTATATCTTATTAACTTAAAAAAATTTGATAACGATGAATTTGCAAAATCATCAACCGATAACTGCAAAATTCCATAATGTCATATTTTCATAGAGATTTTTCAAAGAATAATCCGTATTTTTTAACCGATTTTAATGCACCACGTCTTATTTTGTTCCTCAAGAGAACCTCTACGAATTCACTGTGTAGGTTTTTTTCTAAACTTGTTAATATATGAAAATTACAGCAATTGGTTTATGAACATTTTTTAATCAATTAAACAATTGGCTGCAACAGTAAAACGATGAAACTCAGAAAAAAATCCACATGGTGAATTCGTAGAGGATCTCTTGAGGAACAAAATAAAACGTGGTGGATTAAAATCGGTTGAAAAATACGGATTATTTTTTGAAAAATCTCGGTAAAAATATGACATAGTGGAATTTTGCATTTATCAGTTGATGGTTTTGCAAATCTATTGTTATTAATATTTTTTTAGGCTAATAAGACATGCTATGATACAAATCAACCGTCAATTCATTTAATTGGTGCATTAAACTTTGCATAAATGTATTTTGAAAATTTAGCACTTATTTGACTAGTCTGCATCGGCTATTTTACCTTGAGAACGGCAGGGATTGAGCTGAGCGGAATCCCTGAAACGAATTTAGAAGAGGTTGTTGATTTCGAATGAAAATGATAAATTTCATATCACGGTTTCACGGTAAACAAGTTTAATTACTACTTTACGGATCAGTTTCTCATACGTGTTCTTCATATTGAATAAACAAAATGGCGTAGTATCGTTTCTGTGAGAGAAAAGAGAATTCGAACTATTGGAAAACTTCTTTAAAATAAATTTCGAACTCAATTAGCGGAATCTCTTTTTAAAAATGCGTGACATAGACGCTTTAATACGATCGTCTAATCCAGCTATCATCGGTGTCGGTGAAAATTCCCGTGTCCTATTCTACTTTTTCTTCTTCCGACAACATTTTTCCGCTTGTTTGAGATTTTCTGTCGACACTTTGTCAAATAAATATTTCCTTACTTTCTCTACTTCTTGTACGTTCTTTTCCGATTCCTCTTCTTCCTCTTCTTCTTCGTCCTGTTCTTGTTCTCAGTTTTCTCTGTTTACCGTTATTACGCTTCTTTCCTTCATGTTCTAACTTTTCACTGTCTTCATCTCTTCCTTCCCCTCTTTATCTTTTTGCTCTTTTTCTTTCATTGTTATATCCTTCTTCTCGCTTATCTCTTTTCTTCTCAACTCTCCTTCATTTTTTTATTTAGTCCCAACTGGACATTCACAACTTAATCGTTGGCGTGCTCTCATCAGATGAACGCCCACCGATTTTTGTACATTTCATCCCCGTCCACATAAATTTCGGTACAAGAATTAGCACAACTACTATTGGAATTTTTTTAGGAATTCGCGGTATTATCCAAACTTTTTCTTTTCAATGCCTGCGTAGTTTGATCTTAAACAGAGACATTTTATACGACAGAGTATATGGAAAATTACGATTTTTAAATACCAGATTATTCTTTACATGCGTTCAAATGACATCCAGCTTTTTTGAACATTGAAAAAACTTGCTTCAATCTTATTCTCTCCCATTCACAACTCTACAAACGCAAATTTCAAGACAGAAAATAAATCCTCGAACTCGTAATTTGACCCGTACTCAAAGACAAATAAGGGCTAAAACCACTATAACCGCCTCAAAAAATGCCTTTTTTCGACAATTTTTTTCGGATGGAAGGAGAGGTAATAGAATAATAATATTCGGGGGAGTTATTAAGCATATATTTAACTGTACAACAAAAAATTATGATTGAAAAATATTAAAAAATGGCGACACCACAGCCATTCCCACGAGGCTTGTTGAATTCGAGGCGCTCTGCGGCACGCAGTGTAACTGGTGCAATTGTTGATCTGAAATTAAAAAAAAAAACCTTTATCTAGACACTCATAGCTAGTGAAGTACGTAGGGGATTTTGAAAATATTCATTTTTGTATTATTGGCGAGTGTTTGAATGAAGAGGTTCAATTTTCGACAGAAAAAGGGGTAATAATTTGTTGATAAAAAATGTTTAAATGAACTTATCGAAAATTCCGTACGTATTTCACTTCGAAATGTTATTTTTAAGATATTGTCAAAAATTCAAATGAAAAGAATGAAATTTGTTGGAGTTATGCTGCGTGCCGTTTTGAAAAATCGTGTTTCGAGAAAAACGCGTTTAAAGTTTCGAAACGTGGTACTGAAATGACCGATGCGCTTGGGGAAGAGGCCGAAATTTCAATGAAAATTTTTTGTTCAGGTGTAAACCTTTTTGCCTCATATTCAAGAAGGTTCAAAGTATATTTTAAGACAATAAAAAAAAATCGATTTGTCGAATATTCTACAGTGGTTTTACCCGTTAATTACTCATGAATTTTATGCAAGAAAACGCACGAATTAATGCTTAAGCAACAGGGATGAAAATCCGCAAGTTAAAAATCGCAAACGTTGAGATATTTTTATTGACATTGAGATATTTTTGACGTTGAGATGTTTTTATTGATCACAAACATTGTTAACTGCCAAATTAAAGTTTTCTTCGGGAGTTTCTCTAGTTCAAATTTGCTCGTTCTTACACTAGTTTCCGAAGCGATGAAATTGAGCGCAAATAGACGAGTGGAAGCAATCGGTGGGACGGTATAATTTGCATGAAAAAGTAGATCGAAAGCTTTCGTCGAAACGCGAGACGCCGGAGGGGTCATTCGGTTGACGTGACAAAGTGTCGAAAAATGCTGAAACCTCATTTCGAAGAGACGCCACTTTCTTCGTTCCTACATCGTTCGAATGTAATCCGTTTATGGTAGTTCAGTAGTCATAATTTTAGTCCTTGGTCCATTCGACCTAGCTCTAAAGTGTTATAATAGGTCTCCCATTGCCCACAGATCAAAATACCGAAAGTTATGCGTTCTATAAAAAAAGGAAAGAACCTCGGTAATAAATAATCGATATTTTTTTAAATTGGGGACAATTCTAAACTATACTTTCTCTATTTATTCACGTATTTGCTCAATCTTAATGGAAACTAATTATCATTCGGTCTGTTTTCTTTTGGATGTTCGTACGTTACGCCATTTTAATATTTATTGCCTCATAAATAATATTCCTAAACAATAAGAATTAAGATTATCTCCCATAGTTCATAAATAAGCAAAGTGCGTGATAACTTAGCTCTAAAACGGACTATATTTCATCATTTTGTATTAGCGAACTGAAGTCGTCTGAAATACTAAATTTACCAAGGATTTTCGACCTGTAAACTGAAAAAAGAGTTTTATTGAGTCAACTATTATAAATAGCTTCGTGAAATATTTACATCGAATCTAATATTCAGTTTTATCGATAATTTATTTAATTCAATTAAATGTATCCAGCGTTATTGCATTACGAACGCAATTCAAGACGATAAAATTTATTTGATTGATTCAACAAATCTTTTCTCGGTGTAATAAAATTAATGATTCGTACACTTTTTTGAATGAACGAAACATTCCATTCGACGTGTTTTACAAAACGTTAGTTGGCTAAATTAAATTTTTTTCTCACAAAGGGAGTACCAATCGCGTGGGTCGGAAATAAAAGTAGAAATTAGTGATTTAATGCAACTTTATATACTTATCAGGCCGAATGACGATTCCACGAGAAGCAAAATGGCACTGGAGGGAAAAATAATCGAAATTTTGTTAATGTTTAATTAAAAATTTATTATTTTTATCAAGATTCCATGCATATATTTTATAATTGCGTTTAATTAATGAGCGTGTACCAATTATCATTAAAATAACTAAAAATAATTTATAATGATGAGATGAGAATAATTTATAATAAAGGCTGAATTTTAACGATGTCCAAATTGATTGGTACATCTCGATGACTCTATTGATTTAGACCTCGATTAGGCAAGCACCTTAATACTATATATACAAATCCATCGCACAAAATAAGCACAGGTATGTCTCAAACGACCTTCAACGTCGTTCAATCGTATTTTTACTCGATTCTCTATTTTTATATAAATTTAGTTACGGCGTGATTAGTGTCGAAATACAGAATGTACAACGAACCCGTCTAAATCTAAATTTCCGAATCTTGCTCGCTTATGCGAATTTCTCAAGCGTAAAAAAACTTCCAATATCTTTATTATGCGTTATTATATTTTGGTTCGAAAAAATATGTAAATTCGGCACCAACAAACAATTTACCATCAAAGGAGCGTTTCGGCAGTAAACAATTTCAACGACCATTCGTAGAGTTTTGAAAAAAATGCTGTCAAACCAAATGAATAACATTGCATTTTACCAGTTTCAAAAAAAAAGTAATAAGAATAGTTCACCTCATTTTTGGGCCTGCCAATTAATGTCCCATCAAACGAGCGCTTCAGAATACAGAAAATAAAAAATACAAATTTTGGGTCGTTTGATACCTGAAGAGCTCTAACCAAAAAAAAAAAGCCAAATGCTCAAAAATTGAGTCAGTTTATTGTAATCTATCGTAAAAATGAATACTCTCATTAGGGGCGAGTTAAGACTCGTTATTAGATAATTAGGCGCCGAAGTAAAAAAAAAGGGTATATATGGTAGCCCGGAAATATTTTAATGGGCCAACAAAACGTCATTAGCCACGTTATTTTGAGACATCCGTAATTAGTTTTTTCCTGTATTACCAAGTTTATCTTGAACTTTGACAAAACTATAACAAAACGTGTGTGTTTTAAAATAAGAACGAAAAATAGATGCAGTTCGTTGAATGAAAGAAAAGGAAAAAAAAAATGGTGGAATCATTTGTAAATATTTTATTCTTAACGCACCGAAACCACAGCAACGGTGTTATGCTTAAAAACTTGGAAATTTCAGAGTCGAATCATTGATTGTGCAGAAATAAAATAAATGTCGCAATAATTCGATTTCAATCGACTAAATGACTGCTCGATGGAGACATTGATCCACGTGTCCCGACACAGTTCAACGTCACCGTTACCCCGAAATGGTGCAACACCATCAAACGACAATCGTCCCGTCGTTATGTAAAATGTGTTAAAAAAGAAAAAAACTATCGAATCGGCCACTCGCGACAGTGGACAAAAAAGACCCTACGACTTTGGCCATTGTCATCGAGGCGTGGAGGCTCGTGGCCCAAGATTCGGGACATAGAGCCCACTTACCTCGCGTACCGAAGAATTGGGCCCTACAGTGTTACATACGCGCGAGGAATCGACAGAGCGTGAGAGAGAGAGAGAGAGAGAGAGAGAGAGAGAGAGAACGACACAACCGCGCTCGATTGGTCACGAATTTCCGTTCGACAACTTTTTTGCGCGATGTCTCCTTTCCCATTTTCGTCTCTTTACCTATTATAATATATGGGGTATCCCAAAAACGATGGTTTTCAGTTCTAGATCCTTAAGATCTATTTTTCTGATCGTAAACCCTATAACGGGGTCGAAAACGACCCCTATCTTCTTTTTAGCATCAAATGTTCCTCATAAGCGATAATAAGATTTAACGGGACAGACCTAGTTAGAATTTTCGAAAAATCGATTTTTTTTTTATTTCATTTTCAAAAAGTAGAATCTCTTACGAACATTTTCCGCCCAGGTAAATGTAAATCGGACCATTATTCGCCGAAATACAAGACTTTGTAGCACGTCGTGTCTGAGCCATAGGTAAGCAGGTAGCGGACTTCAAGTGCGTTTTTCTCGAAACCATGTTTTTGAAGTCGGTGATCACTGTAGCTCGAGAACGGCTTTACCGATCGGGTTGAAATTTATATCACTTCTTCTACACATGGTAGTCCTCCATATGAACGAAGGATTTTTTTTTTGGATAATTATTTTTATTTTTAATAGCAAAAAATGGAACTGATATTTTGGTCAAAAAAACACTTTTGACTTTTAACGGCCGCCATTTTGTGAAAAATGGAAATTTTTCAAAACCCTTCGTTCAACCGGAGCATTATATCATTAACTAAAAATCCCCTCCGTTTTTTTTGTTTCAGATGAGCCGTTGCAGCGTGAGCTTGATCACCGCAAACCGTGTTTTTTTTTGCAGCGTCCTCGGCAATTGACGGTCACCAGCTTATTTCGATATGTATTGCGTTGAAAAAATTGCAACATATACATTACATATGTATCTTTTAAACGGAAGAACTTTTGTTGTGAATTATTTTATCGTTTGACCAAAAAAAAATCGGAAAAAAGGCCTTTTTTTTGACGTTCCAACTAGCTCTGTCCCCTTAATTATATATCGTTCTCTTTGTTTTTTTGTAGCGAAGAGAATGATTCATGATAAAATCCCATTCGGTAAATATTTGATGATGAAAACTCTATAAAACGAAAAAAACGTTTCGAAAAATAGAAAAAAAAGGTTTTTATTAAAAAAATTTGGGTCGTTTTCGACCCCGTTTGAATTTTAAATGATTTCTTAATTTTAAAGATTCTGTATAGAAATTTTGGAACCCTCATAATTTCGTCATGTCTGCCCGTCCCTCCGTGCGTTACAAGGTCGCAACACTTACGGTTTGCAAGATGTCGAGATGAAATTTGATGTGCAAATATATCTAATGAATCCAAAGACAAACGCAACACGAGATACAAAATAAAATGTTGAAATACCGTCGTGTTAATCGTTTGAAAACAAAGCCAAAATTTGATTCGCACATACTTTTTACAAAATTATTTGGTTGCATAAGTCACCGGTTGTAACTTTTACAATCACTTGAAAGTAACCCCTCTCCGTAAAACAATCTTAAACAATTTACCCAATAAACTCTTTACTAGTACTTCGAAATACAATTGTTACGATTGGTGAATAATCGTTATTTAACAAACAATATAACTGAATGGGTTTTTTGAGATTCTAATAAAACAAAGTTAAATTTCAAACTTTTTCTAAAATATTGTTAATAATTTTCTTTACAATTTGTGTCTCTCAGATCCCTAAGCCACAAAGATTTGTGGCATCGCTAAAAAGAAGAAATTCCATGGGATTCCAGAATTGCAAACTTCAACACTGTATATTTTTTTGGACCAAAACTTTTCAATGGGAATTTCAGTGCCTGAAGTACGATCATTTTATTAAGGCGAGCAACCACTTTAGATGTTTCAAAAAATCATTTTTTTTTATTTCATAAATCGTTAGCAAAATATGTTAAGAGTACACCCTGAAAATTTCAAAACGATATTCGAATTCCTTCTAACGGTATGTATATAAATGATAAAGACTCTCCGCTTGACTTCCCAGCGCGCTCAAACTTTAAATGTGTTTTTCTCGAAACGACATTTTTTTCAATTTGCGGGAATCATAACTCAAAAACTAATTAATGGATCATCTTCAAATTTGGAACACGTTTACATAATATAATTTATTAAAACATGAACCTAAAGTTGGAAAGATTAGATTGTTTAAAATATATTTATTATTACAAAATGCCAGGAAAAAAATGCTAAAAATCGATCATTTTTGTTTCAAACACGTTCCAACATTCAATTCTCAATTTTTTTTTCAAAATTTAGGATCATATTCTTAAAAAACATCTCAAGAATGTATAAAAATTTATTGAATTATTTCAGTTGCGAATTGCGAGCTGCACAATTCCCACAAATCGATAACAACGATGAGGACACGCCAGGGGACACAGCGGATTACACCTTAATTAATGGATGAAATAATTTGAAAAAATTACCAGAGATGTATGAAAATATGAATAAATTATTTTCAGAGTTGCGGAAATTTCCGTCTTTTTTCACAATAAAAAAAAAATCCAAAAAATCATCTAATTTTCAGTCTCCTAAAGTGGTTGCTCCCCTTAATCGAGAAAAAACTGCTATGCGTAAAAGACACGCTCGCATTTTCTCAAATAAATGTTAACAATACATCAATTAATTACTTCCAATATCCCGATTTCCAGCACTGATTACACGTTCTTACTTCCTCATGTAAAACTCCGGGCATAATAAAATAAATGAGTACATGGAAAAGTATATCCATTGCTCATAAAATGTGAAAAATATAAAAACTTCAATACCGCATAATTTGTGCACACTTGTACCGGAACTCGTGCAACCTCGTGAGTAATCGGATGCGACAAAGGCCATAAGAAACAATTGAATGGAAAAAAAAGTATTAATTCGTGTCTTAGAAGCAGATCTCACACACGGTTTGCTTTATATTCATGAATCTGGAAGTTGTAGACTTTTTACTCGGCAACAACGCCATAATTATATTTGCGACTTATTCTCGTAGGCTTTTGTGTTATTGGACAAGTTAGTATTCATGTCTACGAGTAATAACGCACGATCACTTGTCTGTTTAGTACGTGCTCACTAGTGTAAGCAACGTTGAAAGGAACTGACACACAAGTACGTATATATAAGGCGTTCTATGCTTACGCCACTTTCAGCCAAGTTTTAAACTCTCACGTCCTACAACTTTCCACCGGATTTGTTATATTTCTTGAACTATTATATTCAAATCATTCATTTGTCTCAACTATTTATTCATAAATTCCTCTAATTCTATCAATTCCTGTACCTCAGCCTTTTTCGATATTTCAAAATGACTGATATTCCCCATTTTTCAAATTGTAGCCAATTCCTGACGATCACCAGCGAATGGAATGAAGAAAATCTTTGTATTACTCCATTCTCAACGAATCGAACAGGTCAAAATGATGATACATTAAGAGGAATTAAATGAAATATGTACGAAATGATACATCGCTATAAATAAACAAAATTAAATCAGGATAAACTCCCTCGAAAGTACCAGCTTAGATATCAAGTTTGTAACTAATGTTAGAAACATTATATTCAAGTTAAACTTCTATTTGATTTAACTTCTATTAATTTCTATTGACTTTTATTGAAGTTAAAATTCGATAGAAGTTAAAAATAGAAGTTAATTCAATAGATTTTACTTCTATTGAAGTTAAATCTCACAGTTTCTATTCATTCCCGTAAAGAGACGACATAAACATTTTCGTTTCAAGCAACATAAATCAAATACCAAGCAAACCAAGCAAAATAATCAAATACCAAGCAAAAACCAAGCAAAATAAATCAAATACGTTCGAATGTACTTGTCGCGAAACTCCATACCGAGGCTCTCCATTAAATCGAAATTGGATACATTCTATACTGGTTAAGGAGCCAGTCCACTTTAAAAATTTCAAAAAATCGATTTTTTTTACTGCTTTCGAAAGTACATACATTCAGAAATATCGTGTCAAAATTTTATGAAAATCCGAGCTCTCTAAGTATTTTTTTTTTTTTTTACCTGAACGCCAGGACCTCATTTCGTCTACCTGAGCGTATAAACTTCAAACGCGTTTTTCTCGAAACAACGTTTTCAAAATCTATCTCCATCGTATCTCTAAAACTAACAAACCGATTCTCTTGAAATTTGAACCAGATATTGTAAACATAATTCGCAACAAGATGACCCTCGATGGATTTAAAATTTTGATTTTTACTCTTTTTTTTTGTGAAAAACTGCGAAAAAAACGCGTTTTTTTTTACTTTTTTCGTTTTTCATCTGCGATTTTTTTATTGTTTGATAAAACTTTATATCCGAGGGTCATTTTATAGCTGGTATCATACTGAATCTAATGAACTTTGATTTTTTTGTTTCAGACAAGCCGCTGCCGAGTTGTGATGGAGCTATCCAGCCCACCTATTTTTGAGGCGTTACGTTAAACTATAGTTTTTGTACTTAAAAATGAATAAAAATGAATTAAAAATTTTTTTTTTATGTATTCCAAGACTTTATTTATCAAACCCAACAACTTTTATATTCATATCTTTTATAAAATCCTCAAAAAAAAAATCGCGAAAATAGCCTTTTTTTCGTGGCTCCAAAGTGGACTGGACCATTAATGGAGCCCCCGGAAGCATTAAAATCGCTGAGCATTGGCCCCAAACTCTACAAGTTTTATCGGAATACCCCATATAAGTAATGCAATTGTTTTTATATACTTATCACGTGCATACGCGACTGCTTATATCAACACACACATCTGCTGCACATCATAATGCCCTATACGTGTGTTTAATTAGTAAATCACGTATATGCGCTTAAATACATAAAAGTCATGTATTTATAGTACATAAACAGCACACACAAGGATGTACGTGGGTACAAGTTCAAGAACAATAGTCGTCACGATCTGTAATATACGATTTTGCACAGTACAACGCGAAGAAGCGTGTATTGTAACTCCAGCCTGTGTGCCACTGACCTACAAACACAGTTACCTATGTTATATACCACATTGGGCCGCTGTGGTCGTTCGTACTCAGACCGAACACTATCACCGAGCCATCGAGAGACTCGGAAAAAGCCTCTCTCGGTTATTCCTCACTCTCGTCAGCATTATGTATGCCATATGAGTTATATACGTATATAATTGTAAATCTGTGTGTATTTTGTTGATAACGTACTTAATTATCATTTGGTCAATCAATGAACCGCTCTAAACGAATTTTGCGCTTAAATAATTTAGCACACGAGCTTATAACACGATTCAAAATTTCTAAAACTATCTCTTTAACTGATTAACGTTGCTAAGTAACGTGGGTGAGATAATAATCGAGGTATCGCGATCTAAAATCAATGTTTTGACTAGTTTTTTTTTTTAATTGCACTATTTGAAAAGACAAGAGAATTTCATTCGTGAATATTTTAAAAAATTGCAACTTTTTTATCGTTTAAAAGCCGATATAATTAGTATCAAAGTTTGGAATTCATCGATCGTATGAAGTACGTGTTAAGCTGAATCCACCAACAATTTTTCTTTCAATCTCAGCAGGGAAGTACCTCGGTAGATTTTTATTAATAAATAATGGAATATGTAGAAAAAAAATTGTGGATAATTGAAGAAGAAAAAAAATTGTTATCGTAAACCGAGTTTCATTGAAGATATAACCATAAAAAGCAATAAAATTGATTGCACGATGCACATGTTCGCATTGATATTATTTCTGGTTAGGAATTCGAGAAATAAAAAGACAAAAAAGTTTTTTATATCAAAGTTAGCTTATCTTGGTATTTCTAAAATGTATGAGCACGATTTTTTTGACGTGACGAGTGTGATCGTATTATCTTAAATTATTCATATTCACACAGCACGTAAAAGTATCAATAAGAACGAAGCAGTGCGCGGGGATCAGTTAAAAAAAAATCAAATGCATCAAAATTTGATACTCTGCACATATTGAAAAGGTCAAAACTTTTCCACGAAAAAAATCGAAGCGATTTAAGATTGACAGTTCTATAAACGTTATGAGAAAATAGTCGTCTGTAAGACCCACAAGTGTGTCGATCTTGGAGTGAATCACTCATCAAGATATATGTGTAATTATAGAACTGCGTTAGGCTAATTACGGTCTCGTCAATATTCGTCAGTAAATCGAGTTGTTACTCGCTTATTAAAAATTCGGGGTCGCCCGAAACGGTCAAGTTCATTATAAAATTGTATGCAGTACTCGTGGTGATAATACGAGCTGGGAAGTGCACTTAAAGCACGCGATAACGGTCAGATTATCTCAGGATCTGCGCCCACTTCATTTCGTCTTTTTATTTTGTACTATGGCTGATACGAATATACTGTTTTCTACGTAAAATCGACCTCACCGTAAATTTCAATGTTTTTGCAGCTTCGCAAAGTCGGTGTTAGTTATATGGTCAATTTCTTTTCATAATAAACAATATCCAAAATATCCAATGCTCGTTCTAACGATTTTTTATATTGCCGAAATTTTTTCATCTTTCAATACCTATTGAAAGGAGTTCTTAACCAAATTTTTACATTTTTGTATCACATCCTTCTAGAAATGTCATTTTTTCTTTAATTCCGATTTTGGTAACATTGAAAATGTTTAAACGTTGATAACTCCTTTAGTAATCAAGATATCGAAGAACATCGATACATTGCTTTTTTATTTTGAAGCTTTTCTTTCATGAAAAAATATGAAAAAAATAATTAATTATCATTATACATGTTTTTTTTTGCTTTTTTAGTGAAAACTTGTTCCAAGAGTTCGACACATGATTTTTTTTTTAGTTCAAAGAACATTTTTACGTATCTCAAGAAATGTTCAGCGTGTGACATAAATTGAATTGTTTTTTTTTTAATTGGTTATTGTTCGATTGGGAAGAAATTAGATTCCAAAATTTGCAAATTCCTCTTTCGCCTAGCAATGGCAGCTCGATCAGAAGAGCCTTATTGCTTTAACGGACAACACCACTGTGACCCCCTATTTTTTTCACATTTTTCAAGAATTTTTTTTTGTGGGAAAAAAAGAGATATTCGAAAAAATTTTTTTGGGTTTTGTTCCTTGTTTATTAATGTATCAAAAAACATTTTTTTCACATTTTTCACGCCGCATGGTGGCGCTGGGGGAGCTCTTGCGTCATCTCCGCAGTGGTTCGCGGCACGCAGCAGAACTCTCTTCAACGTCGATCTGAAAAAAAATACCGAGTGTTTTCGTTAATAATATGATATTTTGAAGAGAAGTACATAGGGATTTGGAAAAATATTGATTTGTTTAAAATAGGCACGCCTTTGAAATTAAAGAATGGTTTTTGAGCAAAATTTCTCGTCGAAAATAGGCTATAACTTTTATAATTATTGAGATATCGAAAAAATCTTATGTACTTCTCTAGATAATCTACTTTTATTGATACAGTAAAAATTTGAAGTCGATCGGATAAAAATTGCTCGAGTTCTGCTGCGTGCCGCACTCAAAGAGGTTTTGAGAAAAACGCGTTTAAAGTTGGGACCCCGAGCGTCGCGGACCGCTGCACCGCTCCACAAAATATTCAATATCTACGAAAATAATTATTTTTTCGACCTGGGTCCAACGGCATTTCAATCTTAAAAGTATTTTAGATTTTTTAAAATGGTTTTCAAAAAATCGATTTTTTGAAGCCGTCACAGTGGTGTTGTCCGTTAACGTGGAATGGCCGATGTAAATATATAAATATACGTATATTTAGTAATTACTCGATGCGTTCCTTCGTGAGCCCGATTTGAAAAATAGAAAAATCCAAAAACCGTCAGTTTGCGCTGGCTTTTTTTTTTAACGCGGTCGTCTAGTTTGAAGGCTGTTTTTTTAATGCTTTTTTGGGGAATTTTTTTTAACAAACCATTAAAATAAAATAATTTATAAATTGTATATCATTTTTATTAACATTTAAACAAACTTTGTGAATTTTTTGAAGTCAATATATTGAATATAATCGGAGATACACCGCCCAATAGGAACACATATAAAAAAAGAGGTGCTCCACTGCTGCCATGATTCCGGCCGTTCTGCTTATCTGAAATCAAAAAACCAAACGCCGTTCCAATTGTGAGACTTGAGGCTCTACATGGAACTAAAATAAAGTCAGAATTCCAAAAAATAATTTTTTTTTTACGCTTTAGAAAAAAAATTCAATTTTTCGCACTTTTTTTTGGGGTCTATTTAGTTGGTAAAAAGAAAACTAACGAAGTAATCTTAATTATTTTAGTTCAACTTGTAGTTACGTATGTACTAAAGATGCTGTATAAATTTGAGCAGAATCAATTAACTAGTTTTTGAGATATCATGGCAGCAATTTGAAAAAATCGTGTTTTGAGAAAAACGCGTTTGAAAGTTATTGTATATATACGCGCGCTTCGTATACCTGCTCCGGTTTACGGCTGTAACTTTTCAACGGCTTCGAATTTCGAAAAATCCTTTTACCCACGTCTTCTACACATGTTTTAGATGTGATTTATGAAAAAAAATCGATTTTTTTGACCTGACACACTAGATGACCGCCTTAAATATACTTGACGTCGAGCCGCTTCCGCGGCTCTTGATGAATATATTCTAAGCAACTTCTTCCTGGCATTCGCGAAGTGGCGTTATACTCTCCATCTCGATTGACCTACTTGTGAAACAGGACAAAACTGGCGCACCATTCTCGTGTCGATGGGGAAGGAAAGGATTGCCCGACGATGCGGGTATATAAAAGCGAGGGAGACGAAAATTGTGGGTGGGGAAGAATACGCTCGACTTTGAGTTTATCCGGTCTACAAAAACCCGTTAATCATCGTATATAGGCGAATTAAAACAAAAAAAACGAAAGATCTTGGGCCAACACCTGTTTTTAGCTTTTGTTGCCTGATCAAATGAAATCTCTCAAGTTTTGTACTTTTTTTTCAACCTTTGTCTTCACAGATGTGTTTCAGAATACCCTGTGATCCAATTTACACAAAACCTTATTCTTAAATGTAACGTTTTCATTACTTCGTTACGCGGTGACGCGCTTTTCACGACCCAATCTTAATTTCGAATCTGATGGTAAATAGCGCACAACATCTCTTAGTTAGCATCGAAAGCCTTAAGAATTAAAATGCCTCGCTTTCTCACTCTTTCTTTGTCTCCAATTCTTTGCTACCAATAAAATCCTCGTTTTCAAATATTCTCACTGTAAATTAACGCTATTTCGATAGACTCGGGCGAAAGAACTCTCGGCTATGACAGCGATGACCCCTTTTACTCCCCGCTGCCTCGCCATTTAAGAGAGCCATGTATTGAAAAAAAAAGAGGATGATATGAATGGTAACATGCAAAAATGAGACTGGATCCCAAAATATCCTCTGATTACATGCAGCTTCCATTTTTAATTCTGTAATCCATCGGTTTCAAATGGTTTTTATCCGATTCAGGCCAATAATTTGATTATACAAAAATTTCAATAGCAGTTCGCGGTTCGCCGAAAAATCTGAAAAAATTCAGCAATTTTTAAGACGTTACGAACATTGATGTGTAATAAAATTATTTACGAATTATTTAAAAATATAATTATTGAAAAAATAATCAGACGATTTATTTTTTCGTTGCATGAAATGTGTTTGTTGATTTTCTAGAATACTTTTGATGTTTTTCGGACTTTTTTCTCTGTTTTGAAATTCCTCTTTTCTGCTTTTTTCTAGAGCCGATATACGGGAAACTTTTATCGTTCAATGCCTTAGGAATTTCGTAAATATGATGTTGAATCGTTTTACAAACACGCGTGCAAAATTCATCGTTTTTTATCAACTTTTAAAAGGTTAAAAAAAATATAGATAAACAGAAATATTCTAAAGGAATTCAAAAGCATTTAGAAAAGAAAAATTGCTTCCGATCCGTCGAAGAATATTTTGTTAAAACAATACTTAACGGACAACACCACTGTGACGGCTTCAAAAAATCGATTTTTTGAAAACCATTTTAAAAAATATAAAATACTTTTAAGATGGAAATGCCGTTGGACCCAGGTCGAAAAAATAATTATTTTCGTAGATATTGAATATTTTGTGGAGCGGTGCAGCGGTCCGCGACGCTCGGGGTCCCAACTTTGAACGCGTTCTTCTCAAAACCACTTTTTTGAGTGCGGCACGCACCAGAACTCGAGCAATTTTTATCCGATCGACTTCAAATTTTTACTGTATCAATAAAAGTCCGTTAAAAAACTTTGAAGAATTATTATTAATGAATATCAAAATTCTTGAAGTTTCAAAGATTACTGGATTTTTTCAGATTTTCGATCAATTGAAAGTGTGTAGTTTCAAATTTCAGATCTAATTAAATTTTTGGCTGACAAACGCAAATTGTTATTCAACGATTCAATGACTAAACTTGATTTATTGAGAGAGCAATAAGAATAAGAAGAAATACTTGTAATTGCTAAAAGAATGGAGCCTTAAAATAAAAACGATTGACCATTCTATTGTTCGTTATCAAAAGAATTTTTCTCTTTGGAAACAATAATAAATCAAGCTTGATTAATTAAAAAAAAATCGTGTGTAATTGTCCAATTTATATAACAACGAGAAATGAAGTTGATGTCACGAAAATTTACAAAATGGGTTTAGAAAATACAAATTAAACGAATTTAAAAAATAGAGCGATCAAAAACGAGGACCATAGAAGTGCGATTGATTGAATTATTGTCGCAGCAGTGCTCCAATCTTGAAAATTCTAAATAATTCATAAAAATATAAACAAAGTGGCAAATGCTTTGTCAAAAATTAGGATAAAACTTGGAGGGGTGGATTGGCGGGCCTACCCAAAAGTGGAACTTCGATGGGACATTGTAAAACTGTGTCGCTTCTTCTTCGTATATACTTCCCTCCCTTTCTCCTCATGCGACTACTTGGTATGTCCTCATTTTTTTTTGTGACCCCCAAAACTCGAGGAAGAACTCGCGTCAGAGAGTCACGAGCTCTCCCTCCTGCATGATTTTCTTCACGTAAGACAGCCCCCCCCCCCCTCCCCCGGATCGAGTACATGTGCGACAGGAAGAATCGTGAATGTAAAGGGTGTCCCAGAATTGACACTCAATTCTTCAATTAGAATTAGTCAATTATAATCCAATGAGAATTCGAACTGAGTAAACTTCAACTGACCCTAGAACCCCACGATCTATTTTTTTCCAACGTAAACCTCACACTGGGGTAAATAATTAGCACAATCTTCTCTTTAGCATAAAATGTTCCTCGTATACGATAATAAGGTTTAATTATATACCATTCTCTTCGTTTTTTGTTAACGAAGAAAATGGTGTATGATAAAGTTGAATTCGGTAAATATTTAATGGTGAAAATTCTATAAAACTGAAGGAATAGTTTCAAAAAATTGGTTTGGGAAGAAAATTTGACATTTTCGTGGGGTAGCTAATTACCCTGTTGTGGAGTTCTGGGGTTAAGAATCAAATTCAGTATGACAAAGTCTAATGAAGCTTTTTAATCGGGTAATCCCTTAATGAGTAATGAATTATTTAATTTGAACGTATGAGCGTCTTACTGATATAAAAAATAAGTCACCACCTTAAAATGTTGAAAAAATTGATTTTTTACGCATATTTTTTTGTTATTTCAAGGTGGTACAACCCCTTAATGAAAGGATCCAGAACCCGGAATATCCTTTGACCAACACATCGTTATCTATACCATATCCATGAAGAAAATTTCCGTAGATTGTGTCACGATACGTAAAACAAACAAACGAATATTATTTATGAATAAAAATTGAGAGAATCAACAAACGAATTGAATGGAAAATATTCTCAAACAAACCCAATCGAAGAAACAAATAAGCGAAAATTCAAAAAATTTTATATGTACTCGTCGATAATTTATAAATGTTAACAGACAAATCCAAACGACTGAATAAAAATTAACTTTGCTTGAATTGAAAAACAATGAATAAAAAATTAACAAACTGATTTTCTCAAACAAACAAAATTGGAAAAAAAAGAACAACGAAAAACTCAAAAAATTAATCGAAATTTGTTGATAATTGAACAGCTCATAAATTAAGAAACCAAAGAAAATACGAATAACCCTCTGGCATGTTTCAAAAATTTGAAAAATAAAAAACAAACAAACTGATGTCAATAATCTTGTGCCCGCCTAAGCCATCCAATGAGGGTGAAATCAGCGCTGCTTGCCACATACTTGCAGATTATTTTTACTCCTCGAAGTTTTCGGACCCATAAATATACTATCGTCGCATATCTTGAATGAGATATTTTGACCGAAATCAATTGAGGCAGTGAGAAATAAAATAAACTAAGCAATGGACATAAGAATTTTGGTCCACTTTGCATTTCATTGCTTCAATTTGCGATGACAACACCATGGGCAGTTGAATATAAAAAAGTCAAACAAAGTCCCATTTGGGACTCAGGGCTTAAGTCGACAAAAGTGACACCAAATCGAATTCCAAATGGGACTTTTTTCCCCTCGCTCGGTATGAACTGGACGTGACATCATGAGACCCAAACTGGAACTCGGAGTTCCAGTTTGGCACTTTTTCTTTGCTTCTTGCTCCGACCGCAGCGTGGCGCAGAGTCAAGTGTTTTCGCGATCACGCATCATCCGCCGGGTGAGCATATATTGCCGGAGCCGTATCACTCTATGACCTGTGACCGTCTGAAAAGAGGGTCTCGTACTCGTACGGAATACACATAGCGAATCGCTAATTCCGGTTACCTCGCTCAAACAAGTCCCAAATTGGGGCTCGGAGTCCCAAACAGGGACTTTTATTTGAGTTTTCACCCCTAAAAAAAATCCCTATTTGGGACTTATGACGTCACGTCCGGTTCACACCGAGTGAGAGGAAAAAATTCCCATTTGATACTCCTTTCGAGATCACTTTTGTCGACTTAAGCCGTGTCCCAAATGGGACTTACTTTAGGGACTCGCTAATCCGTTAGGGTAATCGCTCATTCATCCAACAGTCGACGGTTGTAGTCAGGATTTGATCGAATAAAAAAATGAAATTGTTATAGAACTTTTTAAATTGGGTCTTCAAACTAAAGCTCAATTTATTGAGCAGCAATTCCGGGACACCCTTTGTACAAGGCACCATTCGAAGGTCACGTGTGTGCCATAGTTTCTCACTCTAAATGATTTTGGAAGATGACTAAGGTGTAAGGATTACTATACACGTGTACGTGTGTACCAAAATATATGAATATAGGCCCGCGTACACATTAGACTTATTTGTACATGTACATAAGATATTCTATGAGAAGTGGGACAGCTTTTAGACCGAATCAATGTTTTTAACTCTCTTCTAATATTCACCGCTTTTTCAGTTTACTCCAACCGTAAAGATACTCAATTTTCAACGAAAACTACATATTTTTAATATTTTTGACAGTTTGATACCAAAAAAATCAATAACAAAGCATATAAAATACGTTTTAAGCATAGTGACCAATTTTTACGTATTTTCAACTCGGTTATTAGGATAAAACAAGAATTTAGTAGAACCTAAAGATTCTGAATGCGTTTTTTTTTTTACTTTTTGCAACTAGTTTGAATAAATGCAAGCGAATAATCGGGTTTTCAAATATTTGTTGGGTTTTTGTTTAGGTTTGTTTGCAATTTAGGAAAAATAGCAATTTAGAAAAAAAAATACACGAAAGTTCATTCAATGGTTAAGTCGCTTTTGGTAGCTACAGTGCTCAAGGATTTTTATTTCAGCCCTTGAAACAGTATTCTCATTGAAAAAACTCAAAAAAACTGTTATTTTCATGATTTTTTTATTCAAAAAAATGAACATACAACTTGAATTGTTTTTTAATATATTTATATTAAATTTGTCAGCATTTTATTTTCAGTATTTGCCTTCGAATAATATAATATTCTGGATTTGAAGTCTTTAACTGACAATTTTTAAGGACAAGTGTTTCCAGATTCAAACGAAACAGAAACGACAATTTGTGCCTGTGTATAGTATATATATTTTTGTATAAATAGAACAATAATATAACATCTCATAACAATGCAAAAATCACGATCCAAAAATATATTAGACGTTTCTTTTTGAAGTTTTTTGGAAAGAACTTCTCTTCTACAGTAGCTCCAATAAATTGTCACATTGGGCAGCGTATTTCTAAAGAAATTTGTACATTTGTCAGCATTTTGACCGTATCTCGTTGCTCACAATCTTGTGCATTAACAGGTCGAGCCATAAATAAGAAACTTAACCCTAGCCTCACACTACGGGGTCCAATGGACCGACAGTAACACTACATTTTCACCTCATTTTCACCTCACGTCTTTTCATAAACGTTACAACTTTTTATCAAACGACTTTTTGGCTTTACTGATTACTGCTCCGGATTGGTCAGAGTCTGGCGTTTCGATTTCACTACAATGAAACCTCAATAGACGCGTTTGTTACAATGTTGTAGAGCAATAAAAGTCACCGGTCCCATAGACCGATAGTGTGTAAGTAAAGTACTAAAAGTTTTAGTGTGTAGCTAGGGCTAATAATACACAAAAATAAGATTCTTATTTTAAGGTACATTCTTTCGCATATATGCATGAATATATACTTATAACTTTGAATACGTAAATCGCAAGGGTCGTTAAAAAAATTGACATTCGAGCTCCCATCATGAAAAATGTTCATTTTTCTTTTAACGGGTAAAACCACTGTAGAATTTTCGAAAAATCGATTTTTTTATTGGCTTAAAATATACTTTGAACCCTCTTGAACGTGAGGCAAAAAGGTTTATACCTGAAAAAAAAAAAATTTCATTGAAATTTCGGGTTCTTCCCCGAGCGCGTCGGTCATTTCAGTACCACGTTTCAAAACTTTAAACGCGTTTTTCTCGAAACACGATTTTTCAAAACTGCACGCAGCATAACTCCAACAATTTTCATTCTTTTCATTTGAATTTTTGACATTATCTTAAAAATAACATTTCGAAGTGAAATACGTACGGAATTTTCGATAAGTTCATTTAAACATTTTTTATTAACAAATAATTACCCCTCTTTTCTGTCGAAAATTGAACCTGTTAATTCAAGCACTCGCCAATAATACAAAAATGAATATTTTCAAAATCCCCAACGTACTTCACTAGCTATGAGTGTCTAGATTAAGGTTTTTTTTTTATTCCAGATCAACAATTGCACCAGTTACACTGCGCGCCACAGAGCGCCTCAAATTCAACAAGCCTCGCGGGAATGGCTCTGGTGTCGCCATTTTTAAATATTTTTCAAACATAATTTTTTTGTTGTGCAGTTAAATATATGCTTAATAACTCCCTCGAATATTATTATTCTATTACCTTTCCTTCCACCCGAAAAAAATGGTCGAAAAAAGGCATTTTTTGAGGCCGTTACAGTGGTTTTAGCCCTCAATAAACATACACGGAGAGAATTAAAACTGAATAATTATCATGCAGTAATAGTAACGACGGGACAAACTAGAATTGTTTGAATTATTTTAGAAAAAGATGCAAATTTTCATGAAAATAAAATCTTTGATATAGGAAACTTGATTCGATTTTCATGAAAATTTGCATTTTGCTCAGTAATAATCCCAAAAATTCCACATTCTCTCGTCGTTACTATAATTTTTCTGTTTTAATTATCTCCGTATAGAAAAAATGACTTGTACGAATTATCCTTATTTTTTTTATCTAGAAATTCTTGTACAAAATTTTGAATTCATCCGTTCTACAGGATATTTAATTGACTACAAAAACTTTCACAGACTCTCGTAAATTCATTCATTGCTAAAAATTGTGGTGAAAAATGTGACATAATTCTGCTAAAAACGATCGATCGAAACGAACATTTCACTATAATTTTTCTTTCCAATTATTTGTATAACAAAATGTTATGTAAAAAAACTAAAGTGGTATGTTTGACTAATTTTTCCAATTCAATTTTATTTACATTTAATCGCAAATAATTTTTAATAAATTATACGAATTCCGCTCCAATTTTTATTTTGTAAGAATTTGGTTTTTCCTATCACGAACAAATTATAAAGACAAATTTGTTTACCGAACTCCAAATCTCTGCTGATGTTATTCGAATGGTAAGTGACACCACAAAAAATAATATTTTTCATGATAGGTCAGAAAAAAAATCTACTTTTTATCAACCCAATATACGAACTCACAATTTTCGTATATACACATTTATACACGGGATTGAAATATTGCCTGATGTATGATTAAACATATTATAAAAGGAATAAAAATGAATGAGACAGAGCAAAGTTCACGAATAGTATTTCTTAATCTCCTTCAATAACGGAGTCTCGGTAAGTTCGTTTATCTCAACGAATCGTTTGTTGGCTCGACTGAAATAGTAAATATCGCCGGTGTAGATATCGAACCAAAGGGCATGGATGTGAAGGTCGTGTCTCTCGAGTCGTTTTTTCAAGAATCCGTACGATGCCACATTCTGCAATTGCTGCAGAGTGTTAATCTAAACATTGAAAATCAATTTTATTCATCAAATACGATCATTTTATGCAAATTTTACTGGAATTTCATTTTTGCCAAATAAAAAATGACACTAACCTGCGACAGTTTGTCCTCTATAGCAAATTTGTCCTCAGGATCGATGTAAGCGACAAATTTTCGCATCGGTGTTTCAGCTTGGAAAAGTATGGGCTCGCGAAAACCGGTGATTTCGAGCTGCTGAAACTTGGCCAAACTACTGCTGGCATGTGCACAGAGCCAAGCTCTCAAAGGCGATATTCTTCTGTTTACCTTTAATTTATAAACGAATCGTTCATTCATTATTCTCACTTATTGAATCCAAACGGTCGTTTCTTTTGACATCTTGTGTTTTTATTAACTTTCTGGAATAAGTTTATGAAAAAAATGTCGCCAGGTCGAAAAGTGTTCCCTATTTCCTAACTTGTGAAATATGATTTTTTGACTTGTTGGAAATTTGTGCTTTCTTCATTCTTGATTTTAGGGTTTCAAAAAAATGTCCATTTTTTTGAGGAGGAAATTTATGTTTGTTTATCCGTCCGAATAAATGTCACAGTCGAATTCTCTGGACTAAATCAAAGTAACAATCTAAAATTTGGCTTGGATATAAAGTCTACTAATTCGTGGATATTTCAATAATTAGAGACTAACAAATAATTTCACGTAAATTTGGGGAGTGGAGCAAAGTTTGACCAAACAAAAAATTATCCTTTTATGTGGTCGTATTGGGTGTCACTGCAAAAGGCTTGTCTGAAGTATCTCAAAACTGTTATTTTGGAGTTTTTACTTCCAAAACTAATATAGACAAATTTTTGAAGGTTTCTTTTTTAACAGAATTTCTTTTTCATCAATATCTAAAGAAAATACGAGTGGAAGTAAGGAAATTTATTAAAAACCGCGCTTTTAAATGAGAACAATTGAAAAAACAAATGTTAAATCATAAAAAATGGAACCTCTAAATATTCAACAATCGAGATCATTTTTTAACTAAATTTTTTTCCATCAATATCCGAAAAAAGCAAGAGAATTTAAAAAAAAAAATTGCATCCGTATAATTTGTACTTTACAGGAAAACTATTATGATTTATTTCCAACGTTTATTATTTTCGAGTAATTATTTATTAAACGATGAGAATGAAACATAATTGTTCGATTGACAGAATGACTCATAACAAATATTATAATGAAACAAGGAAAATGATTTTTCCAGTTTTTGAGGAAAATAAACTCCCTTTTCTATATTTTCTCAGACCCTGAGACGTTTTTCAAATAATATTTCGAAAAAAATGCATTTTTTTTTTAAATGTAGATTCATTTTTTGTAATAGATAGAGTATACATGGTATTGTCCAAGAGGAATTTAAAAACAAAGAAAAAAAAATTCAGGGACCCAAAATGTGCTGTGGTAAAAGTGCAACATATTCTGTTAGTCTGAGGTCAAACGGACCCTATAGCGGTCGAAGAATCAACCACGATTCCTCTTAGAAATGTTTAGAAATTAAAAAAAAAAGAGTAATTCTTACTTGGGATGCGAATTCTTCGTCCCTAAGTGCGTAGAGTAGATTCATAGCTTTGCAATCACTGTGACCACAAACAATAACGTGCCTGATGTCGTTAACGACGCATCCGAGTTCCAGAGCCGCAGGTTCACACATAGTTAATTCATCCACGAAATGTTGACAATTAGGTACGATGTTGCCCGCATTTCTGACTGCGAAAAAAAAAATGCATTATGGGAAAATACTTTTCGTTAACGTATTTCCTTCAAACGGACGTTATTTTTTGGAGACATTGGACAAACCGGAGAGAAAAGGAAGCAATTCTCCGTTCAGAATGAAAAAATATTGTTATAAAAAAGAAAAAAAGCTGAGAATGCGCCGTTGTTATCGTTTACCGATAAAACCGTTTTTACATGTGAATTCATCGTACCGACAAACATGTCTCCAACGTTCGTTTCCGTAAATCTAGTCGGGATCATCCGAGAGTCCATGCAGGTAAAGAATACTGCTTTGGGCTGCGGTAAAACGAACGACAGAGATCAATCATTTATTTTTTGGGAACGAAACGGTTTGTTTTTTTATTGTTGCTCCAAAAAGATCGAAAAGGCGTTTATATGAACGAACAATTCGTGATTACGACGAGCAAGTTATATGTGATTCATTGTGTGTATTTCTATGTATAAACAAATAAATATATTACCGATCATTATTTCCGTAAACTTAAATTCAGCACTAAATCCCAACTAGAAAAGTCTTTAACGACTTTTTTTGTATCAGATTTCCTTTCACCGCACATGCTGTTAAAACGGTTGGAGATAGAGCAAAAATGCATAGAATCAACTTTGTAGAGCATCAAATTATCTACAAAAAAGTCCTCAACGACCCTTTTCCATCTTTGATAGTTTAGTCCTGAAAGCGGATAAAAAAAAACCGTAAAAGCACTCGGTTTGTATAAGCCGCTCTCGAAAGCAAACTATCAAAGATAAAGAATAATAGACAAGGACTTTTTTGTAGGAAACTTTATGCTCTACAAAATTGACCCCATGCGTTTTTTTCTATCTTTAACTGTTTTGACAAAAAATGCAGTAAAAGTGCGCAACTTCGTCAACTTCATTAACCCATCGGAAAAAGGTCAGATCAAAAAACGTTATTAGACTTTTCGAGTCGGAATTCAGTCCTAAACTCAATTTAACAAGGATCACTATCATCGGTGAGAAACTTTGTATACAGGGCTTTAAAAAAAAATTCAATTGATTTTTTCTTCTCTAAAAATGGTTGCAGCTACTTTAAAAAAAAATGACCTGAATGAAATTTCCATCTTTATTGTAGAGCCGGTACGTTCAGAATCTTTTTATCATTTATTTAATTGATTGGCAAACCCATAAGTCCAATAAAAAATAAATTAATGAACATGAACAAATAAACTTCGTTCATAAGAATTTATTTAAACAAAAACACAAATAGAATTTCACTATTTTTATATTATATATGTTATTTATAATAAATAATAAAAAAGAGTAAATGTAAATTAATGACAATTAACTAAACCTCATGCAATTTTGCAGTGAAAAGTGATTAACGCACGAACGTATAAAAATAATTAATCCCATAAAAAAATTATAGAAATGTTAATAACATTGAAAAAGAATATAAAAAAAAAAACGATCTAAATCTTGAAAAAAATAAAATGAAAAACAAAAAAATGATAATTACGATTCATAATTAAATGAAGACATATAAACATATGAATATGATTATGATTATTATGAATTGAAGAAAAGCATTCGAAATCGTGTTCACTGTGTACGAAACTATTATCGTGAATGAAAAAGTGTCGAGTAATTGTTTATGCTGATAAAAAAATGATGCAAGAAACACGATAATGTGGTCAACTATTTTTAGAGGTAATCAAAAAATTAGTCATTCTTTTATGAATGATTCTTTACGAAAAACGACCTGTCAGTTTGTACTGTACCTCGGGATGATCCCTAACTTGTTGGAATTGTTTCACCATTCCCTCTCGATGACATTTTCTATACTTCATCACTCCCTTTAGAATTCGATCCATTTCGCTGGATTATGATTGAATTACCACAATTGTTCGTGTGTAAATCGAATTTTATTTAGTCTTTTTATTTCACTCAACTTGAATATTCAACATGTTTAACGGAATGACACGCAACGTGCACTGTGTGTGCTTGATGACAGCACAATTATCCGCCATCAGGGTTGCCAGATGATCGTCTCGAAAAATATTTCGTAACCAGGCTGCGTAAATTTATCGTACAATTATCGTATTATGGTAACAAAAATTATAGTAATAATTATCGTACCTTATTACAGAATATCGTACTGAATTATCATATACAATTTTCTATAATCAGAAAAGTATTAAAATTCAATTATCTTGTTCATCAAGTGATCTGACGGTAGCGTAAGCTAAGTACCGACCGCCAGTAAAAGAGAACCCAAACGATGGTTCAGAAGCAAAGAATAGTCGACTCTCTCCTGTCACGTTCCCACGTGCCAACCGTTCCATTATTTTGGTATTTATGACGTTACTTCGGATGAAGAATCACTGACTTGTAATTTAAAAAAAAACTGTCACTGTAACTTTCTCCCTGTTAATTGTTAGTAATTATTAGCCGCATCAATTATCCGTTTTGTTATTTTCAAGTCAATTCGATCGTGACTGACTTCAAATTTATCACGCTTATCAAAAAGGATAGAGGGCGTTGTGAAGAGCAAACGGTGAACAAACACTGAAAAACACCATCGTATGTAAACCTATCCAGTTCTTCATTCATCTTCATCATTCACCTGTGTTTTTTGCCGTGTCGAAAAAGTTACACGGACAATGGCAGAACAGCAGGAAAATGGTGAATTGGCTGTCGCTGAAACAAATAACGAGGAACGAGATGTGCGTTATTTAATTCATTCAATTTTAGTCATTAATTTTAAGTGACTTTTCGGTTATGTGTTTTCGATGTTTCGCCCCAAAAAAAATTACAATGTTTTTCTCAATTTTCTCAACCTTTATTCTTTTTTTTTGCTAATCTGCTAAATTCACGAATTCATTCCATTTTCGTGATTAAAAAAATTATATCTGACTCAACATTAATTCATAGTGTTTCTCACCATTTGCTGTGACAATTGGGCAATTGAGCTACAAATAGTCACGAGGTTACGATCCTCCATTGATGGAAATCGTCACGTCATTGTCAACAATTACGAGTAGTAATTCAAAATTGTCCCACTGCATTAAAATATTATTCGAAAGGCCTCACTTTTTTTGCAAGATTTTCAATACTTATTCAAAAAAATTTATATTTCTAAAAATACACGTCGCTCGCCCGTACAGTGTAACAAATGTTATTTTCAGAACTTCCAAATCTCACATAAAACTATTTGATTTTTTTTCGTGAGAAAAAAGTAATTTTCTTTAAAAAAAAATAGAACTAATTCCATTTTTTTGAAATTTAAAAAATGGAGGTAAGAAATTGACGTTTTTTTTTCTTTGTTATTTTAATGATACGAGAATTATGAATATTAATGTTCGTAGTCACGTTTTTTTATTTCATTATTATTATCTATCCGTGTATTTTGCATTTCATAAATACCTGAACAACCGCACCTATCGAAACGACGAATGACAGATTTTTATCTTGAAAATTGGTCCGTCAAAAAATTACAATTAGTTTCATTTTTGGATTAAAAAAACATTTCAATTTTATTTATGCTTGAGAATAGAAATTTGTGTACAATATCCAAAATCTTTGTAACTGATAACTATTTTTGTTAACTAAGTATTTTGAATATTTAAAAAAATTCTACTTTATAAATAGAGATATGCTTATTTTGAATATTTGTTGAGTCAATCGTTATCCGGCAAATTAACAAATTTGGGGAGATAGGTTTACATCGAGCACCAGCTCGTCAAATATTAAGTTCAAATTTAGAGATTCAAAATACATATGATTATCACAAATTCCTTTCAAGTGCAAAAAATAATTAATCTTTCTAAACTTCTGCCCAATTTTTATTGTATTTTGTAACAATAATAAACAAAAATTTCATCCGAATCTGATGGAGACATTTACCTTTGAGTAAATCAACCAAGATCCATTCGATCGAGGTTAAAAATTCGGCAGGAAAAGTAGCGACAGTAATTGTTGTCTAAAACCAAAAATATTGTTGATTTAGACACTCTTTCATAGTCGACGAATTTACAAATAAATCGGAAAAGTGTAAATAATTCTAAAAATTCGTGACCTAGAACGAGAAAGCGATGATTTTTAGCAAAAACTGTATCACTCTCTATGAAATAAATATTGTTTATATTTAGGCTGGTTGACAATACTCTAAAGAACAAGCTTTACTTTGTATCAATTCGTCAAACAATTTTTTTGCTGTCTTTCCTGCCAAATTGTAAAAATTACAAAAATTGTATTTCAAAAAAATGCGATTTCAAGTTTGACCCTCTCAATTAGAAACTTGCCTTAAGGAGTAATTACAATGCAAAGACAATTCAACGTGATTTCAGGAACTTAATCAAGTGTTTAAGAAGCACTCGTGGATTTAATTATTAGAGCATTGTGTCCACAGACTAAAATATAAAATATGGGCAACGAAATTATTTCTTTCAACCTCGGTATGAGTTCGTTGTATGCTTCCTGAAGAATATCTCAGTAATTCTTTGCTTCGTACGGATTCATATTAGTTATAAAAATTCAAAAATAATTTCATGTTAATTTCACGTGAAAAATAGGCCATGATTTTGTGTAATTTATCAAAATGTTAACTACAGTTTCATACCAGGTCAGGTTCTGGTTTTCAGTTTCGACATGTCCGAATAATTGCACAAATAAATAAGTCCTGAGTCAATTAACTGTTTTGACTACAGTAAAATGTTGTGACATTGCTTTTGAGATTGGAAAAAAATGAACTATAGACAGGATAGTATAATAAGCAAGAAACAAGATACGTCGAGTGTTATTCTGCCGATACTAAAAAAAGTATAATATACAGTATCCTGTATATAATTGTATTACCTAAAGCGTTAAACCGAAGTATGGCTCCAGTTAGTACTTTAACGAATCTGGAACAATTATAATAAATAAATATTGATTACCAAAAATAAATGAACAAAAATAATAAAGAATTCCCTGGTCACACGGGATCAAACAACCCCAAGATGTTTTATATAAACAAGTTCATTTTTTACAGACGTTCGATATTTTTTCTAATGATTTTATTATTAAATTTTGTACGTTGATACAGTTGTTCCAAATTTTAGAACGTTCGAAGCATAATTCATACCTTTTTTTGGACCTGATAGGACACACAGTGTTAATTAATTATAAACAGAGATGGTTAATTCATTGAACGGAGTAATAAAGCAATAAAATACTTCATCATACTATTTTTTAAGGCATTGAGACAAATTTCAAGCACTATTTTTTCATTGATGAGAACAACTTATTCTGAGCGTTGAATTAAAAAATACTATTTCAAATTTTGCATCATTGTAATCCAACGGAATTTCTTTTCGGTGTTCGAATAAAACGTGAAAATGTTCTGCACCTTTGTGGTAAAAATATTGGTTTTATTTTTTCGGGATTGAAAGACTCGACGTGAAACAAAAATTAAAACAATTGAAGAAATAAATGAATTGATGAATAAGGATAAAATATTCTTGTTGCATCTCAATAATGCAAACTTCAACCATGTTTAACTCTTTGAGTCATGGTGTCTCACCTACATTGCCCCACCTTTTTTTGTGCAGTTTTTTGATCATTTAATTACTTTTCTCGCAACAAATAATCAAAATTCATACTTTTTCATAAGAAATGCATTTTCTATTAATCTACTATGAAAATCGCGATGACAATTTTTTCGGAACCTTAATACACTCCAAAGAATCATTCAGAATTCCTTCAAAATTTTCCGTTCTGTGGTTTTTGTTAGAAAAAATAAAGATCCAGTCGTTTCTATACCAGATTCAAACTAACAAAAGTATTGGCTAAAAACGTTCGCTTATTTTCGAACTTCTAGTTGAGATTCGTAATGAACGACCTCAAAAAGCTATGCATGCAAACTTTCGAGTAAATCGTACATAAGGAAAAATATGTGCCTCAAAGGGTTAAAAACGACAGCCAATTTGAAATGGGATTACAACAAAAGGATTATACTATACGGAAATGAATAAAAATTAGTATTAACAAAGAATAAAATGACGTATGTATTGGCAAAGCAAAAACTAACAACGGAAACTTTGTGTTGCAGATAAACGCAGAAATCGATGAACAGCGACGGAGGTACCAGCCGACAAGATGGGAATCGTTTTTCGCAGTGACGAAATCGTTAATAATCAGGGGATTAATCATATATTTCATAAGTTCATTCTTCCGACGGTCCCAACCGGACACAACAAATTTAAGCGCAAGCGCAGGTGGAAATTTGCCTGCGGTACGGGTACTTAATATGTTTGAGAACGGTACCCTCTTGGATCTCAATGTTTACATGGGTGAATCCGAAGTTTTCAAGGACTTCGGTAATCCACAAGCCCATTTGTGGACAGAAAAGAATCTTATTTACGGTGATTGGACGAGCGGTCCGAATAACGACGGATCAAGAGTAATGACGCACAATTTTACACCATCCGATCAGTTGAAAAAAAATGGCTCCATTTTCCTCCACGTGTACGTAACGAAAAGCGGCAAATCACCAGATCCCAATTCTGGCAAAGGCGTTTACGCCGGTCACTATGTATCTTATGCCAGAAAAATGTTGAACAAATTCAAAAAAGTCAAATATCACAAGAGGCACAATTTGCTGACCGGTGAAACTACCGCGAGCGAAGAAGAAATCAAGGTAAGAATATTATCGAACTGGCAACAAGAAAAACGGTACCGAGTACAAATAAACTTCAATCTTTTCATTTTTTTCAACATCTTAGAAGATTTCTGGCGATAAACCAAAAAGTACAAAAGAACCTCTTCAAAAACTGCAATCTTCATCATTATTCATTAAAACAATTTTTAGTTTCTTCCAATCTATAACTTTGTTCCAATCAACTGTACTTATTAATAAAATTGGGTATTGAATTCTACGAATAGAATTTGAAACGAATTCATAAATAGAAATGAAGTTTTCCAAAAAAAAAAAAAAAATTTTTTTCTCATTATAGAAAAAACTGAAAAAATCTTCGATCATTTATTTTTCTAACCAATTATGGGAATTCACTTGGAACGATTTTTTCGAATGATACACGGAAAGAATAAAATTTTAAAAGTCACCTTGAAATACCAGTGACTCGGTGACAACCTACATTTTTTGAGATTATTATTGGGCAAACCACAAATTTTCATGGAAATTTAATAAAATTTCTTGTTTAAAAAGGAAATTTTACCGGAGTGTCTAGTAAATTTTGATGTCCAGTAAAATAAGCAGAACTTAAATTTAAAAGCTGTGTTATACGAGCGAAATTTTATCGTGCATTTTATTAAGTTGTCTTCAAAAATGTTCCATGAAAAAGTGTCGCAGTTATAACGATTATTTCATTATTTATTTTGACATATTAAGTTAGCTTCACGGTAATTTTACAGTGCTGCACAGTAAAAATTACCCTACAAGTATTTCACGCCAGAACGCTTGGTACTTGAAATTTTACGTTCCGTGCGTTAAAAAAAAAACTTATTACGAATAAAAATGTTCTTTCAACTCATCACCAGATCCAAATGAATCATGGTAATTTTTACCGTCAATTTCACAGTTAAATTACTTTCTAACTCTTTCCATGTACGCACACCGTTGTCGATAATATCTTAATGTTTCATATTATTATCGGTTACAGAAAGCTGAGGTGATGGATCAGGAAATAGTTTCGCATTGGCATCCAAACATGACTATAAATTTAGTGACTGATCAAACCAATTGGGTGCAGGGACAGGTTCCTCCACCGCTTGATGAATGTTAGTAAAATCATGATGTTGAAGTTTGCATCGTTGGAATACAACAAAATTCCTTATTTTTATAGAGCCCAAAGTTAATTCTCGCAGAGCTGCTATAATTCTTCAATATTTATTTGGAACCTAAAAACTAAATCTGCGAAAAAAAATAGAACGATTTTAAAAATAAAGACAATTATGAATGGAAGAAGTATTTTTCGTTGCGTTCCAACGATGTAAACTTCAATACCACATTTTTCTACGTGGGTTAAGACTTTTTATTCCAATCGGTCCAGCGATGTCGAAAATGTTTGCTTTCGAAAATTGTAGCTTTTTTACTCGCACTTTCATGGCATTGCTTAACTCATCAATTGTACCGAGATCATTTATCCCGTTTTGACTGAAAAATTAATTGAATTCACTGATTCCCAATCGAATGTTATTTTCCCAATTTTAAACTGTTATTCGTGTTTCCAGATATCGAATTTTTACCTAATGGCATGATGTACAAACCTGCGATATATCTCAACGATTTTTGGAATATGCAACGCGACTATCAGCCATTAAACGACTCGGTCAAAACCCTAGAGCTTCGTCTGACGTATCAACCTTTGTCGCTCTTCAAATGGCAACTTTACACGGCTCAATCGATGAGAAATAAGTGGACCTCGTCACTCATGGGTACGAGATAATAATTATCATTTATATAATATTAATATAATTTTAGACGTTAGTTTGGAAACGATAAATTTATACAATTAAAAAAAAAAGACAGATTGCACTGAAAAATGCTAGAACATTGGAAACATACTAGAATCTCAAAAAAAGGTCTTACATTATTCCGGAATCTTCTTACAAAAACAAAAAATAATCATTGGCTAATTCCAGATTAATCGAAAATATAAATTCAAGAAATTCTAGTAAATTTTTGTCAAAAATAAATGAATTTTCTGAAAAATTCCGGAACCTCCCAGGATCATTAATTCTCGAAATTTATAAAAATAAAAAGGAAAGAATTTGTGGTAAATTGTTCCATCGGAAAGTTCTAGTTTATTCGAGAATATTTCATAACTTCAAGCCATTTTCCTAGATTTATTTGACAAATAAATTAATTTTTTGGAATATTAGAAAATTCGAGATTATTTCATAACTTCAAGCCATTTTCCTAGATTTATTTGACAAATAAACTAATTTTTTGAAATATTAGAAAATCATAACAAGTTTTGAGTTTTTGTCGGTTGAAAAGTAAGCAAAAACTGGGCCGAAATTTTGAAAACCAAACCGTCGTAAAATCGATCACGTCACAAGTTCATGTGAAAATCGGAATCGAATTGTTGTATAACTTTAAACGATACATTTCAGGAGATGCAGCGGACGAGGATGACAGCGATCAAGATACCATGAAGGAAGCTATTCTCGAAACGAATCCCTACCTTCTTGGTATGACGATTGCCATTTCGATACTTCACAGTATTTTCGAATTTTTGGCATTTAAAAACGGTAAGTTGCTACGTTATATATTTAAAAAACGATCATTCTTACAAATTCATTTTAAAGCATCTTTCCAGTCAAAAAGTTAAGAAATAAGAAGATTGATAACAAAGTGAAAGTAACCAATTTATATTTTGAGTTGTTTTTTATATTTTAGTATTGAATATCACAGTAGTTGAAACATTTCAATTGCAGAAAAAAAATTGAACAAAATGTTCCCTCTAAAGTGGTTCGAAACGGTTTTTTCGTCCGTTTGATTTGCATAAAAAAAGAGATTTTTAACCAGTAAAAGTGCCACAGTTTCTGAAAAAAATTAAAAAATCAAGTCAAAAACAGAAAAAGAATCTCGAGGCTTTCAATTTTTCACATTTTTGTAAAGTGTTTCAAAGTTAAAACTATCGAAATAATTCCTGTCAATTTGCTTATAAATCAGTTAGAAAAAAAATATTCAAAATTCCCCACCTCAATTATTCCAGTTCATCAAAAAAAAAATTTAATTAATTGAAACTTGCAAAAAAAAGACTAAAGTTTTCTGATTTTAATGACCGTTAAATTGATTTCGCAGTGAATAATGAAAGCATTTTCGTTTCTTTTGCCGACAGATATTCAGTTTTGGAACAATCGTAAATCCCTGGAAGGTCTTTCGGTGAGATCAGTATTTTTCAACGTGTTCCAATCGCTGGTAGTACTGTTGTACGTTTTAGACAACGAGACGAATACGGTAGTTCGTATAAGTTGCGGTATAGGTTTGTGCATAGAAATATGGAAGATAAACAAGGTCGTGGACATAAGTTTAAACCGTGAATCGAAGATACTGGGATTATTTCCAAAAATATCATTCCGCGATAAGGGTTCTTATGTCGAGTCATCGACGAAGGAATACGACAGACTTGCATTTAGGTATTTATCGTGGGCGCTTTATCCATTGCTCGGTGGTTATGCCATTTATTCGTTGATGTATCTCGAGCACAAAGGCTGGTATTCGTGGGTCCTAAACATGTTGTACGGTTTCTTATTGACATTTGGATTCATAATGATGACGCCTCAATTGTTCATAAATTACAAATTGAAAAGTGTAGCTCATTTACCATGGCGCATGATGTCGTACAAATTCTTGAACACGTTCATCGACGATATTTTCGCGTTTGTTATTAAAATGCCAACATTATACAGATTAGGTTGTTTCCGCGATGACATTGTCTTCTTTATATTTTTGTATCAACGATGGATCTATAAAACCGATCATTCGAGAGTTAACGAGTTCGGTTTCACTGGCGAAATGGATGCTCAACAAAAAGCTATCGAAAATGACCAAAAAGCCATTACCGAAAATAATAGCAACACAAACACAGAACATTCTAAGAAAACTAATTAATTTTCATGGATCATCGATCGCGCGGTTTTTCACCGTTGCCTCTTTATATTAAATTGATCTTAAATATTTAAATTCAATAAAAATCGAACAAAAATTTCAATCATTCGAAAAATCACAGTATTATATGTACGAAACAATTGTTGCAAGATTGTTAATTGTAGATACGTGATTTTCTGAATTGTCCCACGTTTTGTGGGCTTATATGTCGTTCTTATCGTTTCCATACAGAAAAAAACCATGTTCAATGGCAAACAAAGGCACGAAATAAGAAAACATACTGGTCGAGAAGAATTTAGTCAAGTTATTATATTAATTACATTCGTGGAGAAAAAAAAAAACAAAAAGAAAAATAACCAAAAGGCACAAAACTATCTGTATTGTGTGATGTTCGTTCACTTGCGACGACTTTAGTTCAATGCGCTCCGTTTACGTATGTGCCCGTAAAGAAACGTTGTCAACTGTTGGCGCTCTGTAATCGAGTTAAACTGCTTTGTGAAACTTTGCAAAGTATAATATTGCAATAATAAAAAAAAAGAAATTTGATTTTATATATGAATCTTACCATTTATTTAATGTATTTCTCTTAAGCATATCCACCTCACGATATTTATTCATTAAATTGCCCTAAGTAAAATATAATTGAAGGAAATATCCCCCAAGAATTTCAGATCTTAAGGGCTTACATACAGCTAGAGAGGTCAAAAAAATCGATTTTTCACAAATATTTTTATTCCATAGTAATTTTTTTTTTAATATTTTTAATCCATAATGACCCTTGATACATAAATTATAAAAAAAAATCCAGGAATCGCTGACATCTTGCAAGTGTAAGAAAACATTTTCATCTCAATTTGAAAGATGCTTAAACCTTAAAAACCTTTTTCTCAAAATAGTGCTTTTGAAAACAGTAATCATTCTATCCCAAAAACTAAATTACGGATTTGGCTGAAAATTGGAACAGAGGTTATTACTATTATCTAGTCTTTGTCGAGGGATTTTTTTTTAACGTCATAGTTTTTTTTTATAAGTAAAAGAAAGTAAAAAAAGTTAGGCAAAATTCGGATTTTACGATTCAAACTTCTGCTATTTCGTGAAAAATGGATTTAAAAAAAATCGATCTCGACAAAGACTAGTTTTTTTTGGTCAAATTTAAGAAAACAAAATTGTTTTATTTTTGGGTTGAAACGTACAGTCGGAATCATCGTTACCGCAGTTTTTTTTTTTCCAAAAATACAACCACAGCTCATTTAATTTTTTTTTAAATTGAAGTTTTCCAATTTCATTGATAACAATATGACTTTTTAAATAAACAAAAACTTGTTTCAATAGATACATTGTTTCTATGAAATAAAGTATAAAAAATGTTATTGAAATTCACCCTATTTTTGGCACCTCTAGGTGTATGTAAGCCCTTAAAGTTAACCCGTCAGCAGACGCGCTATGAGACTTTCTCACACTTATATTAAGGGGGCACATCCAAGTAGACGGCGGAAAAAACGGGTGAACTTCAGGAATTATTATCTCAAAAACGATTTGTCCGAATTCATCCAAGTCTGTTTTATTCTAAAGTATAAATATATTGAGGGATATTGACAAATTTTCTTATAAATATATATAAACTGGGAGCGTTGATATTGTGGCCGGCATAAAACATGTCACGGTCTGCGGTCCCCATGATTACATGCAGTCGATTGATCTGAAACAAAAATTTCGAAAAGATGCTTAAAATGTAATATATAAAGCCGTTCGCGTCGTAGGATTTATTGAAAAAAAAATTTTTTCACAAAATGACGCCTGATTAAAAATCGGAAACTGAGATCGAAAAATGAATGTAAATTTCAATCAGGCACCATTTTGTGAAAAAAAAATTTTTTTTTTTCAAAAAATCCTACGATGCGAAGGGCTTTATATATTACATTTTAAGAATCTTTACAAAAATTTTGTTTCAGATCAATCGACTGCATGCAATCATGGGGACCGCAGACCGTGACATATTTTATGCCGGCCACAATATCAGCGCTCCCAGTTGATATATGTGTATAAAAAAATTTGTCAATATTTCTCAATATTTATACTTTCGAATAAAACAAACTTGGATGAAATCGGACAAATAGTTTTTAAGATAATAATTCTCAAAGTTCACCTATTTTTTCCACCGTCTACTCGGATGTGCCCCCCTTAAAACGATTATTACTCGAAAATTTCAAATGGCATAAGCATTTGAAATTTTTTCTATCTTCACCAAATTTATTCTTCTATATGATAAAAGAGCTAAAAAAAATGTTTGTTTTTGAATATTTTCATTATTATTTTCTTGTTTTTAGTGTCAATTATCGTTGTATTTGTGGTTTTTTAAAAATTAAAATGTTTCATAGCCACAATCACTGTAGCGAAATTGTTTTCAAGTTCCTATTTATCAAATTAACCACTTGAATCTCTACATGTGAGAAAATCTCTCATCGCGCGTCCAATGTTTAAAGTGTACGTAGCGCGCCTGATGACGGGTTAATCCTGTATTGCATAATTTTTTTAAGAGATAGAAAAAATTCTATGTTCAAACAGCAATCAAATCTTATGAGAGAATTTTTTTTTTTAACCCGAATGAAATAATGATAAAATTTTGTTATTTTTCGTGTGCAGTCCACCTGTTTTTGTTTTATTTTGTTTTTTTGCTAAAGGTTTTAATGGTTTTTTAATTTTAATTTTTTAATATATAAATAAGTTTAATTTATTTATGGTGTTTACTAAAACAGCGATCCACCTTTTTTTGCAGTTTTTCATTTATTAAACTACTTTAATAACGAATACCGATGTTTTTTGGTTCTAAATGATTCCTAGAATATTTACAAGTGAAAAAAATAAAAACAGTTATTATTTGTTAATCGCCAAAATACCATATATAAATAAACAATCGAAATTTGTACTTTTTCATGAAACAATGGATTTTATGTTGACCTATTAAGAATATCGGGATGAAAATTTTTGTACAAACTTTATACATTCGAAAGTATTTTACAGAATTTTTTCGATATTTTCCGTCTTGTAGTTTTTCTTAAAAAAAAAAAGATACAATCATTTCTGTATTAGGTCCAAACTGACGATTGCATTTTTGGATCCACCATTAAAATCGGACCGACTGAAGTAAGCGATCAGAAATTGTTTGCCCGACGACTCGAAGTTTTTGTGATGATATTTAAAACCGATTTTTTTCCAGAAACTCCCATTTCGACGTAAACAATTTTTTTGAAGTTTCGGTCTTTTCCGATCGGATTACATAGAAATTCCTACTCTGAAAATTTCATAAACTCTCATTACCAATTTCCTAAGCATGTTGCATTTTCTATATGTAAATTTGGTACTCGAAAAATGTCTGAAATGGTACTTCACCTCGATTCTAATTTCCGTTTTGTAAAAATCGCAATGAAACTGGTCCGTTTTGCCCCATTTTCAGGAATTGTCGTACAAACGGGATCTTCACACCGATATGACAGCAAAAACATATCTATGATACGTATGCCAATTAAATCTGACTAATTTCTGGCTCGATAAAAACATTAATCTCTTAATAGATGTTCACGGGGTTATCTCGAATAAATGAACTGATTACTAATCAACGTGTTGTAGATAATTAGTTTTATCGAGAAGACTATTGTGAGATCAACGAATTCCATCCGGCAAAAAAAAAACTGAATAATCAAACATGCGTAAATCGTTGTCGAATCCCAGTATGCATTTTTGTAATAACAGAGGCATATTTGAGGCTATCTCGAATTTAAAGGTCCAGAGAGACGTCAAGCTTATAACTCTCGGTATAAGAAGATAAAGAGAGACAGGCATTAACGATTTTTCGAATCTTAATTCCTTCTTATTCAGACGAAAATAAAAGCTGACACTTTTTATATTTTTATCAGTAGACGAGCTTTGAAAATGGCTCTGTTTTCTGATAGTTTGGAGCTTGAAGTTACGTGTATCCGAGCATGCATCAAAAATACTACATTGGGACGCGTATCAGAGGGAATAATGAGGGCAAATGAAAGTCACGTCTACAAGTATTTCAACATTACCATACCAGCTGCTCAAATTGAAAAATTTGAGGAAAATAAATTATCACCGGCCTGTAATAAGCAAACGTGAATAGAAATAGCTGTAACTATTGAATTTTTAAAATAAATTTTCATGACTTTTTGCTAATCGTGATTAAACATAAAATTATTTGAACAATTTATATTTTTTTAAATTATTTCATTTGGGCAGATTTTCTAAATACACGGAGATAAAATTACATTAAAAATTACTATGGTTTTATAGTAATCAATCACCACGTCATTCGTCTGAAGATTTTTAACAAAAAAGTAATTTTTCATTTTTATATTTACAGAATTAGCGATGCATAATAATTTTTAACCCGATACCAAATTAAAGATGACCATTCGCTAATTGCACCGAAAGATAAATCAAAATTAATCCGTAAAACCATAGTACTTTTCGATGTTATCTGCGTGTACGAATATACCAAAATATAATTATGGCTATGACTTTTATTAACGCTCATTAATCGCCTCAATAAATGTGCTAAAATTGCGATGATAACTTTTCTCTGATACTTAACATTTGCTCATTTTCCGAGGATTATTAAACTGACAATAATTATTACCCCTCGTAAAAGTCTTTTCTAATTTAATTTCATTGTACGAAAAAGTTATCTGATGATAAAAATGTTAATAATCGTACATCTGCTTTAAACTTGGCACTACTAAACACTTTTTTGATCGAAGCTTTCAGCACTGTACACATGAATAAATCAATTTATTGAAACACCTGCGCAATGCAAAACCGATCACGAGAGACTAGAAAGATTTTTTTATTTCATTTCGATATCTTATTTTCAAAACCGGATGGCGATCTTTTGCAAATTTGAAAAAAAATAAGTAAAACAGATACTCTCGTTTTCGATCATCATCGTTTTAAATTCGTTTAAAGTTCATCGCAGTAACCACCTGTTGGTACGTGGGAGGACTTTGAAAATAAAAAATAATCGACAACAATTTTACATTGGAGTTCGTAAGAGTGCGGCAGAAATTTTGCAATTTACTATTTAAGAAAAATTGCATAAGGAATCTTTTTTTAAGTAAATTTCCCCAATTTACGCAATATTCTGTAATTTCATCAAATTCACTTTTAATAACAGTATTTTAGGTATAGTTTTGGTCAAATTTCAATCTCATTTTATTGGATAGTCTCAGTTTTTACACAAAATTATGAAAATTGGTCAAATTCATTTTCAATAACAGTACTTTAGGTTTTTTTTAGTTAAATGTCGAGGTCATTTTTGTAGTGCAGTCCAAGTTGAGTTTGATATTAAAATCTCGTTATATAAATATACGGCGCATCATCGACACATGTTAACTAATTTACAGTAGAATTTCGAGGTCGTCCAAAGGTTGTTCGAGTTAACCCTTCGATGTGAGAGAAAAATCCTCAACAAGGCGATCTCAAAGCGATGCAATGTTGAGAAACCTCAAAAACTTGCATGATAGTTGAAATGCGTTAAGAGTGACTAGGCGATAATTGTAACTGGAAAAAAAAAATAAAAAGAAAAAGGTCGATTACTCGGTTTTAAATTATCAAAGACAATAAAATGCGGAAACTAAAACAAGTGTTTATTTTCGCACGCGTACGAGTGACAAAGAGTGGTCGCGATAGTGATAAAACTAATAATAAAATGAGATAGCTCGATGAGACATTTCACGGCGAATCCTAGTGGTAACGAGATCGTGTTGAGGAGATCGTTTGGGGGTGGGGGTACAGTTATAAGTTCGTAGGACTCGGCCAATAACTTGCAGTTACTCGCGATCTGTGAGAACGGGAAGTGGGAAGGGTATTTTGTACGTGGAAAACGAGTGTGTTTATTGTATCGTGCGTGTGGTTGGATATCGCGCGAGTGCATATGTGTATAAATGTGGAACGTGTTTTTTTTTAATTATTATTATATTGCTGGGCGTTAATCTTCTCGTGGGTAATTTTATACTCTTCAATAATTATTATTCTTATTGTTTTGGGTATTAAGCTTCTTTGATTGTTGCGTTATTCGTGGCTTACGATAGGATTATTATTTCGTATACCGGGTGTCCCAAAAGTTCAGCCCAACAAATTTCCAGAATAATTGGAATGAACAATTCTGAAGAGAAAACTCTTTTGTCATTTTGTTTTACGATCAACAATTATCGAGAAATCAATTAATTAGTGCTGATTAATTTGGCGAACGGGTGAAAAGAAAAATAGCAATTCGGATGTAAAAATCGTTCGTTCGTTGTACTCGAGGTTATCCGCGGCGGCCCGAGGAGCGGAGCGTTTGCACCGAACTCCAGGCTTTCCTCACGGTCGTTCGGGATTGGCTACCACTAATTAATTATTATGTAATTAACGTTGCATCGGACAAATAAATAACTAAGGACTTTTTTCTTCAGAATTTCGCGATTTACATAGCCCTAGAATTTGAAGTGTCACTTTTGAGACACTTCATATATCATTTCGAAAGGGTAACTTGTTATATCGAATTTCACGTGAATTTAAAATGGCAGATGATAGAGAAATATCTCCATAAGAAGTTTCGTCATCGGCTCAAAACGACTCAAAATGCTCGAAACGACGTTAATTATGTAAACATTTTTATTGCAGAATAATAAATAACTCGGGCCATTTCGCAATCGTAAATTCGTCGAATCTCAATTAATTTTTTTTTCTTTTTTGCACTTTTGTCAGTCCATACAGGAAAAGGATATTAAACACGTATGTTCGAGACCGTGGAGTCGTTGCACAACCATAATTATCCCAATCGTGATTCGCGTTTTCATATAATGGAAAAATAATCGCGATTATTATTTCTATACTTACGCCAATGTAGTCATTTTTTTAAATGTAATCTTATGATTAATCTTTCTACACTTCCATGCAACAATGTTCCTAAATTGGGGGTTGTTGAATTATATTTATAGCTTGTGTAGTTGAATAAGAAAAAATTCAAAGCAGCACATTGTTTCCTGATCTTATTTGCTTATTTACTCTTACGTACGTCTCGTTGTGAATTAGTAGATTTCTAATGGTATTGATAAGCTAGCATTGTTGGAACGCAACGTGAAATACTTTTTCCATTATTGTTTTTATTTTTGGAATCGTTCTATTTTTTTCGGCGATTAAGTCCTTAGGTTTCAAATAAATATTGACGAATTATCGCAACTCTGCGAATAAATTTTAGGCTCTATAAAAATGAGGAATTTCGTTGTATTCCAACGATGCACACTTCAACATCATGATTTCTACACGTTGCCTTACTTCATAGGGAAAACGTTCGAGGTTCGAGCTGTCCATTAGCCATTAGCCATTAGCCATTAGCCATTAGCCATTAACCATTAGCCATGTCCTTCAAAATAATGTCTTCCGAATAAACAATTTAATGAATTATCATTAATGTTTCACCAACCCTTCAAAGTTGAGCTTCTAATATCGCTTTCGATAACGTTTTCGCGATAAAAAAGGATTGTGAACGTCACTGGGACATTTATCTAAAAATACGAAAAAAAAAGAAAATACGAAATAAGTACGTTGACGCGAATATGCAAAGTCACGTTTCTTCGAGCGTTCGACAAAAATATGACCTCAGTAGAGACTCGGGATGATAATAGACTTGAAAAACGTTGAATTTGTCGTCTCAACGTTTTCCCTAAATCTGCTAGGGGTTCGAGCTTACTTTTGTCACGAGAACAGATCACATCGTACTGTAAATCATTTAGATAGCAAGTAAAAGAGCTACCGAGGCTAAACGCGATCGAGAAACAGAAAAACTACATCTCGGAGCCTGTAATGCGGAACTTACCGTATTGTTGAGTGTAATTTTTTTTTGCACTTTTGTAAAGTGTTGCACAATTGCATGTAAACGTTATTACATAACAGCGCATATTTAACCTTCGTACAATGTTTAATGTGCAAGCATTGCTTCATGACAGAGCAGAAGGGATTCCCTTGCTTTATTTATGCTGCTGTATCACTCGCTTCGCGGGCTTCGAAATTTTGAGACAGTTTTTTGTAGACCGGTTTAACCAATCATAATGAAATTCACCTTGGTTCGCACAGAATCGAAATAAAAATCGTCTCGATATTGCAATTTTCTGAACAAGTTGATCATTTTGAAGAAAAATTAGACTGAATGTTGCAGTTTTCTCGAAAAGTTAATAATTTTGAAAAAAATTAAGTTAAACCTTGCAGCTAATCTGAAAGAATTGAAAATTTCGAAGAAAATTAAGGCGACTAGGCAGCGAAAATAGGCCGAAAATGGGATAAAATTCAAATGACATTTGTGAAGAACCGAAGCAACATACATACATTTTCTTTTTTGCAACGTTTTTATTGGAGCTTTGGCTGTTAAATTCAGTGGTTGAGGTTTTAAAAATATAAATATTTAAGGTAGATATGGGCGGATAAAGAAGACCGTGCACTGCTCCCTCATTGCCACGATTCCGAGTAGCCAGTTGAAGTTTTCGGCAATTCCGAAACGCCATTCTCTTCAGGGGATGTTCCACCACAGACTGAACCAAAATTTTTGACAAAACATAAAAATTTAAAAAATGGCGGCTAAAATTTGAAAAACATCGAAAAACTGATGACATTTGTTGTCAAATTTTAGCCGTCATTTTTTGAATTTTTATGGTTTTTCAAAAATTTTCAGTTCAGTCTGTGGAGGAACATCCCCTGAAGAGAATGGCGTTTCGGAATTGCCGAAAACTTCAACGGGCTACTCAGAATCGTGGCAATGAGGAAGCAGTGCATGGTCTTCTTTATCCGCCTATACTTCCCTTAAATATTTATATATTTGAAACCTCAACCACTGAATTTAATAGCCAAAACCCTAATAAAACGTTGCAAAAAAGAAAATGCATATATGTGGTTTCGATTCTTCACAAATGCCATTTGAATTTTATCCCGTTTTCGGCCTATTTTCGCTGCCTGGCCCCCTTAAGCTAAACACTGCAGTTTTCTGCAAATGAGCAGAAAACTGCAGTGTTGTTGACCATTGCAGTTGACCATTTTCAAGAAAATTAAACTAAATGTTGCAGTTTTCTGAAAAAGTTGATCATTATTTAAAAAAATAGGCTAAATATTGCATATTTCTGCAAAAGTTGACCATTTTGAAGAAAATTAGGCTAATTGTTGTAGTTTATTGAAAAAGTTGACAATTTTCAAGAAAATTCGACTAATTGTTGTAATTTTCTGAACAAGTTGACCATTTTAAAGAAAATTAGGCAATTCGTTGTAGTTTTCCAAAAAAGTTGACAATATTAAAGAAAATTGCGAAATGTTGTAGTTTTCTGGGAAATTTTATAATTTTGAAGAAAATTGGGTTAAATGTCGTAGTTTGCCGAAAAAATTGACCATTTAGAAGGACCCTTTAGAAGGCCAAACGTTGCAATTTTCTGTAAAAATTGACTATTTTGAAGGAAATTAGGCTGAACATTGCAGTTTTCCGAAAAAGTTGATTATTTTGAAGAAAATTATACTGAATGTTGCAGTTTTCTGAAAAAATCGACCATTTTCAATCAAATTAAGCTAAATGTTGCAGTTTTCTGAAGAAGTTTATCATTATGAAGAAAATTAGGCTAAATGGTGCTGTTTTCCGAAAAAGTTGATCACGTTGAAGATACTAAATGATACAGTTAATTTGGAAAAGTGAACGATTTTGAATAAAACCGATAGGCGTTCTGTGATCATCCGATTTGGGAGGTTGATAATCTTTCTTACGTTCTGATCAAATTATTTATCAAATTTACTGAACGGATGCTGAGTTATGAGAATTGTAGTTTTTACAGATTTTATATGGCAAAAGCCGCTAAACATTTTCAAGGCACAATTTATTGGTTTTCTGGCAAAAACGAAGAACCACGAAAAATTGTACGATACAAGATTAACAATTGTGGATAGAAAGACCATGTAAAATGTTCGATCAAATCGATCGAGTGTATTCAACATATTTCTGGTACGAGTATGAGCATTTTTTTCTTTTATTCAAGCGGTCGCTTCTAATGTGTTGCCACATTATTTTATCTCTAGTACAAAACTTTTACTTCATAACGAGAAATAGTACATATAATGAGAAATAGTAAAATACTAATTTCTATGCAACATACGATAAGAAATTGACAAGATAAAATAATGCATAACTGATGCGTTGGTTTGCAATTTTCACGAGTTTTTTATACACAGAAACAATATGTACAATCTAATAAATAAAACGAAAATAGTTTCCATTATTAGACTCGCGTGATGCTATTCAAAATTTTATTTTTATTTTCAAATGCTTGGATGAAAGATTTTTTGTTAACTGCTTTCAACAACGCCGATCGATGGCTGATAAACAAACGAATAGATTCATTGTAATGAAGCCTGAATTTGTTAAAAACGATATGGGAATTTATGCTCAAAAAAATTTGTATCGTAATCAAACATCAATAAAAATCAGTGAGATTGAACAATGTTTGAATCATACTTTATCGCGATATATGCACTTAGCGCATGTGAGGTTTATTATCATTTTTTCAGTCTCAAGGATAAAGAGATACGATCACTTTAGAAACTTCAATTTCGTGAGATTATTAAATTAATTCAATGACATGACAATATTTCCATAGTTATAACTCTATGGCACTTTTTGAAAAGCAATAGTTTTCCCATTTAAAACCAGCCAAAGTGACATCGAAAATCTAGTGTTAACAAAATTTCAGATATTTATCTGAAACTGAAACAAAATTTTAGATATTTATCTGAAACCTAAACAAAATTTCAGTTATTTATCTGAAATTTTTCGTAATTTGTCATTTTCGTGAAATAGTTTAAAACACTCAAAAAGGAAATGGGCATTCGTTGCTTCAATACTGCTGTTATCGTGTTTTTAAATTGAATTCAGCTGTGAAAAAAACTCTACGATGCTTTTACAGTGAAAATTCCTTTGTACTGATAATTATCGAGTGGAATTAGAAAATTTATCTACTTTTATCAGAAACATTCAAATCGCTCTTTTTGGGAGCCTAATTTTTTTCATTCAAACTTCTATTTTAAATGATTTTGGGTACATTGCGATCATTTTAAAATATTTCATAAATTTATATGTACTTTTCGCGTTTTCACGGTCCTGCAAATAAAAAACATAAAAAATCGATGAAAGTAATCATCTTTTCCATACAATTTTCAGTATGAATCCTTCAAAATCTCTACCACTGTACTTTCGTGATAATATTGAAGTGTGTACCGTTGAAATGCATCGAAAATTGCATTTTTTCGATTTTATACTTGTTTTTTTTTTTTTTTTTTTTTTTTAATAAACCACTTACAATTTTTTTTCGAATTTGAGGGCTCTCAACAACGATTTAATCAAAATATTAGCCCAACATCCGTAGCTTACGACTACAGAAATCGTGGCTCAAACTGGGAAAAAAGAGTTTCATTGTATTACAACGAAACAAGCTTTACAATCATGGTTTATATCTGCAAATCGATGATCTTGAAGTTTGCATCATTGGAATACAACGAAATTCCTCATTTTTATACAGCCCAAAGTTTATTTGCAGATCTGCGATATTTCGTCAATATTTATTTGGAACCTAAAATCTAAATCTGCAAAAAAAATAAACCGATTTGAAAAATAAAAATAATAATGAATGGAAAAAGTATTTTTCATTCAGTTCCAACGATGCAAACTTCAATACCATTGCAAATTGTTAATCAGAATTATATGTTGACATTTCGAGGACTATTGAGTTTGAAGGTATGACAATAGCCCGGTTAGACAAAAAAAACCAAATGTGCATCCGCGCCCATGATCGATCACGTAATTCCATTCTCATAGTGTCTCTTGTACGTCACGAAGGCTATGAGACCAGAATTGTTCGATGTATATTCTATGTAACTTGCTTTGCATGATAAAAGGAGTCAATTAATGATTTGACCGGAATGCTTGCAAGTTGATAGATCTTCACGGCTCGTAGGCCAACATTATTTACTATATATCTTTGTTGTCATTGTTTCCATTAAATATCAGGGACACTTGAAATAGATCGATGTGATTCGAAACAGCAAAACAGAAATTCTCCATCTCTTTTTCTCTCTATTTCTTACCATTTACTTATTTCGTATTTTATTATTCTATTACTTTATGTTATGTCATATTGATGGCTATTATCATTTTCGTTAATATCGTTGGCTTTATTTCTCGTTATTTCGTATTATTCTGCTATAATGTTGTCCTTATTTATGAGGATTATTCTTTGTTATTGTCATTATTGAAGTAAACATTTTTCGGTGTGGTCCGAGTGGACGGTTATCGGTTTACACAAACAATTCATAATATCGTCATTATTTTCCGAAGATCCTTATTTTTAGTTCAAATTATTTATTATTATTGCTTTCTGATAAATTTTAGTAATGATCGTTTTGAAAATATTCTATATCTAAAATATATTAATAAATCCAACAAATTAATTAATCTTTCTCTGTCTCTCTTTCTCTCTCCCCCTACCCTATTTTTGGTATTTTTTTTTTCTGAAAATACCAGACTTTAGCGATATTTCGAATTTGCGTTGTATCAAGTCGGAATTTTTTTTATTTCGAAATAATATTTTTTTTTGCTCTTTATTGTTTAATGACGTGAAAGTTCACAAAAGCATAATTTTCAAAACTCGATCAATATCTTTGTTCTAATTCTTCCCTTACGAACGTCCGGCAATCCGATCTCGATGAAATTCGTATTCTCGGCTATTCGACTCTCTGACACCACATCGGTAACAAGAGTTCCCGTTATCTCGATACAGCGATGGTACACGGCCTGATTTCTTTGCGTCTACGAACGCTTATCGAACACTTGACTATTTACATGAAATCATAAAATAATGCAACCTCATTCTTACCATATATATTGGTATACAGAAGAAATTGCTACGGAATTTTGAATTTCATCGCTCATTGCATCACTTATTTTTATATTATGTAAAGAATGAATATTCGCAAACAACTGTCAAACAATTTTTTTTTCTAAATCTTAAAATATCTTCGGCGATATCGTAGAAAATTGAATTTTTTAAACTCTTACATCTCGAGGAATTTCGTACATGAATCATAAATGAAAAATACGATGTATTCATTATTATTTTATCGTAATGACTTATCATTATAAATTTAAATGGAAGTTCAGGACTAAGTCAATAAGTTCCGTAATGTTTTTTGATCAAACTTACTTCCGATGAGTTATTCGTTTTTAAAGTACGAGGGCACACCTTTTTTGATGGCGCATACTGTCGAAGCGGTTGGAGATAGGGAAAAAAGGCATAGAAGCAGTTTTATAGAGCATCAAATTCGCTACAAAAAAGGTCTTGACAGTATTGTTCTGTTTTCAGTACTTTAGTCCCGAGAGCTCATTGAAAACAATCTGGATTCGAAGAGCCGTGCAGAACGAACGTTTTTTTAGGTATTTTTTCGATCAGCTCTAGGGACTAAACTACTGAAGATAGAAGACTGCCACTAGGGACTTTTTTGTAAGAAAATGTATACCCTACAAGATTGGTCCTATTGACTTTTGCTCTATCTCCTACCGTTTCGCTAGTATACGCGATAGAAAAACTCGTATTTTCCAATTTTAATATGTAACAACTCATCGAGAAAAAGCCTGATCAAAAAGTATTACGAGACTTTTCGACTCGGAATTCGGTCCTGAACTTAGTAGGTTAACATTTCCAAACGATTTTTTTTAAATTCGTGCTCATGCAGTTCATAAATACGGCAAAAATTTCTTTATTTCCACAAAAAAACAAGTTCTCAATTCTTTGACAAAAATGATGCTGTCGTAGTTGTGGGTTCCTCATGAAGAATTCGTACTCTTTTGTTTTAATTTTCAATAGTAAAAAAAAACAATGTTTCGATCGTCCACATTTTATTTTTACTTAGAGGAAAAGAATTTTTGAATTTATATAATAGGTTTCGCATCGACAATGCCGTACGAGCATGCAAAGGTAAACGTTGATAAAAGTCGATAAGTAAAAAATGTCATCACGTATATGACATTTGTATTTTCTACAATTAGTAGTTACGAATATTGCGTTAAGTCATTAATCAAATTATATCATGATTTCTGTTTATGTACTGTTTATTATTACACTTTTGGGCCTGCAAAAAAAAGTGTTTTTTTCTGTTGAACAAAGCGCCCCGGGTTTATGTGCAGTTGCGGAAAGAGTGGACGCGAAAGAGTGGGGAAAGGGAGAGAGAAAGAGAGAGAGGGAGAGAGAACGAAAGAGAAAGAAAGAGAGAGCGATAGATCAAGAACGAGCAGCGCGGTTAGTGAAAGCTCGAGCAGTTTAGAGCCCGAAGTACACGAAACGCACAACCTCAAGGTTTTACAATAGCGAATATCTTTGTACAAAAAAACTCGTTGATTTACTTCCACAGAGACTTTAAATGTAATCGAAAACATGGAGAATCAGGGAAATCACTCAATGGATGAATTTTGCGGCTCTAAGTTTTGGGTAAGTGTCATTTTTTGCCTAAATATCTTTTCCATTCCGCCTACGAACATCTATTTTTCATACATTTTTTATGCCGAAAAAACTCGAACCCGAGTTCGCAAAATATTCAATTGCAATTTCGATGACGATCAACGTCTGTGATTATTTCTTCAACTTTGTCATTCAACCTTTCTTGCTTGTCGGTTTCGTTTTTCGCGTGTTTCTTGCTTGTCGGTTTGGTTTTTCGCGTGAGGTTACATTTTTAAGCTAAAATTTATATCGTAACGAACTTACTGTTTTTTTTTGTTTTACTATTTTTATAAATATTATTACAAATATTATGGGACTTTTTGCTTTAAAACATTACATGCTCACCAAAAATGTCCTGAATCGTTTTAATTCGCAAATGACAATGCAGTTTAACATTGGTTAAATATCTGGGAATTAAAACTACATATTTATTGATTATCAAATTAAACATTTGATCGACCGCATTTTGAGAAACTAAAAACTTGAAAACCCCCAGGTAGCAATTTTCAAGAAGTTATCCAAAAGGTACCTAAAGGGTGTACAAATGTCCACCCAGCCACAGTCATCCGAAAGTTATCTTTCAGATGACTCCTGAGCAGACATTTGTACATGCTTTAGATAACTTCTTGGAAATTGCTACCTGGGCCAGTTGTCATTCATTAAGCCGTAAGCTACAGTCATGTTGAAAAGTTCACTTCCCATCAACACATAAAAGCTTGAATATAACTTGCGGTATATCCTAATAATGTTGATTGTTCTGTTTTATGAGAATATAAAAATTTATAAAGTAATGAAAAAAATGCCTGATATAAATTTGAAAGTTTCCTAATAATCACTTTTACTTTTTGCATTGATCTCTAAAACTAAATGGTCGAAATCCTAGTTATTTTTTAATAAACTAAGTAATATTTTCCCCTGTCGCCAAGAATTTTATTTGAAAAATCTGTAGAAAAGTTTCCAAGTTAGTGTGAGAAATGTCAAATTTTCCAACGATAGTAGTGTTTTGAATGTGAACTTAAAAAAAATTTGTAGATAAATGCTTTGTCAAAACAGCTTTGGCAAAAAACAGATGAAATTTTCTTGTAGGGTCTTTCTAACGCAAACAAAAAAAAATTGTTTGTTTTTGAAGATTTTGAAAACAAAAATCAATGGAATACTTGAAAGGCAAGGATTTTTATTAGTTACAACAACGTTGAATTCATGTCTGCCACATTTGGACGGTGTCATTCAACGATTTTTCATTGATCTTTTACAGGATACAGATTTAACATGGAACACGGACAATCCAGACTTAACGGATTGCTTTCAAAATACTGTCCTGGTTTGGACACCGTGTGCCTTTCTATGGGCGTTAGTGCCGATCGAAGCTTATTATTTGTTACATAGCAAACAAAGGGACATACCTTGTACATGGAAGTTCTATTCCAAGGCTGTACTTAACGTGGCTCTTGTCATACTTAGCATCACCGACATAGGATATGCCATTTACAAAGCTTCATCCACGGTAGTCTACAGCGTCGAATATTGTTCTCCGATAATCAAATTGTTGACCTTCGTAAGTTAAAAAAAATCATAGAATCCGATTGTATTTCGTTTTATACATTGTTTTAATGCCTAAAACTTCATAATGATTCAATTTCATTCACACGAATCCTTCTAATTGTACCATTGTTGATTACAGGCACTCTCCGGTGCGTTGTTGCACTATAACAGAAAGTATGGCATGCGTACTTCGGGACTTTTATTCCTATTTTGGTTTTTTCTCGCTTTTTGTGGAATTCCCCGCTACAGAACTATATTAAGAGCTACTATCGATCAGGTGAGATAAATTTATCTAATATTTACAATTCTCAATCAACAGGGATAGAAAATTGCTTTTTATGTATGTTGGAACAATTTACAACTTGAAAAGTATGTATTCAAGGAGGTTATATCGTTTCTCATGTAAAAATTATTTTCCAACTTTACACAAAAAAATTTTGTAAATAGAAAGCTTAAGACAGTATTAAACTTCTAGTGGAATTGAGATAAATTGAGATATTTATTGTTGAAGTTCGCAATTTTTTGAAAGCTTCCATAAGAGCCCATGTTAAACTTGTCATTTTCAACAATGAATATCTCGATTACCAGGCGGTGAAACCTCTCCAAATTTTTCACACATAATTAAATGCTGTTCAAGAAGATTCACGCCAAATTTCAATACATTAACTTGGAATAATCAAATATAATGTATTTTTCGTATGATGTTATATAAATATCGATACAACCTCCTTAAGGCGCTCTATCAGTCGTTTAGTCAATAAAAATCCTGTTGCGCATTTTTCTGCTACACGGTTGAGTTTTCGAGAAACAAAAGTTGCACGTTGTTTTCCTTTTACCAGAGAATAAGGTGTAACTTTTATTTTTCTTGAAATATCGAGCGTTTTCGAAAAAAATTTTAATCTGCTTTTCAGCTATCTCTCTCCCATTTACGGACCGATAGAGCGCCTTGAGAAAAAATCACGTTTTAGAAATACAACTCGGAAAATTTTGTTGAAGTAATCTTGAAAAATATTAAATTTTTTTTTTTAATATCCGAGAAATGAAACTGAATATGAATGGTGCTCGAAATAATAATTCTCCATGTTATTTTTAAGTTTTGATTGAAATACTCGATCAATCAATTGAAAAAATGAATAAATATTATTTAGCCAAAAATATTTATTACGCTTTTCGTTGACTTATGGTTTTTCGTCTGTTTTTTCAATATTTCCAGGCAGAGATGACCTATCTGAGCAATTCTTACATGATATATTATCCGATAGTCGTGATAATATTTTTACTGAACTTCTTTGCGGATGGTAAACCAAAGTTCTCAGAATATCCATCGGTACGTTGGTGAAATATATTTTCGCGATCGACAACACCTTTTTGGGAAGGATTTACAAGAAAATATTAAAGTTTGTTGCGCTTGTGTCGATATTGTATTAAAGAAAATTATTTTTTTCAGGCAGAAAGATCATGCCCCGAGCAGGAAGCAGCATTTCCTTCGAGGATGTTATTCACCTGGTTCGATCCTCTAGCGTGGCAAGGCTTCAAAAAACCTTTAGAAGTGTCCGATCTGTGGTCAATGAATCCAGAAGACATGGCAAAAGAAATCGTACCCCGATTCGACAAATACTGGAACAGCTGCCAAAGGAAATCGGAAAAGTAAGCTTTTTTAAGGTTCCGCTTATAATTTTGTCATGCCTGTTCGTACGTCAACTTCACAGGTTCATAATTCTTACAAATTTCAAAATATTGAAATGAAATTTCATATGCAAATACATCTAATTAATCCGACATGACACGAAAACGAAAAGTACATTTTTAAGATAGTAATCTCTTAGTTTTTTATTGGGAGGAAAAAAATTATACCCTCTTTCAAAATAAGTGTTATTTGTTGAGGCAGTAAAAATCCTGGTTAAACATTGTTGAAATTTTTTTTTGCTCGCATAGGCTGCCCTTTGCCCTATTTTTATGAACTTTAAAAAAATCGCCTCAACTCGCTAGAGCTCTTCACTAGATAACTAAATTTATTATTGGCGATAATTATTATTTTGAAAATGATATATCAAAAATGGTTTTTTGAGTTTTCATAAAAATAAGGTTGAATTTTCATATTTACCTAGACTCGATAGGAGTAATTACGGAACTTTGCGAAGTCATAAACTTTTTCAAGGAAGATAAAAAAAATAAAATAAAATAAAAAAAGAAAACCCCTTCAGTACGTTTACTGGAGTTTTTGAAAAAAAAAATAAAATAAAAAAATGAAAATAAAATAAAATAAAGATAAATAAAGTTTGGCGTTGTTTCACGTAAAATTTATATTCTAATTTGTCGTGATGTTTTTGCGTTCCACAGTGCTCAAGCGGCGAAGGCATCGTTTCGGAAAGCTTCGGGACAGGTTGATTTCAACAATGGTCGTAAGAAAAAAGTCGCCTCGGTGCTTATTCCACTTTGTAAAGCTTTCGGACCAACGTTCGTCTTCGGTGCTGTTCTCAAATTGTTCATGGACATTTTGACGTTCGTAAGCCCACAGCTCTTGAAGTGAGTATCAATGTGAAAATAAATAAATAAATATTCGTTTGTAAATTGTCGAAGCTTTTTCCAAATATGGTAAATCTTTAGCTAAATATTTCTACTTTTTAAAAAATAAGAAAATACCGTTAACGAGAAAAACGATGTAATTGCCTAAGTTTTTGTCGTTCCTAGTCACAGACTTTTTTTAAATTTTATTATTCAATAATTGTTCGCAAAAATATAATTTGTTTTTCGTCGATTTATTGATTTTTCATCATTTTTTTATCAATTATTCTACATAAAATTAATGGTTTCGGAGTCTGTTCCCGGCTTAACATTGTTTTCCAATATTCGACCAAAAATTTGAAGCACATAAGTTGGGCAGCCGAATCGTTTTTTGTGTTTTCGCGTTCTGCACACAATTTTTTACACGGTAAAAAAACAGTCCAATTTTAAAAAAACCTCGACAATTTAACAGTTTCATAGAGAATTTCCTTGAAGAAATTTCGACAAAATAGAAATTTAAATTTTATTTAAATTCATTTTTTTTTTCAAGTTTCATAGAGATCTCTCTTTGAAGAAATTTCTACAAAATACACTCACAGTAAAATCGCATGAAAACATTGTTTAAAAATCGATTTTCTTTTGTCATTTAGCTCTTTGTTTCCGATATTTTTGAAAAATTGATTTTCTTTTGTCATTTAGCTCTTTGTTTCCGATTTTTTTGAAAAATCGATTTTCTTTTGTCATTTAGCTCTTTGTTTCCAATTTTTTTATATTTAGCTTTTCAAGGAGCTAAATACAAAAAATATCGGAAACAAAAAGCTAAATGACAAAAGAAAATCGATTTTTCAACAATGTTTTTATGCGATTTTACTGTTAGTGTATTTTGTAAAAATTTCTTCAAGGGGAGATCCCTATGAAACTTAAAAAAAAAATTAATGGAAATAAAATTTAAATTTCTATTTTGTCGAAATTTCTTCAAGGGGAGATCTCTATGAGACTTTTAAATTGTCGATGCTTTTTTTAAAATTGGACTGGTTTTTTTTTTTACTGTATAAAAAATCCTGTATCCGTCTGAGAATTCTGTTTGTTAATTTTCTTTTTATTGTACAGAATGCTTATTGCTTTTATCGATGGCCCCGAAGAGATGTGGAAGGGATACTTTTATGCCTCGATGCTTCTGCTAACAGCGACGATACAGACTCTGGTACTTTCACAATACTTCAACCGGATGTTCCTCGTTGGATTGCGCATAAGAACGGCACTGATAGCGGCGATTTATCGGAAAGCTCTGAGGATGTCAAACGCAGCGAGGAAAGAATCAACCGTCGGTGAAATAGTCAATTTAATGTCGGTCGATGCTCAAAGATTTATGGACCTTACGGCTTACATAAATATGTTGTGGTCAGCGCCGTTGCAAATTGCTCTTGCTCTCTACTTCCTCTGGGATCAACTTGGACCTTCCGTTCTTGCTGGACTCGCAGTTATGATTATTCTCATTCCTGTTAACGGCATGATCGCCAACAAAGTTAAAACTCTTCAAATTCGACAAATGAAAAGCAAAGACGAAAGAGTCAAGCTCATGAACGAGGTTTTAAATGGCATTAAAGTACTTAAACTATACGCTTGGGAACCCTCGTTCGAGCAACAGATTCTCGCTATCAGAACCAAAGAAATTCAAGTACTTAAAGAAGCAGCGTACCTCAACGCTGGAACCAGCTTTATCTGGTCCTGTGCACCGTTTCTCGTAAGTATATCAAAATTGTGGCAAAACACAATCAAAAAATAAATTCAAAAAGATAGAGCGATAATTTTTTAACTACTATTGAACTTATTCAAAATTTGAATGGCAATAGCATTAAATTTCTTGTTTAGTAGAACAAATTTTCATCTCCAGTACAAAATATCCAACGTAAATTTCAAAATTACGCAATACGAGTACATTTTTCTTCTCAGTTGTTATTTTAATTTATAAAAAATGTCGTAATAAACATTTTTCATAAAAATTTCAAAATAAATTTGTATATTTTCATTCTGTAATAGAATTTTTATAAGTTTTGAGTTAAAAAAATAATTAATAATAGCAATTTTAACACAGAATCGTATATCATGGTATTTTTTCGATCTAATCAAACTTGCGACGATATTTTAATTTATAAGACCGCAAAATCAATTAGACTTCATAAAAAAAACGTACAACTTGGAATCTCACTATATATTTATTGATTTTTCAATATTGTACTATAAAAATTTTATTTCAAATTTAAAAATATCAATTTTCTAGTTGTTTTGATCAGTAGATGTCAATATTGGTGGCTACAATTCTCCGATTTTTAATTTTTTTATCATTTTATAAAAAAATCAATATCGATGTTTTTATTAAATTTGTCCAAAAAGAAAATTCGAGAAATGTATGAATCTTATTTAATGAATAAAATACTCCTTTTTTTTCAGGTATCACTCGTTTCATTCGCGACTTTTGTCCTGATTGACGAAAAGAACGATCTTAATAGCACAACTGCCTTCGTGTCTCTCAGTTTGTTCAATATTCTGAGGTTTCCACTTTCTATGCTTCCCATGATGATAAGCAGCATGGTACAGGCCTCTGTCTCCGTAAAGCGTATAAACATTTTTATGAATACGGAGGAACTCGATCCGAACAATGTACAACATGATCAGTCCGAGAGTAAGTTTCTTTCTGTCCAAAATTCACTTAATTAAAGTGTTACGGTTGTTGTCAAATACAAATTTCTCACTTTTACAGTCCAGGTACCCTCGAAATGTAGCCACGCAAATCAAATTTTTTAATCATCTTTGGATATTTTTGAAATGTCACATATAAATATTATTTGTAAAAAACTGGTGCTATTCATTTGTTAACAAAATTCTTAGAGTCGTTGAAGAGTCTTTTCGGAGGCAAAATGATCAAAAACATTATTAATCCTCCATCGGCACACTGGGTCGGTTAAAACACAAGGAAAAATTTGTTAGTGGAATTCTCTTCCAGATTTCTTTTTCATTAAAAAATATATCTGTCATTTTCTTCTAAAAATCGTTCTAATATATTCTGAACATCCTAAAAACTGCCACAGAATTGTTGTAATTTTTTTCGACTGAGACAAATAAGTCTGACGATGAAGGATTCAAAAATAAAATTGAGATGATTTATCAATTCGAGTCAAATGTTTTGAAATGGAATTTTTGTTAAAAATTATGCACTATTGTTAAAAAAATAATTAACTGACACCAAAAAACTTTCCATGACAGAAAATTTAAGGCAATGTTCGTATTAAGCAAACCATAAAAACTTGGACGACAAAATAAAGTTTAATTTTGTCAGTCGGTATCATTTTTATTATTGATTCACTTGGACTAAAAAGATTTTTTATCTTTCAGTACACCCGCTCATAATCGAAAACGGAAATTTCCTGTGGGACGAGGACACCGGCGAAAAACCAACGCTTCGCAATATCAATCTACAGATTCAGCAAGGCCAGTTAGTCGCTGTCGTAGGCACTGTTGGCTCTGGCAAAAGCTCTTTGATTTCCGCATTTCTTGGTGAAATGAATCGAACAAGCGGAAGAGTCAATACCAAGGTTAGCACAAAACTCGAACTACAATCACGTATTTTATTGCGACAAAAAATGAAATTTTCTTACTATTTCGAAGACTATATACGGCACGATAAAAATCTGAAAAAAATCACCCATTCGCAAAATCCCGAATGTATTACTTTCAAATAATTATAAAAATATAAAGCTATTGTCAAAAATAACTTTTTCAGCAACAATTTAGAAAATATCATTTACCATCGTACGAAATTCTTTCATAGTACCGAATCCTATGAATTCTTTCAGAATTTTCAGAATCTTTTGAAAATCTCGTTTCTGAATTTCTTAAAAGCTTAAATCCGAAAACACAAAATGTGATTTTTATACATTGTTGGAATTTCGCCACAGGATAAATTTGAAAGAGAAGAAAAAATCCTTTAAACCTTCATATTTTCTGTTCTTTAATGAAAATTTTGGTTCTTTATTCTCATCTTAGTCGTTCATGCAACTTGATATATCAGTTTTCCTTCTGATCCTCCTCGATTATCGCAAATTTTAACGTTTGTTATAACTTAACACGTTGAACTTTAATATGTGATTTTTAATATGCGATTGTTGTTATTAATAAAACAGGGATCGATAGCGTACGTTTCTCAACAAGCCTGGATTCAAAATGCGACCTTACAGGACAATATATTATTCGGCAAGCCCCTCGACAAAGCTCTGTACAATCGTGTCGTCGAGGCTTGTGCTTTGGGTATGGATTTGAAAATGTTACCAGCGGGTGATCAGACTGAGATTGGTGAGAAAGGAATAAATCTTTCGGGCGGACAAAAACAGCGAGTTGCGTTAGCGCGAGCTGTTTACAATGACGCTGAAATATATTTTCTCGACGATCCTCTGAGCGCCGTCGATGCTCACGTTGGGAAACACATATTCGAAAATGTAATCGGACCGAGCGGTCTGCTTAAGAAAAAAACGAGAGTTCTCGTGACTCATGGAATAACGTACTTACCGGAAGTTGATAACATTGTTGTACTTAAAGACGGCGAAATCACGGATCTTGGTACTTACAAACAATTGCTCGAAAAACGTGGAGCTTTCGCCGATTTCCTCATTCAACATCTTCAAGAAGGTACTTATCATTTTTATTATCTTATTTTTTATACATTCGGCAAGACAGACTATCGGTTAGCCCATTTTGAAAACCCGGAAATCAAATGCGATCAATTTTAGCATGTGATATCGAGATTTTAAGGAGATTTTTACACTTCAAGATTGTAAGGAACTGGTCAAAAATTTCGAAGCAACGTTATTTGATAAACAATTTTTATTTATTCATTGCACTACGCTCGGCGGCGTGTTTCCTAATTTAGGGAACTAAAAATTGATAAAAGAACATGATGAGTTGAAAAATCAAAAGGTTTATTCATTCGAACATTTCAATTTTTGAACTGAAGGCTCCGACCTCCACAAGATTATTTTTTACTCTGTTTTCATGACCGTTCGCAATGAAACCACTTTTTCGAATTCTTCTTGGCACAATTATTAACACGTTATTATGTTTTCCATGGGACGAAGTTGGAAATCGTAAGTCAATGAAAAAGTAATTACACTTTTTCCAAAACTTTTTGATATGCGAATTCATGAAATGATTGCATTCTTCTTTGTTTGCTTGAGTATTCCTGTAATGGGCAATTTTTTCCTTTGTGTTTAGTTTTCTTTTTAATTTTTTTTCTCCCAAATTCAACGACGTTTCTGGTGAACGGCTGCCCATACCATAGTGCCAATTTTCTGTATATTTAGATTTAAAATAGCTCGTGAATGATAACCACGTACTTCCATAAGTCTCCTAGAAGCCCGTAGGCTTGCATCTTTAGTACAAAATCCCAATACTTTTTTCGTGACTCCTATTATGTATTAAAATAATTAATACGCAATTCTTTCGATTGCATTTTGTATTGAACAAATTCTTTAATGAGCTGAGCCTTTTTTTCAGTTTCTGTTTTATTTTCAATCGCTGCAGTGTCGAATTTCCCTGTATTGCGTTACGAGTGCTAATCCCTGCGAGTATTTTCTGTTCAAATACCACACGTCGCGTTTGTGCTTCTTTTTTCCAAAAAATGCGAAATCGACATGCGATAGCGAATAAAAGAAACGCAATCGCGCTGCTTGGTATTTTTCGATCGGAATTTATGCAAATGCCCGTCACACTCAAACGGTTAATGTACTTTTAAACAACTTTGTAACAGTGAAACCGGACGAAGAATCGGAGGGTGATCTATCAATTATAAAACAACAGCTGGAATCGACAATGGGAACGGCCGAACTACAGACGAAATTGTCGAGCGCGAGATCCAGAGGTTCTATTACTCACAGCGAGTCCGGCTCGGTTAACGAGCAACAGTCAATGAACGGATCTTTGCGAAGGTATGAAATATTAAAAACTCATTTTTAGAAAGTTATAAAAACTAAAAACTCTTCAAAAATTAATCGGGTGGGGGTTAATATATAGAATAACCAAATTGTAGAACGGTTAATATTTCAAAATTTTAGTATTTATAACATTCAATTAATGAAAAATAAGAAATTCGAAGTTTATATTTTCGATAGTATATTAAGTTGAATGCGTATTTGATGTAATATTTTTTCTTTGATCGCGCACATATTCGAAAATATATATTCAGACTGTCTATACTTCAAATGCAGATAATATAGATTGTCCTAATGTAAGAAGTTTATATTTTCTAATTTCGAAATGGAGAGCAATTCTTTTATTGAGAGACCAAAATATATAGTATCAATAATTCGACAGTGAATTTTTCGAATGAGTAAAAATTAGAAGTACAGAATAGCGAACGTTGTGAAGCACGAAGAATGACAAGCAATACTTTACAGCCCAGAGGCTCTCGCTATTTCGACCGTTCGACTTTCTGGTGTTTCGCTATTTTGACCACATTAATATTTTGTCTTTCGTTAAAATATATTTGAAATTGTGAATATTCATAATATTGCCGATTTCGGTATTTGATGACTCGAATGCATAATAGTCGAACTTTTGTAAAATCGCTATTCCAGCCTTCGTCATTTGGGCTACTGTTATATTTTGTTTTTCACGTAAATGTACTTCGAACTCTTCAATTTCTCATTTTTTTATTTCCAGCATTAAGGCTATAGTAGAATTAATCTGTCTACATACTACTATTCTTCAATTTAAAAATTCGCAGTTTTAGCCGTTCGAAGTTTTAATCATTCGAAAATCCTACTCCCACCCAATTAATCAAAAGGTTGAAAATTCACGAACAAAAGAAAAATTGATCAAAAAAACTGATTTTTTCAAATTTCCTTGAAAAAAAAAAAAAAAAAAAATTGATAAATGATTGAATAATTATTATTCCAATTTGTCCAAAATTACGAAAATCTAAAAAAGTTTAAATATATTGCTCATTTTTATTTCGATTGTGCACGAAAATTCTTTGAACAAAAAAGTTATTCACACGAAAGTGATTTTTGTATTTTCATTGAAAAAATTAATATTTGAATATCAATGAAATTGTTTATCAATTTTGTAATATTCTCATAAATCGTGTCTATAATTTCGTCGACAAAATCAGAAATTCAATTAATATTTCAAGTTTAGTTGATGAAAGTTGATTGATAAATGAAATAATATGGAAAATTTGATTTCACCCAGGCAACAATCAACGGAGAGTTATCACTCGAAATCGGAAAGTCTCAATCGAAGTGCCAGTATAAAAGGAAGGGATTCTTTACAACCGAAAACTGGCGAAAAGATAATCGAAGTCGAAAAAGCAGAAACTGGCAGTGTAAGCAAAGAATTAACATCATTTTTTTCGTCATTTCGCTTTTTGGATTACTTCTCTAAATATCCAACTGAAAACATTCAATATCAATGCAGAAATAAAAAAAATCCTCAAAATACAAATAAAGAATGGACCAACTATTAAAAAAGACAACAAAATAAAAGCAAATCGAAGCCAAAATTGCATTGAATCAAACAAACCAAAATCGAAACAAAATATTAATTGTAAATATTATAATTTTTATGTTGAATATTTCATTGTTCGATATCGCATGAAAACTTATTTCTTCCGAATACTTTTAATAGTAGTATAGTAGTAGTATTTATTTAACCATCCTTGCCCGATGGGCTTAAGAATTAACATTTATACATTTTACACTTACAACTATTGATCTCACTGTCCTTTGGCATCTTGTATCTATTGTCATTAACTTTCTAAGCTTTCTCTCATCCTTCACTCACACGCCTCATCTCACTCTTGTTTTGTATCTCACTCATTCCTCTCTTTAGCCGCTTGCTCAAACGCTCTTACATAGTCACATAAAATTTGCTTTATCTCTTCTTTTAATAGTCTATTCCATTCGTCCCTTTCGCACTCTTTTTTAAATAATTCATCAACCTTTTCGTTTATATTCTCTTCCATCAGATTTCTGCAAACCTGGCACCTCCTTATGTGTTTCAAGCTTTCCTTTTCTAGCTCACACAGCCGACATCTTTCGTCCTTGAATCCTTTACTTCTTTCCCTTCCTATATTACCACAACGCATCCTTGCCCATTGTTCTTTATCCCTACCTCTAATTCCTTTTTCCTTCCAATATTTCGTCGCTCCTGCCCTGTCTATTCGGAATTTATACTCTGGACAATATTTCGACTTTTCAAGATCTGCCCAGTCCCTTTGAATTTGCTGATCTTTTACGATTTGCAATGCCTCCATCATTATTTTCTCTAATTTTGTCCAGTCCCTGCCTCCCTTAATTATTTGGGCTGATTCGCCATCCCCCACTCTCTTGAAAGCATTATCCATTTCCTTTCCCACTTCGACGCGTTTCCATTAGCCCAATTCCTCATCTCTTCTTTTAGACATAATTTCGGTCATCTATGCTCTTCCATTTTCAGTATGCCTATAATATATCTACACGCCTTTTTCCTTGCTTCTAATTCAATCTCGTCTCTTCCAGTTTCTATTCTCCATATATATCCCGGCAGGTTTGTGTTCAGCCCCATCGACATCTTCATATACCGGCCCGCAGTTTTTTTTGATGTCCTGTCTTTCGCTCCATCCAGCCCCATGTTTCAGCCCCGTATATTAGAATCGTCCTTAACATGGTGTTTAACAGATAACTCCTTCTTTTGAACCCACTCACTCCGGATCTCTTCATCCGGATACTTTTAATATATTTATTAATGACAACTGGTATTTGTATTTTTCTTTAAATTCATTTGAATTTTCAGGTAAAATTGAGAGTCTACATGCACTATTTGAAGTCGATCGGATGGTTTTTGTCGATTTCGACGATCATTATGAACGCAATCTTCCAATCGTTCAGCATCGGCTCGAACGTTTGGCTCACCAAGTGGTCGGACGACAATACAACGATCGCCGAAGGCTCGGTCTATTTTGTAAAAAGAGACACTTATCTCGGAGTTTACGGAGCTCTCGGCTTGGGTCAAGGTATGTCAAAAACTAAACGCACCAAATATTTCCAGTTTTTATGCTAAAATCCTCTTCGGTATGCGCAGTCATACTGTGATACTTCGAAGCGAACTTGATCCGAACACATTTATTGATACAAATTGCTGAGATGAGAACCACAGAGAATTTCAGAGCGTTTTCTTTGTCGCTTAGCTTTTTCCAATTCGCGCGAAAACCCGATTCCTTTGTCGACTGTTAAGGACGTTCGGTATATAGATCGTAGCGGAAAATACGATTATCTTACAATTTCAAATACTTCGCAATACAAAGAAATTCTAAAAAAATCGACCGTAAGTTAAATGCTAAGCATATTCGTTTTGAATAATAATAATAAATTATGTTCAAAATATCAAGCGTTTTTTTTATTTTTGTTTCTTTACTCATTTTACACTGCTCAACAAATATTCAGAAATGTTCGCTTCTCTTCATACAAAATTAATTTTTTAGTTGTTTTGAAATATGTAGATTTTTTCGAAATGTCAAAATCATTTTTAAAAATCTATTTCTCCCTTTGTTTTTGTTCTTTCTTTTTAATTATTTTTTTACTATTGTCATTCTGAAGCGGTTTTTTCAACGACTCGAAACCTTCATAAATGTAATGTGTCACTTACAATAAAAAAAAATACAGTTTTGAACGTAGTTTTCAAATTAAGCCTGAACATTTTTTTAACGTTTCTGAAAAAGATCAGAGAAAACTTTTATTTTTTTCGAAAAAAAATTGCTAATAACGTTTTCATTTAGATTATTGAAAGTTGATGTTCTTAACATTTAAATTATCGGCGATTTTCCATTTCTTTCATATATTTTTTTTTTTAATTCTCGTATCGTGAAGCGCAAACTGGAATTGAATGAAATTTTCCGCTACGATTGTGCCTGCAATACGTTCTCATCTGTTCCCCTGCCTTGAAGCGATCCAACAAGCGTACGCTTATAGTACACCCGTGTGAATAGCGAAATAAGAAAACGTTTCCATTAAAAAGGCAAGCTGTAAGCTCCGAAGAAGTTAAACCGCGATTACCCAACGCGATTGGCGAGTTTCGCGTTTTTGAATTTTTTGCGACACAGGTGAAAATCGATGCAAAGTTTAACAAATTTGAATGCTATAGAAAACTAGAAATAAAAAACTGTTTTGACAGTCAACACTTGGACTCACCAAATCGTTTTGAAACGATATCTTTTGCTATTTCGACTGAAGATATTCCACTAACAAATACGGTGTTGAATTTGACGTCACTGGAATGCAACAAAAATGTTGAACTCTAGATTTGAATTAATCAATTGTTTTCAAAGTTTTCAAACTTGTTATAAAGTTTTGAAAAATCGTAAAAAGAAAGAAATTTCGTTGCATTCAAGCGATGAAAATTTCAATATTTTGTGAAATCGTGTTAATTCACTAATTGGTACGTGAGATGGTCGTACATCAGAGCTAGAGCGAGTGTGGTTTGCTGTGTCTAAACTGCTGCAATAGACGTCGATAGAAAACAATAAACATATGCCAAAATTTTGCATTTGAATGTTGAAATTTTGGCAATTTTTGAATTAACCATCGCGCGTGACCTTGACAATGGCCCTAATTTAATAATGGCAACATCATTCTCTCTCAAATCATTCATCTATTGGCTCTAATGCCATTCGCATGTGCCTACATTATCTTGTTACATTTTGTTAAATCTCTTATTTCGTGACTCTGATCCCTTAGAGTTTAGACTTTTAACTATATTTCTATACGATATTATAATGTAAATATTGTTTTGTGTTGAGATTTGGGACTGAGATTCGTGTTTTGATGATATATTTGAGCATGCTGTTTGTACAATGTTTCGTTTTCTTGCCAATAGTGCTTTCAGTAGTTTTATTCAACACTTGCAAATCATTTATTCTTCAATTTTTTTCTTTATCTTCATTTATTTATTTTTTTTTCACTTTGTTTTTATTCTTATTCCAGCAGATTATTTACAAAGTTAAAATTTATTTTTTATGAATAAAATTCAGATAACCGGCTGTCGAATTTGCAATAATTATGATGAAGCGTCACACAGAAACTCCACCTACTTTGACCCTTCGAAAAGGCAGCCTAAAAAATTTTCAACATTTTTCCAAACCTACAGTTTTTTCGTTTCATTTTTATTTTTAGTAAATGAAATATTTATTTATATATTCAAGTCGTTCATACTTAAAAGAGTGAGTTTAAAAAAATAAGTTATTTCGCCAAATATCGAAACAATTTCCTATAAAACAAAAGAAGAATTTTGAGGGGATGAAGAGAATTCACAAAAAGTACAAAATCTCGAATTATTCACTTTTTAGATTACACAAAAGTTTTCTGAATAAACAATGCTCGAAATTAAGAGTTAATTCTTTAGTTGAGCTAAAATTCTAAAAGCGTAAAGTGTTTTTTTTTTCTTTTGAAGAGTTTTCGTTCTTTTTATCTACACAAAAAAAAAGCTTAAAAGGAATCAAATGTAAGTCGAGTTGATATGAGATGCCTCATTCGTATGGTGTTCTGTACGATGTTTGTCCGCGAAATTTTTAATTGGACTACCCAGATTTTGATTTCAATAAAAAGAAACAAGTTAATTGTTCAATTTATAAATTGATTCCCATAAAACAGTTTCGATTTGAATTGCATAAATTGAACTAGTCTATGCTCCAAAATTGATTTGTAAAATTCACTTGTTTGATATCGAGTTTTTAGAATATTGTGTCCAATTTTTAACAGAATTTTATCATTAAATTCCTGAGAATTCTGAAATTGTACAGCAACATCTCACAAACGAGAATTTTATAGAGGAAAATTTCAATAATTATAGCTTATTGAAAAACTTGGGGATAAAACTAAGCAAAGAACAGCCATTTGGACTATTTTAATAAAAAATACTCGAGTATTAAACAACAAAAATGGTCAAGCATATAATAACGAAAGAAAATAAGGGTAGATAAAATTTATTGGGTGTTTTTATCTCAAAGCCAAAGAGAAAACAAAATGTAATTGGTTCGAAAAAGTAAAAAAAAAAACGAAAAACGTTTGACATGAATTTTCAGCAAGTTTTGTGATGTTCGCGCAGCTGATGGAGGCGATTGGTTGTTTACGAAGCAGCATACTGCTGCACTCTGAATTATTGTTTGGCACGATGAGAGCTCCGATTGGATTCTTTGACACGACACCATCGGGCAGAATATTAAATCGTTTTGGGAAGGATGTTGACGTTATAGACAACGTATTGCCACCAAATCTTAGAGCTTGGTTGTATTGCCTCGCAGGGGTACGTGAGACGAAATATGGTTTCAATTTTCCTCACGTAGAACTTACAGATTTTTATAAGTTACACGTCATTGTGTCACATTCCTTTCCGAGGTCTCTTTAACTAGTTTTTTTCAACTTTTTTTTCTTTTTTTCTTCATCAAATCGTCCACTTCCCAAGTAGTGGCCCGTCGATAGGACGGGGGTTATTAACCAAAAGAATTCAGCGATCATTCTGAATCTGAACTGAGACGTAATCTTCCAGTGTGTTAATTACCGTCAGAAAGTGTAAAATCACCGTTGTTTATGTAAAAAAATGTTATCTATTGTGTAGAGTACGACACAAGAGAAAATATAAACAAATAACTCATATTAATTCAATTATTCAACGTTAAAATAAAATATCTCAATTGATTCAATAATTAATTAACCCTGGAAAGGTACACTGACCAAAATCCACGATATCCAACTCACTTTTTGGCGTTTAAGCCTGGATGTCTTCAACAAAAAATGATTCAATTTAAAATGAAAGGAGTCTTTTGCAAACTAGAGAATCAAAGCTATGAATTATTTAGTAAGAGATATAAATGTTTTACTCGAATTTCGCATAGAACGCTGTACCTTTCAAGGTGCTGAAAAAATGTGTCCCTGTCAAGGGTTAAATTATTTTATTTGTTTAAATTTACTTCAGATGTTTCTTTTTTAGATCAGATTTTCGATTTTAGAATTTTTTATTATTCTCAAATTAATATCCTGTAATATTTAGTTCTTTCAATCAAGTTTTGTTCAGCTGAAAATTATTTTTATGAATTTAAAAAAAATATGAGAAATTTTCCAAGCTTTTTGACGGTAGTCCGAATGTGTTACTTGCGCAAATGATATTTTAACCCCGGATGTAAGATCGTGCCTTTTTTGTTGAATCATACGAGCAGCGTATCGCAGCACCGCAATAGTCAGTTGCATGAGCACACTAGAACGAATTTATTAGTCCGTATTTATAAGATATTTTAATAAATAGGTTCGACAGCGTAGATCAGTGCTTCTGGAATCGTCTGAAGCTCTTCTCGCAGGTTTGCGAACTGAGTAGTTTATTTCAACAAGTTTTCTAGATGTGATTCTAATCTCACTCGTAATTTTTTTATTCCATCGAACCATCGTTTTTCATCCATCGCTCACTTTTACGTTAAGTGTGCTTCGATCAGGCCCACCAATCAACCGAGTTGACTGGCTACACCAATTTTTTTGTTTAGCAAGAAAGGAAAGGCGAATAAGGAAAAGTGCGCAGGTTTTTCGTTCATGGAATCAATAATTTCCTAGGGAAAAGACAACCAATGTGACACGTCGTTATTCGAACTAATTAATCATAATTACATAATCGAAAATCATAAAAATTCTTTGCGTTCATAAATTTTTTTATTTCGATGCCAACATTTTGACGATTTTTATTTCTCTGAAATGTTGTAAGGCATCAATCTATCATTAAATAGTTAATTCTTTCGTATTTTATTGTATTTTCCATAATGTGCTCTTTGGTTCATATTTTTTAGGTTCCAATCTACAAAAGCCAATGAACCAACTTGAACATTTCTAAAACTTAAAATTTAGTTCTTTTCTCACAAAATCGAACATTCAACGACCGTACACCGAGAAAAAACTCCATGACAAATTACTGTGTTAATACATTTTCGCCGGACAATGTCAAAGAAAATGATAAAAATTGTCGTGGTGTTGTATTTTTTACAAATAGCTCACAGTAATTTCCCATTATGTAAATATTACAGAGTGTTAGATCAAAGATACGTTTTTAAATTCTTAATTTTTACTGAACCGCGCGATAAAACACTCGAGACTTGTACTCCATGATTACAATTTCATTCCGTATTTATGAAAATTTAAAGAGGAACACAGTCATTTTTCATCAGTATGAATCGATAAAATTTAGGGTTGAAATTCTTCTTGAACAATCTAAACTTTTGTATATTAGCAAAATCAATAAAATCTCGTCGGTTCTTATCGCGCAGAACAGTAAAAATTTATAGATCTTTTAATTTATAAATTTTTATACAATAATTCTGATAAATATTCTTAGAAAATATCAATGGAATTCGTGAATTTTGTACGTGTACAAGGCCAGAAAACATCCATCAGTTGTTCGGTTCTGTGAGGGTTTTAACTTTTGTTTCTACTTAAAAAGAACTGAATGATTTATACAATTTAAAGCATTAAAAAATAAAATAATTCGTGAGCTGCGTTACGCGAAGATATTTCACTAATTAAATCAATTTCTGCAGTGTCTCGATCAATTCGCTTAATATTTTTTAATTAATACTTTTTTTTTAATACTCTCAGGTGTGCCACGTTACTTGCTTTTTCCCTACGAACGTCATCTCAGCAAAATTGGGGCTATTGTGAGAATTCTATTCTCAAACATTTAATTTTAATCTCCCTCTTTTTTTACTACTCAAATCTTTCTCCCTTTGTCAAAGTGTTGAAATTGTGGCTCATCTCTATGTCGGTGCTAAAATTCACGATATCATTTACTTTTTTTGATCTTCCGTTCATAAATCATTACTAAGATTGTCTGCTCAGTGAAATAAATGTTCGTTGTTTTTATAATTACTTAGTTACTACGCTTGTCAGAACGACGTTATTGTAATTCAACTTTTTCGTAATTCTTGTTTATTCACATTTAATTATATTTTTCATTTCATTTACTTTCTTGTCTTTTTTTTCAAATATATTTTGCTGTTTTCAGTTTATACTAATTAATTTTTATTTCTTCTGTAGCCATAACCACGTTCCTTTTGCTTCAAGGTTAAATCAATGGCGAAGATAAATAATCAGTTAATGTTATTTTGCATCTTGTAAAATACCTTCCATCAGCAAATACAGGGCAAAAATAATTCTTGCTCGTCCAGCCCATTCGATATGAGACAAGAACTTAAAGAATCTTAGTTGCAAAACATCTCATGAGTTTTTTAAAAATAGTTATTATAATATAAAATAACAAAAACTAAATAATCCTTGCGATAAAGTCTCGAAAATGATTTGAGAAACTCCAAGTTCCATTCAAATCGGTTGAGTCTTCAAAATGAGTTTTGACGAATTACCAATTTTGACAAATGACGGTAATGGCTTTGACAATTTATAGAATCCATTTGCTCGGTTTCTTTAGGTTTATCTCACTTTAAAGAAGCCACGTGTACTTTGATCGAATATAATTATAATCGACGTATTTTGATACTTATAAATTGCTAGTTTCCTTGTTATCGCCAGAGAAAATCTATTAATCCATCGAATATTTGGCAATATTTGAAAAAAATAAAAAGAAATGATTAATTCTAATTTTTAGATAAAAACATACCTTTCGTAGGATTGTCATGATTTACCTGAAATTTTCAGGGATAATGATATCTGCGATATCAATTTGTATCGCACTTGGATCGGTCCGTGCCTCGGTGCTATTGTTTGAGACTTTATTGGTCCACGTTCTGCGAAACCCCATGTCGTTTTTCGATGGTACACCAAGTGGACGGATACTTAATCGTTTCTCGAAAGACGTCGATGTCGTTGATAACTTACTGCCAACTCAAATTCGTTCTTTTCTCCAGACGGCATCCGCGGTACGAATTCAACTTTTTTAATTTGTACTACACACTTTTATACGTTGGGGAAATTATTGAAATTGTTTTGTAACTTTATATTCTCGTTTGTGTTTATTACTCGTTGTAATTAAGCATGATAATGCTTCGGGGTGAATCCAAATGAAAATGTACGCAAATATTGGCTGTGCTAGCTTTTAAAAGGGAATTTATGCTCGTGACAATGTGATGATGGGGAAAATCCTCTTTTCAAGATTATCCTTTCTGCAACGTTTGCTTCTCCATTTCGGAAAGTGCTTAATATTTTTTAACGAAATAAGTTTTATCAACAAATGCGCTTCTTTTGGGAAACAAACTTAATAACTATTTTTGTAAGCACTGGTCGGTGTTTCGCGAATATTTCAATGTCAAGCTTACTCGATGCTACGGTAACCCAGCAATAAAAAAATTGCGACCAAATTTTGACTTATTGTCTCAACAGTATCCACTAAATCAGCGAACCGCCGGAGTTCGTCTAATTATTTTATTTGTTGGAAAACCGCAAAAGAAACAAGAAAGTTATGATTTTTGTCGCAGTTGTTAAAAAGTGTCTTCTCTCATCAATGATTTGAGGATGTAACCCAAACAATCAATGAGACGCACAGGTAGATTTATTCATCGAGTCTCCAAGTCTAGAAATTTCTCAGTCAATCGTAAGGCATTTGATCCAATTACTTTTTTTATGTAAATTCCTAACACGTTGATTCTTTGGTTATCGAAGCTCTGTTTCGTCCTGAAATCCCGACAACAGCCAAGGGAAATCATCATTCGCAATCTTCAGTCAGTATTTTTCTGTCATGTTCTCAGAACACCATGCGCTTTGAATGTAATTGTAACCTCGCAGAGGCTTCTTCGTATTGTTTAGCAACTCGCTAGGGTGGAAGCTCAAGAAATAAATGAATATTTCTCATGTCCTCTGAAGCCGATGGCAGCTCATGGAAAAGCTTCTTACCAGAATACTCCAGAAGTTCAAGCTTCGCCCTGGCCAAGCTGGCAAAATAATTTCATAATCTTTCGATCTTCCATACCTTCTTCGTTCTTTTTATTACAATTGTCCTACAAAATATCTACCAAGCTTTTTTGTATTACATCTGCACGGGAACTTGAGAAAATTTGATTGGCTGGGCTGTTCCCTGAACAAGTTTTGGGCTTTGTACCATGTGGGCTTTCGTTGCAACCGTCTCTAAATTTTGGAATTCGTGGTTATCGAGAAATGGGATTGCGAAAACTTCGATCCAGGTTCCTGGGTCGATAACTTTCTACAGTTTTATCCCAGGTTTACGAAAACGACATTTCAGGATCTTGGAATTGAAAAGCTTTTGGGATCCTAATGGGAGATTACGAACACGACGTTCCAAGCTCCAGGTGTCCAGCACGTTTTGTAATATTCTATTGGAAGCCCAGAAATCTTTGTTTTCCAGGAACTTTTGAATGTTTGCAGTTCAAAGTCCATGTCGAATTGTATGAACATTGATTTGTTCCAATCGTAACATTAATGTGCTATAAAAAACACAAAAATTGCACTTTTTAATGTAAATCACAGGATCTGTACATCGATTTTACTGTTTCATGTGCATTCTAACGTTATTACGTGTTTCACGAATGATAGGAGTTACCAGAATATACATATTTTTCCTCATTCTCAAGCTATGTCAATAACAATTAAAGCAACGTATTAAACCGACACAGAGAGAATTAATACTGAAACATTACCGTTGCAGCAATAGAAACGAGAGAGTACATTGAACTTTTGTGATTTTTACTGAGCAAAATGTTAATTTTCATGAAAATAAAATAAAATCTCTTGTATAACATAGGAAATTTTATTTTAGTTTCAATTTACATTTTGCTTAGTAAAAATCACAATTCAAGCTTGTCCCCCGTTTCTATTGCTGTAACGGTAATTTTTCAGTTTTGATTCTCTCCGTGGAGAAATCGAGTTTTTCTGAAACGGCTGAATCAATCGGATTGAACAAATCTCGAACCATTTTCGCTGCATATCTCGAGGATGTGCTAAGTTTTTTGGCTCCGATCAGTTTTGCCGTTTAGGAAAAATGACATTTCGGTATTAACTGAAATAAATAATTGCTTGCATCATTTTCGGTAACTATTTAATCGCCGTAGAAAGTATCGTGCAAGATGTAAATGTCAATAAATTATGTACGAATGAAGTTCGACGTAACGAGATGCAGTTGGAAGAAAGAAGCTTGTATTATGTGAGAAACGAAAACGTATGCACACGTTTCATACTCATTCATTTATAGAAACACAATGAAAACAAAAATCATAATTGTTATCATTCTACTCATACGTGTATCAATGTTCTTGCCTTCTTTTAAGAATCTTTTAGAGTTTAACATCATGTTTTACAGGTAGCTAAAAATCATAATGCTAATGAGTTCATAAATGTTTGTACAACATCTTAACGTCCAATAGATTTCGATTTTTTTTTTTTATGTAGATAACAAAATTGCGAAAGTAGTTGACACTATTAACACCATCGATTCTCAAAAAAAAAAAAATGAAAAAAAGTAGGATCTCATTGTACGAAGTTTTTCTCCCCACATTTAACATCTCCATAGACTTTCGATCTACGAATTTTATAGAGAAAATCAGATTAAAATCGTGAAATATCGGGATGGAAACAAAAGACTGTATATAAAACTGACGAATCTGATTTTTCCAGATCAACATTTTTTAAAAGAAATGCCAAAAAGATTCACACTAAGATAAAACAAGTCGAAAAAGTTGTTTCAATTGAATATTTAGAAATTTTTTAACGTTTGCAGAAAATAGAAACAATTCACTTAAATTTAAAATCAGTAGTTTGAACATTTTTATACGATTACCAATTTTTGAGTACAGTCAAACTTTCGTATACAATGTTTTTGCACAACTATAACTTTGATCATTAATGGAGCATCGTTGTCAATCGGTTTTCTCAATAAAATCGACGGTCTCCAGGAAAAAGAAATACAAAGTCGAAGAAACAATTAAAAAAAGAGAAATCGAACAATACGAAAAAATCATCTCATTCGCCCGTTATTTTTAGCTATCTCTATAACGCGACACGTTAAAATGAAAAAGATAAAAAAATTGTATTCAAGCATATTCGTTATTTGTTTGTTAGCCTATGTTTTTTCCCCCCTCTTTACTTCGTATAGTTCGACTTGAAGAGTATTATTGTTACAGTATTAAGCGTGTTTGTTGCCTCACTGTCGATAAACATTGGTACGCTGAGATCATCGGCATCGTTGCTGCGCGAAGCTTTGCACAACGTGTTGCGCGGACCTATGTCCTTCTTCGACACCGTCCCGATCGGTCGTATACTAAGCCGTTTCAGTGCTGATGTCGATACAATGGACTCAAAGCTACCGATGTCAATTACACAATGGTTACCCGGTTTATTTAGGGTAAGCTCACGATCGGGGAAGGTTCAACATTACATTTAAACACCTCTTATCCTTCATACATAACTGTAATATCGTCTATGCAGTTTTTCGTGCATCGTTTCATTGTATCTAATAACTGGGACTTTGAATATCATAAATAGGGGATATTCGATCGAATGAGAACGTATTTTCGACGAATGGTATTTCTGGGATCTCCCTGAAAAACAAAAAGTGTCTGATTGTTTATAGTTTCTTAATTTTTTTTATTTAATTTTACTTTGTCAATTCGAAAAATCCCAAAAATCACGGTCGCTGGAAATTCAACTCATTTGGAATACCCGATATTTATGAATATAATTTGTGTGTTGATATTATAATCATAAATGTTTATCGATCATATGTGTGTGTGGGCGTGTGAACAGAGCTTATAAGTCAAACTTTTCTCTCAATATTTACAAAGGGTTTTGCTTCTTCTTCTTCTTCTTCTTCTTCTTCTTCTTTACGTCTTCTTAGCTCCATATTTTTTGTTAAACAAATATGATTTCATTTTAGAATTATCTATGTACGAATTTCGATGATTTTTAACTCATGTTCGTACAATGAAATCTTTGTATGTCAGGGAGAAACGAACACGAATTTCTCAATTTTTCTTCGAAACAAACACACTCGTGGGAATCTCGTTTTTGTTTGAACGAAATATCAACTTTTTCATTTTGAAAAAAAAAAAAAAAAAAAAAAAAATAGAGAAACATGGCTCATCGACACCATCAGTCTCACCAATTTGTCGCGTCACTTTCGCGTCGCCTAGCCCCTCACGTACGAAATAAATCGGTAATTTACCAACTGACCTTCATTTATAACGCTGTAACTCGAAAATCCGAGAGTAAAAAATTTCAAAATTATTTAATAACTCTGATTCTTATCAGTGACTCTTTAAAAATATATCGGTCAAAATAATCAACGTTTTACAAATTGTTTGAACAGAATGGGGGTCAAAAATATTTCGATTCACTGATCGCATAACATTTGCTAATTAAAATTACCAAACGGGAATTTGCCAGAAAGTGTGAACTCGCTCTTTCCTCTAATTGGAAAATTTCGTACATTTTTCCGTGCGTGCTTATTTTTCGAAGATTGTCATCATGGATATTCTTATAGATTTTCTTGAATTTGAAAATCTATAAGAATATCCATGCCGGTTTCTGCGAGAAAACAGCAAAATTTGATCAACGAAAAAATTGAAAAAAAAAAATTAAATTTACGAAAAAAATAATAAATTGGCAGTTAACCTTAGACCCCTACAATGGGGTCCAAAACGACCCTAATTTTTTTTAGTAAAAAAACTTTTTTCTGCTTTTTTCGAAACTTTCGTTTCATGGAGTTTTCATCATTCATTTTTTACCGAATGCGACTTTATCATATACCATTCTCTTCGTTATCAAAAAACAAAGAGAACGGTTTATAATTAATCCTTATTATCGCTTACGAAGAACATTTTATGCTAAAGAGAATATTGGAGTCGTTTTCGACCCCGTTGTACGGTTTATGTTCGGAAAAATAAATTTTTTTGCTCTCGAGTTAATCGAGCAGTGATCTGAACCAAATTTTTGAACAAAATGTTTATGAAAAATAGCTCGGATTTGAATTATAATAAGTAATTTGTACTTTTTTATTCATAACTAAAATGAATTTTTGGCAAAGCTTCAAAATAATGGATGGGTTGAGAAAGTCCACGTACGCGAAGGGTTGACGTTCGTTACAATTACTAAAAACAATGATACACATCACCTGCATAAAAACACAAATAAAAAATGTAATGTGCGCTTGTGAATGTTACGTTATAGATTTGTTAGCTCAACTAGTTAAAAAAAATTCTGTAAATACGTTTTGTCTCTTGGTGTCTTTTCTTATGGCGTTGAAGTTTGCGTCGTTGGAGTGCAGCAGAATTAATTTTGTTTTTTAGTGATGTTGAAAATTTGTTTGCAGTTTCGGAGTACAAAAATTGATCAGACAATTTGCGAAATCGAAAAACTGAAGCTGCAAAAAAATGATGTACGATTTGAAAAATTGCAAAATTGATAAACAATAAAGATTTCTCGTCGCATTCCAACAATGCAAAATTCAATACCGTATTTTCCTCATCTTTTTAACAAAGTTGATAAACCCATTTTACTTGTAGTTTTCGTGTGTTGTTTTGCCACCACCTATGTTTCATTTTCTATTTTATTTCAAAGCATTTATCATCGCCATTTCACCATAACAATCATAATAATGCATGCCACAGCAAACTTCACCCCCTCGCATAGCGTGAATTTTAGCAACATCCCGGCAAACGCAAAATCAACGACAAAACTTGAGCAAATGAAAGGGAAGAAAAAAACGTGCGACAGGCAAATATTTTCTAGAGGAATTTTTATTTCGACAAAACATTCCCACAGTCGCAAATTCCTCGTTCGTCTCGATTTATTAAAAAAAAAGGATAATATCGAACGATGCTTCTTCCTGACTTCATTTTAAAAATCTGGGCTTTTCTTCGATACACAGAAAATTCCTCGTTTAGCAAAGCATTGGACGGTTCAACGAACATCGATACTTTCGGCCTACCGACGACGTTTACACTCGATCTAAAAATTGAAACTACGAATATTTATTCAAAATTGTTCCAATTTATTTTCAACGATTTTCAGATCTATCAGAAATATAAAAGCAAAAGAGCGAAAGACAGAGGGGATCTTTCTCGTCGGTTATATATCTAAATATCCTGACAAAACTGTCTGAACAAAAATATTCAGCGACGCAATATCCAGCCATGTAACGCCCAAGAAAAAAATCTACTTTCACGATTTCCAGGATTAAAATTTTCCCCCTAAAATACCGATGAATTAACCAAAATCAAATTTAAACAAAATTTTACATGAAAACCAAAGCATAATCCAAAATAAGTTTGCAAATAGCATTAATTACTAATTATTTCAAATACCAAACAAAGCCAAATGAGAATCGAATTCAAACAAACCTAAATTCATCGTTAAATATTTCGTTACGAGCTATTTTGATTTCCGGATACCTTGATCAACCCTGCTGGACAACGCTAAATAAGCTGGATATTTTGAAAAGGATATTTAGACGTGCGACGATGTTTCGTCATCGATTTAGTCTAGCGGCGCCTTAACTGAAAAAGAGATCGACTGAACCGAGATAAGCCCGCGAAAAATGATCGTTGACCCCGTCTCTGATGTTGTAGCGGTGGCGAGTTTTTTCTGCGATTTGGCACCACAGCTGGGGTGCTGGCTGGCTGCACGCCAGATGCACGTTCTGATGCTCCGAGGGGTGATGCGTGCTCCCTTGACCTTCTTTGATACGACTCCCACTGGTCGCATTATCTCCAGGTTTGCTAAAGATGTCGACGTGCTGGACACATCGCTTCCCCAGCAAATTTCCGATAGCATCTATTGCCTGTACGAGGTAATTTTTTTTTCGCAAGAAAACACCGCTCGTTTTTAACGATGGGAGAATATATATATATATACACACATATATATGGATATATTTTTTATTCCATAAAAATAAAGGAAACAAGCAAAAAAAGAGTAACTGTTTTTTGAAAAAAAAAAAAGTTAGGAGATTGCATACGAGACTCAATAACTTCGGCACTGAACAAAATTTATCCTCTTATTCGCGAATCCTTCCTAGCTTTGCGCTTTTCCTCTAAGCGTATTTAGTTTATTTTTTTTATTTTCTTTCCTTCAAATTAACATTACAGTAGCTACTGACTCTTTTACTATCTTATCAAATTGCACCTGGTAGCTCATTGGTTTAAGATGTAATTATAGTATATTTTGTAATAAACCTACGAAATCGATTACGATCCTAGCCTCCCTGTATTTTATTATTACGTTAAAACTCTTATCTAAAGTACACGAAACAGTACCAAATTGGATTTATCGCAAGCAGTTTTTATAATCCATATTTTACGAGAATTAAACTTGTCACCATTTACAATTATTACCATCAATTGAATCACTGTTTCACGAGTGGTTCAGTCCCCATTATCGTAGCCCAAATACTTGAATTTTACTTTTGGGAATCTTTGCCTCGTTCGCTCTAACGAATAAACGCATTTGAATTCATCGAAGACGTTTAAAGCCAAAAGGGTTCTAAATGGTCTAACTTTTTCAATGTGATTTTTGATTCCTTGAGAATTTAATATTTATTCACAAAACCGGCTAGTATTTTTCGTAGCTACATTTTTTATTATCTTAAATCGAGCTCCAAGTTTCGATTAATGTCTACGAAAAATGTATCTCAGGCTAGCAAATTTCAATGACTCCATTTATACAGATTTTAATGATCCAATTTATACTTATTTTAATTTATTTTTACATAAATCTGCATCTGAGTCGAGTCATTTTTAAATGCGCTTATTCGTTGAGAAACTGTTTATTTCTTCGTTTTTAAATATATATATTTCATCAACATTTGAAAAATCGAGCTTCGATTGCAACTCAATCGTAGTATTGAATTTCTTGAATTGTCACGACAAAATATTTAGCATAATAATAAAACCTCACGATTAGCTTATTTCTTCGTACAAATACTCGTTTCTGCATTTCTAGAAAATACCGAGAAATCATCTATAGTTTAATTGTCTTTTCAGAGAAATTACTGTAGGGTGATGTATCGTCTACTCTCTTCCATCCCTTAGTCTGTAAATATTTAAACAAAGTGTCAAAGTATGTCAACGTATTTGCATCCGAACTAGACGCTTAGCTTATGAATTTTTGTATGAAAGTGTTGGGTGATAAATTTGTTTTTTTATGCACACATACATACAAATAGATAAACATTTTAGTAACTTTCAGTGACTTCCTAAATAAAATGGAAAATTCAGAATATTTCCACGATTCCTACCTACGAGAATTAATCGTTTAAATCGCAAGTGAAACTACAAAAAAACGAGCCTCATATCAAAACAACCACGAAACAATGAGTCACCTAACGTTTTTTTGTGTCAAATTGTTCGCAATTGTATTTGTTCTCGCTTTTTATCGTCGATGCAATCGACAGTGATCCCAAGTCCAAATTATTTAACCATCTGCAGCTAAAATTGTGAAACTAACCCCTGTTCCTCAATTTTTTGATGAAAATTATTTTAAGAAACAAAAACGTCAGAAATTCCATTTTTCTTGTTAGGGAAAGCCCATTTTTTGGGGTTTTACGAGGTTTAAAGTATAAAAAGGCGTTAAATGTCGGGATGTACGAAATTTTCCTAGCCTTCAGGAAGTTTAATTTAAAATTGTTATTCGATTTATGGGATAAATCATCGAAGGTAAGAATTTCCAGCCGGAAATGCTGCTCTTCCATTTTAAATAATTACAGGATCTTCCTAAAATTTAAAAAATACCTCGAAACTACAAATAACGATAAATGTTTATTGCCACGACTTTATTTATATCTGTTTGTACGTATGTGATCGAATTGGTGAATGATTGAGAGGTACATGTACGTGTTGGTGGGCCTGTCGCTAAATAATGTCAACGAAATTTTTTGTGTTCGATCAAATACATTTGCATGCATGGGTCATTGGTGAATGTTTGTCTCACACACTTCTGCTGTTTGTGATTCGTGTTGTCCTTTTGTTTTTTATTGCGAGAATGTCGAACGATTTAACCAAATTTTTATTATTTTATGTATTTCCGTTGATTCCTCGATTTTACCTCGTCGATGTGGTGAACAAGGACACTCTTTTACGTAAAAAAATACTCATTTTTTTATTCCTTATTTTTTCAGGTCGTTGCCACTCTCGTGGTCATAAGCTTCAGCACACCGATATTTATTTCGGTAATATTACCGATCGGTATTATTTATTACTTTATACAACGTTTTTACGTTGCAACCTCCCGACAGCTCAAGCGCCTCGAATCTGTCTCAAGATCACCCATTTATTCCCACTTTGGTGAATCCGTCACAGGTTCGTACGTCACTTTTTACGAAATTATTTACGTAACCGCGGATCTACGTCGTAACGCAAAATTTCGCGTTTTTTTCAAAATCTGTTTTAGTGCCAACAATTAATTGACAACAATTTAATAATAACTTTAATATTAGTAACTCCATCCATTTTTCGCATTAAATTGAAATTTCAAACAAATTTTTTTTGCTAAAACAAGAAATTAACATGTTTTTAATATTTTTTTACGAAAATTGCGTAGACATCAAATTTTATAAATACATAAGAAAACAGAATTCTTCAATAATTTCAAGGAAATTTTTATACAACCAATTCCAGGCAAAAATTTCATTTATTCAGAAGTTTGGAACGTGCCGATTGGAAGAACGACATTTTGGATATATTTAGATAATTGTAATAACAACTACTCAGAACTAAACTATAGAGAGCATTTTTTGAAATTAAAGATGCATCCAAACTCAATCAAAATCTGGATTCGATAAAAATTTTGATATTTCGCGATTTGGCAAAAGTTTGGAAATATTCATCGTACTTAAGGAGTTTCCAATTCATTGATTGAACAGTTTCATTAAAACTGTGCTGAAAAGTAGTAAATCATTGATTTTTTTCCAGATTTTTGTTAAATCGCGAAGGGTAGGGATACAACTCTATTATTTATATCTCTATTCTTAAATAACTCTATGCTGCACATCTCTATTCCTCTACATCTCTATTCTTAAATATCTCTATTCTGAATAACTCTGTGGTTAATTAAACTGTATTCGTAAATAACTCTATTCTTAAATATCTCTATGCGTAATTATCTCTATTCCTGAACATCTCTATGCTTAAATATCTCTATTCGTAAATATCTCTTATCTCCTACATCTCTATTCTTATATATCTCTATTCTTAAATATGGTTAAAGACAACTCTATTCTGATACATCTCTATTCCAACTCATCTGCATTCCAAGACATCTCTATGCTTGATAAAAATAATTGACAATCAAGCTGTATATTATGATAAATTATCGGTGGTCGAAATAGTAGAGCGAATAAAATTTTATGGACTGATCGACGGAGAAATTGAACTCTCAGATCTTGGCATAACTATTACATGTTTTTGTAAAATTTAAATTATTTAATTGAATATTATTATGTATTTTAATGATCATAACAATTGCATTTGAAGAGACAGAATAAATGTTTCGGCGGTATTTCGACCTGTTCATAGAATCATAGAATCATAGCGTGGTGAGTATCGATACTCGAGATTTTGCATTAACTCACCACGCTATGATTCTATGATTCTATGAACAGGTCGAAATACCGCCGAAACATTTATTCTGTCTCTTCAAATGCAATTGTTATGATCATTAAAATACATAATAATATTCAATTAAATAATTTAAATTTTACAAAAACATGTAATAGTTATGCCAAGATCTGAGAGTTCAATTTCTCCGTCGATCAGTCCATAAAATTTTATTCGCCCTACTATTTCGATCACCGATAATTTATCATAATATACAGCTTGATTGTCAATTATTTTTATCAAGCATAGAGATGTCTTGGAATGCAGATGAGTTGGAATAGAGATGTATCATAATAGAGTTGTCTTTAACCATATTTAAGAATAGAGATATATAAGAATAGAGATGTAGGAGATAAGAGATATTTACGAATAGAGATATTTAAGCATAGAGATGTTCAGGAATAGAGATAATTACGCATAGAGATATTTACGAATACAGTTTAATTAACCACAGTTATTCAGAATAGAGATATTTAAGAATAGAGATGTAGAGGAATAGAGATGTGCAGCATAGAGTTATTTAAGAATAGAGATATAAAGAATAGAGTTGTATCATTGCCTCGCGAAGTGAAATTTGGATAAAATAGAATTTTGAATTGCGAATGTATGTACAAAACGTTAATATGAGAAAATACATTCTACAAAAATATGAAGATTTGATTCGAGCGATTGTCACTGAAATTATTGAATATTTTCAATTCTTAATATCGCGTTTTCGGGATTGTCCATTCAACTTTTTTCATTACATTGAAGCTTGGATCGTTTGAACGCAACGCGCTTATTATTATATTCTAAATTCACAATATTGTTCTTCCTCAATTCATTTTCATTCGTTCTCTAACATAGGCGTAAAAAATGATTAGATTCATGTTCGTAATCGAAAAATGCGAAACACGTTCGAGCAAAAGGGAAAAAAAATTCGATTTATTCCAACGATGCAAACTTCAATATCATCTTTTTTTCGGCGAGCTACATTGTGACGCTTTCCATTATGGGTGCATTCCATACTGAATTCGTAAATTTTTTCCAGGTGCTCAAACGATTAGAGCGTTTGGGGTCCAAGATAGATTCATCCTCGAATCTGAGAACAGGGTTGATTTCAATCAAATTTGTTACTATCCGAGTATCATTGCAAACAGGTAATTTGGCATATTTTTTTCAGTTCCAAACTGCAACTAGAAGTTTTGAATCTTTTTCAAGGTGGCTGGCAATTCGACTGGAAATGATCGGTAATTTGATCATATTCTTCGCGGCACTGTTCGCCGTTTTAGGACGTGATACGATGAGCGCTGGTCTCGTCGGTTTGTCCGTCAGTTATGCCCTTCAAGTAAGTACATTGAAACGAAGCTTAGTTGGCTTAATTGTCGAAAAGCCTAGGCAAAAAGCTGTTCGCTATCGAGACGGTGTGCAACTGATTGAAAATTCTCGGGTTGAAAAGAAAATGTTAAAAGTATACGAAGAGAATTAAACAGTCATTTTTGTCGGGAAATTCACGGTAAAAATTACGTTTTAATACGTTTTGCCAACTGGTGGGGACCAGTTGGCAAAACGTATTTATTCGTAAGCGATAAGTTTTTTAACTTGCGCAATGTAAAATATCAAATACTACGCCATCCTGGCGTTAACACTTGTAGGTAAATTTTTACCGTGCAGCACGGTAAAATTTACAGTGACGCTCATGTTATATTTCAAAATAAACATTGAAATGATCGTCATAAATACGGCATTTTTCAAGCACATTTCTTGAAGACATAAAATAATGAAATACACGGTAAAATTTTACTTGTATCACACAATTTTTAAATTTGTTCTGCATATTTTACTGGACATGAAAATTTACTAGACACTTCGTCGAAATTTCCTATTTTAAACCAGAAATTTTATTTAATTTTTATGAAAATTTGTATTTTGTTCAGTAATAATCTTAGAAATTGCAGGTTGTCACCTCACTACTGTTACTGCACGGTAATTTTTCAAGATTAATTCTGTCCGTGTAAGATTATTTCTCATAAATTCTTAACTTCGCTAATTTCATGCTGATTTAAAACATTACAAGACGATTACACGTTGATTTGACATAGTTCTAACGACATTTTCCTGAAAGTGGAATCAGAAAATTTGATCTTTCTTTGGGGAATGTTTCATGATTTTAATTATAACTTTATTTTTGAGTTTCCGATCATTTTTAAAATGATATAATTAATTACACTAAATTGTTCGTTAATAAATACATCAAGTTTCGATTTGATCAATTTTCGATCTACTCGGAAATATAAAATTATATTTTCCTAAGTATTAAGAACGAAAACATTAATTCTTAATACTTTAACGTGACGTGTCGATTTAGATAACGCAAACGTTGAATTGGCTGGTTCGTATGACATCCGACGTTGAAACGAACATCGTAGCAGTGGAGAGGATAAAGGAATACGGTGAAACGCCTCAAGAAGCAGCGTGGGAAATAGTCGAAACGACACCACCAAAAGACTGGCCTTCGGAGGGTCGCGTCGAGTTTCGTGATTTCAAAGTTCGTTACAGAGAAGGATTGGATCTCGTTCTAAATGGAATTAGTTTCTCGGTGAAAGGTGGTGAAAAAATTGGGATTGTGGGAAGAACCGGGGCCGGAAAATCCTCGTTGACTCTCTCCCTCTTCAGAATAATCGAAGCTTCCAGCGGTCAAATCACTATCGACGGTATCGATATCTCGAAACTTGGTCTTCACGCTCTTAGATCACGACTTACGATTATACCTCAAGATCCAGTTTTGTTCTCCGGAACTTTGAGGCTCAATTTGGACCCCTTCGATCGTCATACTGACGACGAAATTTGGAGAGCTCTGGAACACGCCCATCTCAAGGCATTCGTTAAAAGTAAGTTGAAATTAGAACCGACGCTCAGAAAAATTGTATTTTATTTATTGAGGAAGGATCCTACGAACCCGAAATTTTAGTTAATCATTTGGGAATCAATTTAAAAGAAAATAAAACACTCATTTGTTTCAAAGTTTTATAATAACTAGGCGAGCACTCGGGACAGCAGACGACAGAGTACTTGTCCCGAGACTCTACCGAAGTCTCTTGATATTGACACATATTTGAACTACTCGCGAGAATTTTTTCACAATAAAATATTGAATAGATTCGTCGTTATAATAGCGTAACTCCGAGCCTCGGTGGCATAATTATTTGACATAGATTACTAATTTTTTTTTCTTCATAACCAATCATATCTCGTCGTTGATAAACCCGAAAGAGCGTAAAAAATTGCAAAATTGTAAAAATCGTACAGCTCTCAAAACAAATGTTAATTTTTTAGCATTCATTTTTAATCTTCTTTCGTTAAAATGGATTGGTTTGATTGGGGAAATTGAAACGAATTTGAAGTTTACCGACGACGATATATCATTGACTTATGAGGAAAAAAACGAGCAATGAGGTGCTTTATTTTGTAATTCATTTCTAAAGATTACTTCAAACTTCGAGTTATAAATCAGGATTTCCCTAAAGGCGTCATTCCGATCACAGTTAAAAAATAACCGATTTTACATTTTTTCTTGAACAAAAATGACGAATTACCATTTTGTGGTTTTTTTCGTTATCATTCACCATTGTATAAAATAATTTTTATTAAAACAATAAAACAAACAAAATGATTGCCCTGAAGGTGGTGTCTCTCGAAAACTGCACATGGTTGGGACTACTGGTACGAGAAATGACTAAGTCATATAAACCTCATGCATGACATAATCACTCACTGTATTAGTCAACAGAATGATCTACTGATTTTCCATACGTAGTCCCAGAATTTGGTTATATTTTATAAAAGTTTAATTTTTGTGCTTTAATCTACGTTTTCTTTGCTTAGGCCTGCCAACTGGTCTGTCGCACGCAATTTCCGAAGGGGGTGAAAACTTGAGCGTTGGTCAACGTCAATTAATCTGTCTCGCTAGGGCTTTACTCAGAAAAACGAGAATACTCATTCTCGACGAAGCAACGGCAGCTGTAGATCTGGAAACGGACGATCTTATTCAAAGAACGATACGACAGGAATTCAAAGATTGTACAGTACTCACGATCGCACATAGACTCAACACTATACTCGACTCGGACCGGTAAGCCCGAAACTTCCTTTTAACCCTTTGAGGCATATATTTTTCCTGATTTACGATTTACTTGAAAATTTGCATGCATACGTTTTTGGGGTCGCTGATTACGAATCTGAACTTAAAATTCGAAAATCAGCGGAAGTTTTCAGTCAAGACTATTGTCAATTTGGATCTGGTACAGAAACGATTGTATCTATATTTTTTTTACAAAAACCACAGACCGGAAAATTTAGAAAAAATTCTGAATAATTCTCTGAAGTGTATTTAGGTTATGAAAAAATGCCATCGCGATTTTTATAGTAGATTAGTAAAAAATGGATTTTTTCATGAAAAAGTACGAATTTTGACTATCTGTTTATTCATTGTATTTATGCAATTAACAAATAATGAATGTGCCCATTTTTTGTACATTCATGAATGTCCTATGGACTATGTACGAACAAAAAATCCGGTAGAGTTGTTGCGGCAAAAGTAGTTGAATAATCAAAAAACTAAAAAAAAGGTGAAACAACGTAAGTCCCCACCATGGCTCGAAGGATTAAGGAGTTACATATGTCCAGAAATATCAAAAATTCGATTTTTTAAAATTTATTTATTGTTCTTCAATCCTTCAAATGCACTGGAAAAAAATTTGATTCGAAAATTCTATTCGGTGATAACGCTATAACGATTAATGCGACCGCACGTCGCGGTGTGCAAGCCACGCCGTTTCTTAGAAATTTCTTTTCGCATCACAATTGACACGATAACTCGGAGAATTTCCAATAATCGTGAATCACTTTTTTCCAAAAATTTCGAAACCTTTTTCTCTGTCACCTGTCAAGCCTTTGTTCGATATTTTCTTTGGTAAAATGTTTATAGACCATTGAAGAGTCAAATTTTTCGTAAAAAAAACGCACATCAAATTGCCACATATTGCTGATTTTTTTTCTTAATTTAAAAAAATTGGCTCGTGAGACTATACGAAAAAATTGTATTTCAAAAATCTTTTTAATTTTTTAAAAATCCATTCATTCCTGAATGTTTTATCATGCCGACGGCAAATATGTTTTTTTTTGCTGTTGTCGTAAACAACATCGTATTGCGTTTGCGGTGAAAAGAAACTGGAACGAATTTTTTCTTATATCGAAAGAATCAATTTATAATGTGTAAATTATATTTTTTTGTATTTTTCTTATTAAACGTTAAAAATACTGAAAACCCCTTATTTTATTGGATGCTGAACATACGTTACCCCTCAAACTTCATTATTTGCCTCACCGAATTTTGTTATCTCATTTTTTATTTTCTGTGTTTAGGGTTATCGTCCTTGACAGAGGGTACATCAGTGAATTCGACTCACCCGAAACCCTGCTCGCAAAGCCAAACAGTACTTTCCACAGTATGGCAAAGGATGCTGGCTTAGTGGCGTAATAGTTAATACATTTATTTGCACGTACGGTTAACGAACAAACGTAAAGCCGGACGATCAATCACATATTAAAACGAGAACGAAACAATTGAAAGGGGAGGACTCAAATAATTTTTTTGTAGCACAATAAGTTAACCCTCCCTCCCCTGTAAAATAGTGAAAGTATTTTCAGGCCAAAACTCGTCATTAATGTTCAAATATCATCTTTATTCAAAGAAATTAAATCGAAAAAAATCTTACTCTATCTTTATTTAAGTGATTTCATACCGGCAGAATTTTTCAATTGTCGATTTTTTTATCATTTATTATTATATATAATTTCTCGAATGTGTAAGCAAAAAATTATTGGAAAACAAAATGTATTCATGATAACTCAAAAAGTATTCATTATTTTTAGGCGATTTTTATTTCACGCCTCAAAATACTTTTTTTCCTTCGCGCATCAAAGCTATTTTTCTTACTTTCGATTATTAAGATCTTTATCACCAATTAAAGAGCAACATTTTCATAAAAATATCGCAATTTTCTTTACGGTTACACAGATTATTATTTTTTCTTGTAATTTGAAAATTTTGCTCGATCCGCTAAAGAGATAAATGCTCCTGTCTTCGTCGTCTGTAAGGATTTTTCAGATTTTTTTCTTTTTGCATCCGAGAAAAGACAGAATAGTCGTCGGTAATTTGAAAAACTTGTTATTTTCAAATTCTGGAGGTATAAAATCGCTTAAAAGTGAGATTCGTTACAATACAAAGAGACAGAAAAATGCACTCGTTTAATCTAACACTCATTGTATAGTCGTCATAAACTACTGCCATTTTAGCAGCATACTCTGCTTAAAGAAAGAACGTCTGTTAAACAATCGCAACATTTGCTGTACGATGATGCTCTTTATGTTCACATTATTTACAATTAATCACTCTTGTTTTCAATATTGGTATTATTTATTACTTTCATGGTCTATAATTTCGAGTTTTTATACATATTCTTGCCCAATTTTATTAACTCAATTTTTTCTTCCAACTAATCGATAGGATAATTAAAAATTTTCCCACTTATCACGAGCTACGATCTATCGCTAATTATTTTAAGTGGAGATTCCTGAAATCTTCGGTACGTAAAAAACTTAAATCATCGGATTGTCACAGTATTGAATCTTTTTTTGTTGTTGTAACGTAATTTGAAAATGTTCATTCGATAACATAGCCCTGTTTGGTTCGCGTCCCAATATTTAATTACCTTCCACGATCTAATAGTACAAACCGTAGATGTATTTTCCCCTCGTCCAATTTCACCAAAAAAAAAAAAAAAACAACCCCCCACGTTTGTACTTAGTTGTTTTCGTTGTTTAAACTTCATTTAGAAAGCAGACTTAATTCGAAGATTGTAAACACTGAACGAATTTTTCAAATTCGATAAGAATAAATTCGTTTTCTTTTTTACGCAACAATTTAACTCCCGATCAAGCAAAACGAAACCTACGAATTTATCGACGATCAGACTTTCGCCCATGTACATTGTATACATAATTAAAGCGGGGGAAAAATCTCCAAATACGATTATTTATATAAATATGTGTAGATTAAGTTGTAAAAGATGCCTGGAAACTTAACATTTGTACCCAAAATTTCATAATTGCTCAGTTTTTGTTGGCAGTAGTTACTCCGCAGAACGTTCCAGATTAAATTGGTAATAATATTAATTTCAGCTCACGACCAAATTACAAACAGAAACGTTTCCCTCAAGGGGGGACTTTTAGGTCGGATCACTCTCTTGATGCATTATTAATAATCAACAACGACGAATCCGCGTAGTTTGACCGCTTACACTGTCAAAACGATGTAAGATTTAAAAAAATACTTAGGACTAATCTTGTAGAACATGAAATTTCCCACAAAAACTCATAAATTTCTTTCTTATTTTTGACAGCGTTTCAAAACATGACCTGGTCCTCGAGGTTGCACCTTAACGAAGTGTTTTTAAGGTCGTTTCTCAATTCGATTTCAAAACTAAACTACAAAAGGCAGAAAAGACTCGTTAAGGACCGTTCGTAAAAAATTTCATGCTCTACAAATTTGACGAATGCATTTTTGCACCGTAACCACTTAAATGCTCAGTAATTCAGTAGAAAAGACTGATCGAAATTCGATCTTGAACTTGAGTGTACATTATTGACCACGTGGCCTGGAACGTTCTGTAAAATACTACGAGGCGTGACGATAGTGCTACTATTTTCGATAATCAGCAAAGAATTAAAAATAAAACGAACAACAAAAGAGAAATAAACACGTGGGTCATAAACAAATCGTGGAAAAGAAAAATGGAACAAAAAGAAACTCTACAATACGGCATATTAGGATTTCGTAGGCTCCGCAATTATGTTATTTTTTATCGTAAATCTAGGTGACAGAAGGGGAAGTGCCTTCTTATAGTACGATCTGTGTAATGTACATATGTAAACTGGGTCCTTGTACAAGAGTGCAGCAAAAACTATTGTACTAGTTCGTAAGATTTTGTTTTTTTTTCTTCTTTTTCTTCTCGTATTTCTGGTAGTTATTCGATTATCGATATAAATATTATCTCTGAAACTCTTGTACTTTTCATCAATAATTATTATTATATTTGGCCAAAACAACAACGTTACATGTAAATTATTATAATATTAAACTCGAAACGTTCGCTATCGCGACTCAAAGTTTACCGAAAATTGTGCGTTTTTCTTCGTTCCTCAATTATGTCGTCCAATCTTTTTCGCATTCCCTGATATCCAAAAAACAATGACCAAAACAAATTTTGGCTTCTGAATTGTCACTTTTTCGTTTAAGCTCGTACGATTTAGGCATTTTTCATTTTTTTTCTTCTATTTCTCTAGTTCATCAACTACAAAAGTCTATACCAATTATAAATATTTTTTATTTTTTAGTTTTTAATCAAAATTGCGGACTCCATATTTCACGCCAACTGAGATGGCGAGGCGGTTCAATGATAAATTTTCAACTTCGTTATTTCTCATTACAATACGATAAATGTGTGTTTCGGTATTCTCAAATTATGCAATTAAATACTAAGTTCAAAATTTCAGAAAGGTTGATTAATTTTTTCTGGACTAAAATATTCCAAAAATCACCTTTTTTCATGCTCTAAATCCAAACACTGCCTTGAACTTTAAAGCAATTTTTTGAAGCATAACTTTGAGGATAGAAATTTCAGGATTACTTTAAGGGATAATAAATTAATTTCCCGTTGCTTCGATCATTACTTCAAGACACTTGAATATAAAATCTTATTGATATGGGCAATAACAACAATCCGTGAACTCTTTTTTGGTCGTTGAAATAATTTATTAAAATATAAATTACGATTAATATGCTATGGTTTAACAATTATTATTGCGCTGCTTTCAATTTAGTATTCTATATAAAAAATGGGATTTGGACACTTAAGTCTGAGTATTAGGTTTGGGAAAGTATGACAATACATTGTATTGCGTAAAAAATAAAACGTTTTTTGCAATATAAAGATATTAAGGCTTGCTGAAGAAATATTTACAAAATAGAGATTTTACAGAGATTTGGATCGAATGCTGCACGTTAAATATAAATTCGTGCGTTTGTAATTCCGCGTCAATTATTTACATAACTCGATATTCGACGACGCTAACGAATAAAATACCGTTCGCTAAAAGAATTTTTACAGATTTTACTAATACGATATTTTTTTAACGAATTATTTTCTTGCATTTACCAACGTTGGCTGATAATATTGCGAAAAAAATCTCCGCGGAACTGCGTTTTGTTCTGTAAACGTTAAAAAGCTCCAAAACGTTCTCAAAGCTGTCTTGACTTCGATTTAATTATGGAAATTTATATCACTAGAATTAGAAAAAAAATCGTTTTATTTTTGCTTATTAATTTACGTACTTCTTCAGATTGTCGAAAAAGGATAATTGAAAATTATCATAAATTACAAACAAATAACGTTGGCATAGCTAATTTTAAATGCATTTTACTCCAAACGTGATTTGTCTTCGAGGTTTGCATGATTGCTCCAAGGGTTGCAATAACTTCAACGATTTTTTCTTCGAAGACTTTCCTCGATATCGGTATCGAGCTACATTTGTTAATTAACAAGACAACGGAATTTAGGACAAAAAATAGTTGCTACATGTACAAAACAAAATGCTTGTTAAACGTTGATAAAAACGTTGTTAACCCGTCAGCAAGCGCGCTATGAGACTTTTTCTCACACTTATATTAAAACGATGATTACTTGAAAATTTCAAACGGCATAAGCATTTGAAATTTTTTCTATATTCACCAAATTTATTCTTCTGTATGATAGAAGAATTAAAAAAAATTTGAATTTTTGTTTTTGAATTTTTTAAATGATGACTTTTTGGTTCTTAGTGTCAATTATCGTTGTATTTATGGTTTTTTTTTAAATAAAAATCTTTAATAGCCACAATCACTGTAGCAAAATTGTTTTCAAACTCCTATTTATCAAATTAAGCATTTAAAGCTATACATGTGAGAAAATCTCTCATCGCGCGCTCAATGTTTAAAGTGTACGTAGCGCGCCTGCTGGCGGGTTAATTCAAACTTGAAACACAAACAAAAAATATTTTGAAAGTTTAAAAAAATCACAATATTAAAATTTCTTTGACTTGTTAGTTAGACCGCAGCGAAAAAATCAAGCAAATCACGTTTCGAGAAAAACACGTTAAAAATTACTTACGCCGAAGCCGACCGAATCTTCATATTTTTATAATCCATGATAATTTGTTAATATTTTTTTAACAATCAGGCTACATAGAATAGTAATAAATAATTGATTTTTTTAAAATTCTAAAGACATTCCTCAAGAAAAGTTAAAGATTTAGCGTCATCTGCTTTTGTTCTCTAATGTTTTTCACAGTTCATTTTGCTCGAATGTACAACAATATTGTTCAAAGTTTACTATGAAAGCTACATCATCAATCAATTCCCTTAATTATTCAAGGCGTTTCGAGATTCTATTATTTTTCTATTTTCCAAATCAAGCGAAAAAGTTTCGTTCGGGTTCGTACGTCCTACGTCTGTGTGCTGCCGAACAACAGGGTCAACAATTCTGGTTGGGACAGATTCCTCTTGTACTTTTGAACCATTTCCTGAATTTTCAGACGTCTTCTCACATGAGGCGGATGATAACTGCAACATATCGAAAGAATATATCAGCAATTCATCGTTTTATACGAAATAATTGCACGACTAATATTCTGCCATTAAAAACATTTGGATTCGACTTCGAATAATAAAAATATTCATTTTCATGATTTATTCAGTTGACAGAAATTAATTGAGCAAAAAAAATCGATTAGAGATTTTGATTCGAGATTCCGAATACACATTTCATGAAGCAGTTAATATTTGTCCACATTTTTTTTGTATCGTCGTTATTACAGAAATTCATCAAAATATTTATTTATTAAGTTTACAAAAATTGGCACTCGTACCTGTCGTTATCCAATCTTCTGCGACGTCCCATATTAAGGGCGGTTTGTCGTACCATCGTACCCAAAGCCCTCCTTGAAACGACCATCCCATCAATGAGGGGTGTAGCCAAATTTATTCTTGACACCGGACCTTGAAGTCGAACACGTAGCAAACCGTTGCTAAGAGCTTGAAGAAAAATCACTTGGACGTCTGACGATAATAACGTTCTCGAACTTTCGAGACCAGTGTTTGTACACGGAAGAAGATCAGCTGTAAAGTTTTTTAGTTGACGGATCATTCCAGCCCAAATGACACAATTTTTCATACAATCATTTCTCGTTATTCGCATTAAAATGTTTTTTTAACAAATCACTATTTTTCAACTGTTTGAGAGTAATAATAGCTTTTTCAATTTAATGTTCTGATAGATAAAAAAAATCATCCAGGTTTAACCGACCAATTGGAAACTGTGCGTAATCCTCCAAACTCTCGAGCCAAACAACCATGATTCTCGTATCTGTTTGGCCTGGCAGATGATGCCGCGTAGTTCTTCTCGGTCTGACAGGTTCCGTGCTTGAGACACTAGAAGGTCCTGAACCCGAAACACTCGAAGATTGTTTTTCCAGGTCCAGTGACATTGTGCGTGGACCTTGAGAATTCCCTTGCGTGAGGATGGTTGATGTGCGAGAACCAGCTGACTCGCTGATGCTTCTTTCAAACCAATCTTAAAAAATTTAGAAAGAAAACGAAAACCATTAATTGCGGGATAATCATTTTTTCGTTTCAGGAACGGGAAATTCAATTCAGGAACTCGAGAAAAAATTTGAATTCGAAAAATTGAATCCGATAAAAAGTGAAAACTGAAATTAGATTAATTTAGTACTTGATAATTGAAATTGAATTTATTGAAATTTAATGCTGAAAATTGAAATTAAATGAGATCTGTAAATTTGTATGTATGAAGAAGGAATCATTACAAAAAAGAAAGTTGAATTTTTTAAATGAGCTCCAGTTTCTTCAATTCAATATTTATAGATTGTATTACGTTCCCTTATAGTTTCATCTCAATATAATTTTAGCTATATTTTTTTATTGAACGTGTTACGCCATGTTTTTAATGCGTTTTTTTTTTTTATGAATTTATGAGTTATAAGTATATAAAATCAGGAACGAGGAGGCTTTCAAGGACGAAAACGAGTAAGAAACACCGAAAACAAACGACGTCGTCGTTCGATGAAATGAAAGAGAAAAATATGAATAAAAATAATAGCGCAGGCGACGGAATTTAACATCATCACGTACTAATCGATAACTAATCAACTAGATTCTATTCGTAACCAAATTATTGTTAATCAGCTAACAGGCAATGACGCATATATGCAAAATATGCCAGATACGAAACCAACAACGTTATATAAAATGAAAGAGAAAAATATTAATAAAAATAATAGCGCAGATGACGGAATTCAACATCGTCACGTACTAATCGACAACTAATCAACTAGATTCGATTCGTAACCAAATTATTGTTAATCAGCTAACAGGGAATGATGCATATACGCAAAATATGCCAGATACGCAACCAACAACGTTTAATAAAATTGTACCAATTCCCAGACTACTTGAACGTACAAATTTTGGCACGAAAAGCTGCTCAAGGGCATGCCAGCTAACTCGTAATTATACACAGATGATAGACACGTATCGAGGCGATAATACACTGAGAAAAGAAATTTGTTGTTTCAACAAATTCTTTGTTGAATCAACAAATTATGGCGAACAAAATGAAATCTGTTAATTGAACAGAAAATTTTGTTGATTCAAGAATATTTTCGTCGTAATAAGCAATATTTATTTGAGCCAGCAAATTAAGTGGTTTAATTAACCAAATTTTTGTTGAGTTAACGAATTTCATTTTGTTCGCTACAATCTGTTGATTCAACAAAAATTTTGTTGAATCAACAAATTTATTTCCTCAGTGTATAGAATATTATTCAGAAAAATAGTAAAAAATGAAAATACATGAGTTGGAAGAATTGTAATTGTCCGATAGAAAATTCGAGAAGGTATACCGAGAACGAACATGAGTCAAAACCCCACCTCGACAACATCGAGGCTCCACTGGCGGGGATCGGAAACCAAGATTGAAACAGTTAATTCCCATCAATTGACGGACTTGTTCTGAGGTGAATTTTAGAACTCCAAATTAGCAAATCGCAGCGGTAAAGTAAATCCAATCCGGTGTTTCCGCATAGACTCATGAGTCTAATATCATTTTGTTGTTCGAATACCAAAATCCTTTGGCAAATCTAGAACTTAGAAGCGAATTCGTGCCGGAAGCAACTCATGGTCACACCCTCGTGAGCGGGCTAAACTAAACTTCATCTCGATAATTTGGTGATTCGCGTAGAGAAGTTAAAATCTGGCTGGACTCGTGAAGTAAAGACTCATTCAACACATATTTAATTTTACTTATTTTTATCTCGACGTGATCTTTATTAGTAGTTCGATAAATTGTGTACAGGTTGAACTCAAAGTAAAACGCCTGAACATTTTATAAGAATTTGTACGTGTCCGGATAAGTTCGATTTTTGTGAATGTGTGTGCTTGAATACCTGCAGATTAGTCGTATAAATCCATCGCAAAAATAATAAGAAATCGTGAAACAAATTGTACTTTGCGGAATCTTCGCACCATACAAATAAGTTCACTATTGAATTGTCTTAAGAATATTCTTGTTTTTACTGTGTCTAAACGTTTACCAGTCGAACTGAGTTCCGGGCTCGTTCGGGTCTGATATAAACGTCCCATATTACAATGAAATAAAATCTAAATTGCATAAAGAAAATATCAACGAGATAATAAAACAAATAAATCGCAATTGTGCCTTTTGCCTGTATCTTGACTGGTTAATTAGTCAGATTTTTTGGGTCCCATAATTTTATTTCATTATTAGTCGATCTGCTTGTACTTCGCATTTGTTTGTTTTTTTTTTGTTTTGTTAAATTAAGTTTCTAATTTTGCTAATTGATTGTCGAATTTTCATTTGTTTCGAATTCAAAAAGTAATTGCAACGATGAGTGATAAAAGCTCGTTCAAAGACGTGCCCCATCGACTATCGCCGCGATTACCCACGGATATTTCCACAATTATTAGGGGAGTAAACCTTTCTAGCCAATTGGCATGTATTCCCGAATTTAACGGTAGGACGCCTCCCTTAAGGGATTTTCTGGAAACCATTGAAAAGGTAGCTGCGCACGTACCTCCGGATCAAGAGTCCCAATTTCTGACGGCGATATTGGGTCGCTTACACGGGGAAGCTCGTGTATGCGTGGAGAACGAAACAATCAGTACGATCGCAGAATTCTTGAGCGTACTGAAGGGAGGATTGTGTTCTTTGCGTCCGTATCAAGATTGCATTGCTGATTTCAATAAATTACAATTAAATCCAAACGAATCGGTGCGAAGTTTGTATCATCGTGCCAGAGCACTAGCTAATATTGCTCGTGAGGCTTGGAAATCAGATTACGGCTTCGATCATCCCGTAGTTCCGTTGAATAAAATTGCCGTTCGCAGTTTCACTCTCGCGTTACCCACTCGTTTAGGGGAGTTGATTTGCTTAACTGATCCATCAACGCTCAGGGAAGCAGTTGATAAAACCGAGCGTCTCCTAGAGTTTCGAATCAATTCGGAAGCTAAACATCGGCGAGACATAAGCTCGCGTCAATCACTGAATTCATACAAAAATTGAACCTCCGGCTGATCCGTCCGGGAAGAGATTGATAAAAAAAGTTGAATTCAAAACAAACTTTATTACAAAATCATTGTGTCCTCGCAGATCCCGTATAATTCTCCACAATCGATTCTCCGAAGAATTTAGACTCTCAAGGTCAACTGCGAATGCGAATAACATTAGTTTTTATAACTTGAATTGCTGACAGATTTTTAATATGCGGGGTATATTTTACCAATTGAAAGAAGCAAAATACTTTTCTATATTCAACTTTATCGGAAATTCTCATGAATCTCCGATAGATAAACGACGAAAACGGTCAAAATATTACCATGAAAAAGCTCTTATTTCAAAAGAAAAATCGAATCGATTATTAAATTAAATTAAACCGCTCTATCAGTTGCGTGAGTGCGAGAAAGATAATTCAAAAGTAGATACACGTTTTTCTCAGACGCGCTTGATACTCGAAAAAAAAGAAAAGTTTCACCTTATTTTCTGATAAAAGGAGAACAACGCGTAACTTTTATTTTTCTTGAAATATCAAGCCTCTCCGAAAAAAACGTGCAGCAGGATTTTTACCGACCGTACGGCTGATAGATCACCTTAAATAATCCCGAAAGAGAAATTCGACAGACAATATCATGGTCCGTATTCAATAAGATCGAATAAAAATACCGTTGTCCTTGAAACTAAAACTGATGAAAGATTCCGCAAAAATATTGATAAAATTAATTTAATGCATATTTAAGGGCAATACTACAACACTATTCTTTATTTGTCTATTCTTAATCAACTCTATTGTGAAATAACTCTAATCTGATAGATCTCAGTTCTTAATTCGTGCGAAAAAAAAAATAATTGACAATCGAATTGAGCTATAACAGTAAATTTGATTTTCATTTTTTTTTTCGCAGGAATTAAGAACAGAGATGTTTCAGAATGAAAATATTTACTGTACTGCGGTATGTTGAATGTGTACGAACGTGAATGTAAGCGAGATTGTTCCTGGCGAACATCGTCTCCGCGAAGAAAAGGGGAAGCAACGACCTACGCAACTCGACAAGGTTACGAAAGATATAAAATCTACTAGCGTCATCATCGGGCTCTGCTGGAACGAAGATCAAGGAGAATTCCGACACTTTTACAAAAATTTACTTCGAAAAAAATCGCATACGATGCAATTATATCAAGCCTCGATCGCAGAATAATCATGGTAAATTCAAACGCCATCAGGCGATGTCAGTGGTCCGAAAGGTTTCGAGTAATTTGCCCCATACATACGAGCCGAATTCACCGAGATTGGCCAACGGAAAGTAGAAAACATCGTTAATATTATATCAGCTGCTGCTTGAATGAAAAAAAAATATAATTTAACGCTCCATCTTTATCACGTGGAGAATGCATCGTATCAAAAGAATTTGGGAAGTCCAGAGTCCGGATGAACACTTGAAAAGCTGAGGAAAGAAATTTGATTCTTTGTCCTTGTGAAGTATTCATGCCATCGCCTCAGCCATGCATTCCAATACTACAGTTTGTCGTCAACGAAAGGTCGAAGTGACATTCTGATTAAGTATAAAACACACTGAAGTCGGAATTCAGACATTGTACAGTGTTATTCGCGTACATCTGCTCGATGTGAATCGTCTATGAAGGAGCTGGTGTTCACGAATCTTCGTGGAACGCTCGAGTATAAAACGGACGAATTTGCTGCCAAAAAACATTGCCCGAACTGTAAAGAACTTGGCCCCAACATCAAGTTCTTTTTCAAATCATGCCTCGGGATCAAGGGATGCGTCGATAAGTAATTTTTCCTTTTTGCGAGGATCATGTCCGCGGAACCAACTGCCATTCGCATGTGGCGAATGTGCCTGACTCTCTTCGAGACAATAAAGTCAGGCGACTCGAATTGTTCTTGAATATCGTCGAAACTGCATTCGGGAGGATCGCCATGAACGACAGTGTGGTGTAAGCGTGTGTGAAAGAGTGTGAAATCGTAGTTGTCTAAAAAAATGTGTATGCTACGGATATATTAGGTAGACAAAATAATTCGGTTCATTTTTCATGCTGAATTTTACGAAAAAATAAGCATCAGACTAATTTGTACACCTAGTGTAGAGGTTGATTTATATAACGCTAAAACTCCTATTTCTTCCACCTTATAACACGTTTTTTTGGTCGCAGAATCGTTTTTACAGAGTTCAAGAGACTCACCGGCACGTGAATCTCTTTGTTTTTTAATAACGAATAGAATGATTTGCGAGAAATTTGATTTCTTGAAAATTAAGTTCACAAAAAAATCATATTAAAACTGAAGAGTTGAGAAAATCGACAAAAACCTAATTTCTTCGACATTAATTTGTGGTAGAAACTGACCCCAGTTATGAGCTCTAGGGATAATAATAATTAACCTAGGATTACGATCATCCGTCACTTTCTGGCATGTAACATTCATTCATAGAAAAACAGTTGATCATTCCTCGAAATCAATAACAATAAAATTGATACTATTTCAGTGTTCAAAAATATTTTAATACTAAATGAAAATGTCACAAAAAGAAGAAAAAAATAATTATTTTTCAAAGATGATGCTTCGTTAGCTATTTCATTATTATTTAAAATTCGCTGACTGATCGACTGGTTTTTCGTAACCACTTAATTTATTAATTGGAATATAAGTTGACGACGATTCGTCAAATCCAGGAACGAATTACTAGAATTATTCCATCGCAAAATAGTAAGTAACAAATTGTAAAACGAATTGTACTTTGCGGAATCTTTGCACAATATAATCGAGTTCACTATTAAATTATTTAATGTATTATTCTTTTATACTTCCCCTAAACAATTTAACTAAATTCATTTAATTAATTTAAACATTAAAAAATAAGCTAAAAAAAACAATAGATTTTGAGGAATTACAGAAAAAATGTCAGTACCAGAAATAGATAAAAATCGTAAGCCCAGGCTAACATGAAATAAAACTCACTTTGTCCATTACTAACATCACTGCTGTAACTGACATCTTCAACATTGTCGACAATCTGGCTCGGTACGGTACAATACGCCGGCACGACGAAAGCTATTTCCGAGCTGACATCAGCCCAATAAAGCACGTGAGTTTCTCCATTATAAAGAGCTCCACCGTGATCGTTTCGAGCTGGTTGCGGAACGCTTGGGTCCGGCGTAACGCGCCAGGACGAGGATACGTGACCGGTCCAACCAGCATGACTCGATACGGAAACTGGCCATCCGAGGGAACTCAGGAACTCAAGGAAATTTGACGACACGTTGTTCTCGTGATGCTGAAATTCGATTCAACAATTGCAGAATTAAATTTTTTTACATAATTCAAATTTTTTTTTTAATTAAAAAACTTCAACATTTTTGTGTGTAAAAAAGCTTTTACTTTTACTTTTTTTAAGTCAAAGAATTTTTTTTTTGTTAATTTCTAATAAACTTAAGATTGTGTATAAAAAAAACTTTTTGCTGACGGAATGAAACGATATCCGGCACAATTTTTCCCAACATCCGGATAAATAGAAAAATCTTTTTAAAAGATGTTTTTTGGAAATTCTACAAAGATTTTTACATTTGTTTGTATTAGTTTTTGGATATTTTTTGATTCCTCAACGTTGTAATCGAAATGTTACGGCCTGAAAAGCACAAGACTAAAATCACGACAAGAAATCATTTCTGTGAAACATCACAACAAAAAATCGAACCGATAACATTTCTCAAGGATAAAATATCACACTTAAAAAAGAGTTTTCCAATTTATTGATACCGAAATTTTCTCACAAGTGAACAAAATTTTGCGTAAAAGTCAGAATGATTTCTGTTCTTGAGTGATTTTAACATCTGTCGATCGTCGCAATAATTTAGAATGTGTCATACAAACTGAGTCGCCACGAGTGCGAGAAATTTCGCAAGTGAAAATTTTCCAAACCGTTCGGCCGAGCAGAATAAAAAAAGTCTGAGTCCATTTTTGCCATTTTCTGCGTGGGTTAAGACTTTTCTTTAAATTACGATCGGCCAAACAGTGTCGAAAGTTTTCGCTTTCACTTTTTTTCATATTTTCAGAGCAGTTAGTTTTTAGTTGATATTTTTTTCGTACCACATTGGAGACAATTTCCGTCGGATTTTTTTGACCAGCCTTGACGTAAAAAATGTGTACAGTGTCGCAAGTTCTCGAGCTAATGTGATCGAGATTCTCAAGGTCAGTGCAGAAACCAGGGACGTTTTGATCGAGCGCGGTAAGACCGCAAGCACCGGATTCCTCGTTGCTCTTTCCTTCAAGATTCAAAAAGCCAAAGTGACTCAAAAAGAGCCTCGCTGTTTGAAACTCATGGCAGATCTGCGGTGGCGCACAATCGTCCATTTTTTCGTTCTGACAAAATCCGTCATTCAGTTGCTCGCTTATTTTCGCTTCGAGATTTATTTGCCGCTCGAGAAACTGCGATAACAATTGGTGTTCGTCTTTCACGGATTCGTTGTCGTTCATGACCGCTTCGAGGCTCGGAATCGACTCATCACTGAAATAAATCGTTTGTAAATAAATTGTGGAAAAATTTAAGATTTTAGATTTCTACCGTTAAAGTACCAGGTTGGATTTTGCTTTTGTAATAATGAATTTTCACTTTAAGATTTTTTATACTTCATTGGCTTTTTTTAATTCCATTAAAATGGTCGCTGTGAAGATGGAATCCACACAATTACTCTTCTGTGAATCATTTTAGTCTGTATTGACTGTTAAATTTGATATTATTAATATTATAATATTTACTAGAATTTTGATTATTTGAAAATAATCAAAATTACTTTAAATTATTGCACTTTTCACTGATTATAGTATAAAAAATCTATAAGTAAGAATCAATTATGCTATCTAATTGGAAAAGTTCAAAAATCCTCTTATTTTTCCACTGTTTAAATGCAATGGCACCTGAATCAGATACTCACACTTTACAATGTGGAATTCTGTCAATATTATCGGGGAAAAAACGCGGTTTGTATTCCACACGCGGAGCAGCTTCAGCGAGTGGCAAAGGCCTTCCAGGATTCATGTTAATGCTTCTAGTGCTCGATCTGTGTCGCGGCAAGTGTCGAAGCTGCATCGTCCAAACGTGTCTACCGAAAGGTCCTCGAATCAGCACTGTCACCGTTGGCTGAGGATCTTGGTCATTGCCGAGCGGTTCTTCCAGGAGAGCTAGCATCGTTGCATTTTCGGCTACGAAATATCGAAAACGTTCTACCGCAGCAGGTCGTCCTACTCGACCACCAGGCCAACTATTGCAATGACGAAGTAACGAAACTTCGTCGAGTAACGAAGACAAAGATTGTGCCCCACAAGCACTCGGAAAATATCCAACCTGAAAATAGGAAAATTCGTTAAAATTCGCCACTCGATGTCGTTCCGTTTTTTTTTCGAGAGAATATAAATAAACAAATTGCTACGATAATAAATAAAATCGCATAATTGCCTGTTCTAAAATTGTCGTTAAGAGCGCATCGGCAGCGTCTCGAACTCTCATCGAAGCAGGTTTTAATGCTTTTTCGTCCTTCATTTTAATCGGCTCTCCAGGTTTCCCGATACTTTTGGTACCCGATACTCCAAGTTCTACAACTTCGAGCACCGTCGTCAAGCAGTCCTTATCCTTCGAGAATACATAAGTTTATTGTCGACGTTGAATGTCAGAATTGTAACGAAAATTTTTATTTTTTTGATTTTTATCAATCGTGTATTGTGTAATTTGTTAAAATTGAACTCTGGCCGACTCATTTTTTGCATATGGAATTTATAGGTTCCTCGCAAAATCCCAGTATAAAATGTACTCAATTTTCGTAGGAAAGTCTACAAAGGGAATTTGACTGGAAGTTGAAAAAAAAATTTGAAGCAAAATTCATCATGAATAAGAATGAATTCATTAATAAAAAACCTGCAAAAGTTGAGGATGCGCTGTCAACCAAGTTGTCAAACAGCCAAACGCTGCAACGATCGACGAATGAAGATCCTTGGAGTGAGCTGGTGGTGGACGCCAGCATTGATAAGTTATGTAATCGCACAGCCATTTGACAGCACGTTTGCATTCGAGAGCATCTGCAAAAGAGAAAATTTTTGAAAATTCGCTGGATCAAAAATTCGAAATATTTTACACTTTTCTGTTGTTACTTCTTTTTTTTTTGCTTTATTTATTTTCATTTTATTTGTGCATGAAGCTCATAAACGTGCATACTTTGAGGGCGATCAAACCTGTGAGTCGCCTTGCTGCTTAATGACATTAATTAAAGAATTAAGAAAGTTATGAAAATAATGTTTCAATGTGAATATCACACTGGTCCACAAAATTGAAGTTTTTTTGTCACATGAATTAAGTACATTTTTCTGTTGCACGTGATTTTTTTGTGATCCATCGTTTTGTTTGTAACAAAGAGTGCAACTTTTTTACAAAAAATTGCAATATCTTACGTCGAGAAGGTAAATGAAAAAGTTCTTCATAACATAAATAACGACATGGAAAAATTCTGATTTTTTACTTGCCTACGTAAACTAGAACATTCATTTAAAAAATCGTGATTTCCTCTGTGAACAATTTTTCATCGGATTTTTACACTTCAGCGAATTTTTTACAAAACTGGAAATGTTTTTGAGAGCGCAATAAAGTTGCAAAAAATCCTGTTTTTATTGACATTTCTACCCATTTCGAACATTTTACAAATGTTATTTAAGTGCATTAAATTCATGAAATGTACATTTTAATGTAACAAGATTTTTTATGGATTGTCTAAATTTGTCGAAAACAGGGAAATATTGGAATTATCTTTTTATTGTTTGGAATTTTTCAAGAGTAGGAAAAACAGTAATTCGGATAATTTTGTCAGCATAGGAACTAGAAAATAGATGACAAAATTTAAATTGCCTTTTTCACGTGTAAAGTGATACCCAAATGAAAAAATGTAGTTTTCATCTGACAAAAGTTGTTGACCAGTGTAAGTGATGATTTAGATAATAATTACCTGTTTCACGGATGCGAGTTCTCGCGAGTCCCGAAAGCATTTCGAGAGCAGCGAGAGAAATGTTGAGATCGGTTTTCCATGAAGAAATGAGTCTGTGACAAACGAGATACGTGGCTCTAACGAAAAGAGCGTGCGCCGAGTCTGTAACATTTATAATTTTATCTAAACAAAAATAATAATCGTTGCGGATATTAATTGAGGCGTACGGTGAAAGCGATTATTTTTCAAATCCGAAATACAATAATATAAATAATACAAAAAGCAGAGGCATCATACCTCGGTGAGCTCGTACAAATTTATTTTACGTTTCGATTTTTTTTGTAATTTTTCTTCCGTACTCACGAAACAGATTTACAGTAAATACTTGAATTGAGAATTTCCAAGTGAAGAAATTCAAAATGTTCCTATTTACCGAAAGCAATGCATTCCTCTTGAAGTGTCGAAATATCAGACGTATCGCCGAGCGAGCGTTGGTCACTGGAAATGCTTATTTGACTGGCCGAATCGCTGCAGACTATGAAGCGGTATTTTTGTGGGTGTTTTGGTTTTTTTTTTTTTTTTTCAAATTGTGTGTTTGATTGTTTGCGATGACGGCGGAATGGTGAATGCGCAACGGAATACAATCCATAAAAAAATCAAAAGAAGATCAAATCAGAACAAACACACGTCACACAAGCGCATGATAAGCGGTTTACAGCAAAATTTATGAGGCACTCCAAGCTAAATCGATCGACGCCTCACCTTTCAAATCTCCCCTTTTTTGTTAGGGCATTACATACCGTTCAATATCTCAGAATTGTCAAAAAAATTACTTTCTTTTCATTGATTATTTTTTTTGTACTTTCCCAGATATTCTGAACAGAAAATTCCAGAGAAGCTGTCATAAATTGTGAAAATGTAACGATTAATAACAGCATTTATTAACGATTGTCTGCAATACACCCCAAAAAACATTAAAAAAATTTTAATCGTTTTTTTTTTAATACTTCAAAATACTTTTTGGAACAATGAGTAATCGTATTTGACATTTTTGACTAGGAACATTTTTATCAAAGATTAAACAGCACATATTTTCATTAAACGGCTATTTTTTGTTTGAAATTTCAGAAATCCATTATTTTTCATTCATTGGACAATTTGGTTCTACTCACTACAGATAAAGATTTGTTTGAAATTACGTCTACGCCCATGGGCGTTCTGATGAATGTACGCGTCCGATTTTATAAGAAATCGATTTTTTGAAAATTCTGGAACTAGTATATAATCCCTCAGAGTGAAGACGTCACAAAATTTTTCCAAACTGGCAAAATAAAGTTTACACAGACCCCTCGGAAATCAAGCAATTTTTTTTTTAGCGCGAAAAAAAACGAGCTTACTGTTGCCAAGTATAAATCTTCAAGACAGTCGTCAAAAGATCTAAGTGAAATTGCGAGCATCAAAAATGTCGAGCAAACGTTTTACAATATGAGAGATAAAATATCGAAAGGCACTTCAGCCAAAAGATTATCCCACACGCAATTAAGATTGAAGTTCTTGTTAGTCACCAAAATTTATTCAATTTACAAATCAAAAATCTAAAATAAAAATTGTGAATATGTCACTTTCTGCATAATATCCAACTGCCTGTTTAAAAGTGTAATCTCAAAATCTCCAAACTCGAAATGATAATTTTGCAAAAAATTATTAGAAAATGTATGTAGAGCATGAAAAAAAATTTATTCCGATATTTTTCTTTATAAATAAAGTAGCGAAAAAGGAATTTTTGGTTATGAATTTTCGAAAAAAAATGTCAAAACATAAAATATGTAGTTTTTGTCTTAATTTCTTCCAATTAACATTATAAAATTTTATAACATTTTTTAAAAAGTCATCAAAATTAGAAAATTTTATGTAACCAGACAGTCGGTCAATCGCGATTTTCCATAGAATATTTGAACCAATTGGAATGATCTAAAAGCTGAAGTAATACGGATAATTTCACATGTGTAGGAAAAAATGAGAGAATCGAAAAGAAAAATCAAACGATATAGTGCACTAAAATCTCCATTTCAAAAAAAAAATGAACGTTACTTCACCGCTAAACGTACCGGAAGACAATAAGTTTGTCGGTGTGCTATTGGGTATGTAACCAGTAATGTCCGGCTGTGTTACTTGTTCTACTTCTTCGGCCGCCGCTGAATCTTGCACGCTGAGTAGAAGCCCACCTGTAAAAATTTTTAATAAACAAAAAAAAAACAAATCATCAAATCAAAATACATCGAAGACGCAATTTTTTTCCCTCATTTTCAAACATCATCCAAACATATTTTATACCGTTTGGAATTGGATTGGAACTTACTTTTTTGGATTTGGTATTTTTTTTAATCAATATTTTGATCGGTATTTTTTAAAAATGTTTAGAAATCATTCAATATGGTTCGTTAGCCATTTCGAATGGATAATTATGGATATACAAGTGGAATAACTCTAACTTAATACGAATCTACTAATATTTTTGCTTTTTTCAGGTACGGACGTCCTAACCAAGCGATCACAAGATAAGTATTCTAGCTCTAGTGTTAATTATATTCTTATGAGTTACTTACCAAGAAGCATGTGAGTGTTTTGCGGATCCGTTTCAACTTGGAGAGCATTTATTAGAAGATTCATAAGCCTTGGTTTCAGCAACGCAAATGTCAATTGATTCTTCTCCGCATTTAGTACGCTTGACAACGTTGGAAGTTCCCGAATAACGAGGTTCTGGAATACGTTGTTCAGGAATTACAAAATTTTGCATAGGATTTCTACTTCAGACCTTATCGAATAAAATCATTGTAAAAATTCGGGAAATCTTTTTCATAAATGAAACCGTAAATTTTCGCGCTGGTCCTTATTTACTCTTCATCACGTAACGACTCGAAATTTAAAGGAAAATGTATTTTTCTCCTACTTCGAACGAAGTTAAACATTTTTAAAAATACTTACGACATTTTTTAGGATAATCTAATTATTTTCGATTCGTTTTTTGCATATTTTGCAAAATTCATACAAAATTGTGAACTTTTTACATTTTTTCATAAAAAAGTTCGACGTTAAAATTATTAAGAATTTTTCGAATGATGCACAGAACGATTTCAAAAATACGATTTCAAATGAAGTCGACAACACAAATTTGAAATATTTGTCGATAAAAAAAGGAATTAATGTTTGTATTCGAAAAATGCGAGGAAAAAAGTTATAAATGTTAATATTTTTAACAAAGCAAATTTATGAAACTGCTTGTAAAACACCTCATAATTACTTGATAATGCAGAGGTAGCGCCAACATGGAAATCAATAAATGAATTGAAGCTCTTCGCAACTCGATTTTCGAAACAGAACTGGATTTTAATTTTAAATCTTTCTCCGGCAGCACTACTTCGAGTGCCGTTAATACAGCTGGTGCTAATACTTCGATCCCATCGAGATCCAATCGAAACAAGTCCGCGGAATTCAACAAAATACTCGCCAAAGTCTCACCGCATTCTCTCGTCTGTGGAAATAAAGAAAATTCTATAAAAAATACTTACAAAATTAACAGTTTTTTAAAATAAAACTATATTAATAAATGATTGACCATTTTTTTGTTTTTTACTTAAAAATTTGATCAAAATTTACTCTCTTTTTTGGGATTATTTGTTTATTAAATTCTGAAAAAATTATTTACATAATCGCGCATTTTTCACATGTTTTTGCGGAAAAGCTTAACATCACTCTTGAAAGGGTTCAAATAATTAATTTGACGGTTAATAAAAATCGCCTTTAACAATAATGTAAAACGCGGAATTTCGAAAAAAAAAAAACAAAAACAAAATTCAGAAAAAAATCATATAAATTGAATATAATTAGCAAATATACTCCGCAAATCCATCAGCAATAATCAGCAAATCCATCTTCTACGAAGAAAAATAAATTTTCAATAGCAATTAAATCTCACCTCGTCGACCTTCAGACCGTGATATATAGCTTGATAAAATCGCGCTGAGTAAACCGGAAGAATTTCCTCTCCCGTTTTTTTAGCGCAAAATATTCGGCACAGTGCACCCATCGCTTCTGCACGACCGGATTCGTAGCGATCTATGCTTAGCGATGGTGGAATTGCACTGATCGTTTCTTGAAGTGAACTTGGACCGTCCACTAGAACCGAAGATGGACGTTTCGATGCTCCCAATGGTTCTGTTCGTTAAAAACAATGATTAATGACGTCACAATTCCAGAAAGAAAAAATAAGTACAAAATATTGGAGCCAACAGAAGTATGAAAAAAACTTTAACGCAGTTAATTTAATAAAAATTGGGAAATTGATTTTTATAATTGAAAAGTTAGCAAGGGATTGGATGAAACTCACGTGGTAAATTCTGAGACCATCCATCCGTACCGACGAACGCAGCTTCGAACAACCATTCCCCAAATAGATGTAAAATACTGTTGCATTTTGGGCGACCAGGAGCCAATGGAGGCCGAATATCTTGCCCGAGCGAGGTCACGGCTGCAAAACAAGTTTTCGGGTGGGGGTAAAATTTTCGAATGACGAAATTTCGAACAGCTAAAATAGCGAATTTTAACATACAGTTATCGATATATATATATATAATTGTATGTTAAAATTCGCTATTTTAGCTGTTCGAAATTTCGTCATTCGAAAATTTTACCCCCACCCAAGTTTTCATTATCTAAAGTTCGATGACATCAAAATTAAAGATGAAAATCTGATAAAATCCAGTCGCATTTAAGATATCGTGGGAGTTTAATTAATCTCTGTAACAATAATGTCAAAATTTATGAATCGTACAGTTCAGCATTAAAATATTAACAAATACGAAAATCGTTCAGTTTTTTTCTCGTCGAATAATATTGATTTATCGATTTTATCGGTATTCCTATGATTTTTTTTAGAATAGTATCTTTTATGATTTTATCAGATCTGACTAAAATACAAAAAAAATACTCTTTGAAAAAGTGCTTCAAAAGAATTAAAAACAAACAAAAGTTCTGAAAAAATAAGCAATTCACAATAATCAGCGAATCTATATCGTTAAATCATAGTTTTCATTGCTGGCTTATTCGTTGAATAATTTTTTGTTTTATTGATGTTTTTGATATCATTAAAGCTAGAAAAAAAAAGAACTGCTAAAATTCTAATGTTAAAACAAAATTCTCTGGGAATGAAAGTGTAAGCATTTTTAAGTTTAGAACTGAAATGAGTGTCGTGTCGAACTTACAAGTGGTACTGGACGTCGATGGCGGTCCGGAATTAGCTATAATAGCAGGTTGGGCGTTCGAGATGCGACTAGTCGTTAGTCCGATGAGCGAAGCTTTTGGCATTCCTAAAATGCATGTTTGATGTATTAATTATACATGAAAACAATATATTGAAGTATTTTTTTTGGTAAACTACAAATTCTCGACTACATTTTGTACACTGTGACTCGAAGAGTATGGTTTTTTGCAGATTTATGTGCGTTGTGAATGTGTGAGAACATTTCTGGAGACCAACTTCAGCAAATGATCAACGATTTTGTAAACTGTTAAGAAGTTTTGAGAAATTGTCTAAATATCGAATGTGCTTAATTTAAGTTGGCCACTGCGGCCATGAAAAACGTCAAAAAATTTAATTTAAACTTATTTTTGGGAAAAAATGTGACTATTCGTGTTTCGTCAAAAACATGAGTAATAAAATTCAAAATAATGCGAAAAAAATCCAGTACAAATAGTTATAAACAATAATAATAAGTAAAAAAATATATTAAATAATTAATCAATAATAATTATTATTTCGAAGATATTCGGTTAATTTGCCAAGATAAAAAAGTCACTATAGAGATCATTCACTGAGGTTTTTTGACCCAGAATACGTCGATTTGCGAACAACAGAAAGGAAAAGTGCTGGGTCAAGTGACCAGGATAAAATAAAGAATGAGAATAAAAGAGTGCGGGGAAAATACCCTTGGTGACTGCGGAAGGTGTGACGCTGAAACTTTTGGCGAGTCTGCGTTGTGTCGGGGGCGTAGGGGAAGGCTGAGGCTGATCCTTGCCAGTAGCCTTGTCAACCCCGACACCACCAGTACCACCGGGACCGGAGCCCGGTACGGCACTGGTTGCGCAACATTCCTCCCAACAGCATGCCTGTGAGACCCCTGAAAACATTTTACAAATATCCATGCAACCACCGACACCAAACCCTTTTTTTACACGATATACAACATAGTGTCAGCTGTGCAATTGCATTTTTTTTATAAACATAAGAAATAGCGTTTATTAAGCGCGCCATATCCAAATGTCCTTATCAAAATATCTGGAAAAATAATATCTTGCCTCAAAATATCAAATGATGAAATTGCAAGATAAAAAAATAATATATACGTATAAATTTTGGTTTCCGTTTGGCCCTGGGTTTATGGGGTTATAACATTTTTGTTAAAATATAATTTTGATTTTTTGCTTCGTTGGTGGATTACTTTTGTCTTGATGTTTGGTTTGTTTATTAAAATAAAATTTGGCACGATTTAATATTGGTTTCTGGCTTTGTTATTGTTGGGTTTATTTTTGGTACATATTATCTGGTGAGTGATTAAGTTTTGATTTGATATTTGGTTTATTTGGTAATATAGAACATTTTAAAATCGTGTCCTAAGTTTATAGATCTGTGCTTTTCACAGAAAAATCATTAAACCAAAAAAGTTGTCAAACGCATTGAACCAATTAAAAGCTCGAGAGTTGTTAGACTGTTGACAGTGAGCAATCGAAATTAAATTCGAAGAAACGAGCATAGAAGTTTTTAACAAAAAAAAATGAATGAAAACAACCGGCTTGTTTCATTTTTTTGTCGTTTTCCATATTAGCTTCAGAGATGTCGTACAAACCATAACGAATTGTACCGATTTCTATATTTTTCTAATGTTCCTCTCAAAATTCAGTCGTGAAGTCGGATACTTTAACTTAAATTTAGAATCGGAGTATTTACACAATAATACACGTGGTATAAATTAATTTTTTTATCTACGACTGGGAATTAGGACCCGCTCAGTACTTCGAATGTACTTATATGCAGGCGCAGAATAGAAATTACGGAATAGAAATTATTAATAGAAATTAATAATTAATTAAATAGAAATTAATTTAAAAAATACTCAAACTTGTATACACGAGCCGTACAGACGTAATAAAGAGGAGAAAATAAAAGACGTAAAGACGTAGCAAATAAATAAATACTACTTTGACGTAGATGAAATTCTAGCTATTTGTACAATTGTGTTTTGGATAAAAGCTGAAAATGCGTAAATTTTGATATAGACAAGAAATTACAAATTAACATTAGAAAAATGACATCATCCATCGGATCAAGTATTTAAGCGTTCAGTTTGGTTAATAGTACACTCTGTTTTCCGCTAGAGAATGGCGACTTCATATTTAATTTTCATCGTTTTGTCCTTTCTGGCAGTTGCAACTCTATCGGGATTCCCTTCCACCAATAACATCGGTAAAATAATAGTTTCGATTTTGGCAGGATTTTTTAAATACTGAGTCCAAAAAATATGAGAGTAATAATTGGTTCACATGTATGGTTATAATCAATTCTATTCTAGTTATAAAATAATTTGACTTTTTATTCTATTTGACCAACAGAAATTGGGTGTTCGAGCAATATAATATTATGACATATAATAATAATAAAATTCGAACAATATAATATTATGATATATAATAGTTCGAACAATATAATATTATGATATATAATAATAATAAAATGAAATAAGTTTTTTTCGATAATGAACAATACTGTGTATAAAAAATGTTTCAATTAAATCGAATTCCATTTGGTTTTAATTAATATTCCTCAATGTGACTCTGTAAATACAGTTAACCCGTCAGCAGGCGCGCTACGTACACTTTAAACATTGGGCGCGTGATGAGAGATTTTCTCACATGTATAGCTTCAAGTGTTTAATTTGATAAATAGGAACTTAAAAACAATTTCGCTACAGTGATTGTGGCTATTAAACATTTTTATTTAAAAAAAAAACATCAATACAACGATAATTGACACTAAAAATAAAAAAAAATAATAATTAAAAAAATTCAAAAAAATTTTTTAATTCTTCTATCATACAGAAGAATACATTTGGTGAAGATAGAAAAAATATGCCGTTTGAAATTTTCGAGTAATTATCGTTTTAACCCGTCAGCAGGCGCGCTACGTACACTTTAAACATTGGGTGCGTGATGAGAGATTTTCTCACATGTATAGCTTCAAGTGATTAATATGATAAATAGGAACTTGAAAACAATTTCGCTGCAGTGATTGTGGCTAATTAAACATTTTTATTTAAAAAAAAAACCATCAATACAACGATAATTGACACTAAAAATAAAAAAAATAATAATTAAAAAAATTCAATAATATTTTTTAATTCTTCTATCATACAGAAGAATAAATTTGATGAAGATAGAAAAAAATTAAAATGCTTATGCCGTTTGAAATTTTCGAGTAATCATCGTTTTAATATAAGTGTGAGGAAGTCTCATAGCGCGCCTGCTGACGGGTTAATATAAGTGTGAGAAAAAGTCTCATAGCGCGCCTACTGACGGGTTAAAAGTCCCGACAATATTGAGCAGTGTCATTTCCTCTTTAGAAAATGGGATAAGCAGCTACTGCACGAAATTACAGCATGATTCCTATTCGTTCGTTGCCATACCGATTGAGTGCTGTGACGATCGAGGAAAATGTGACAAATTTATCGGACCAAACGAAACCAAATATGGCCTGACAAATCCAGACTCGACAAGGTCAAGACGGCTTTGCAGCTGCGACGAAAAATTTTATGAATGTGTGAAAAACGGGTTGACTATTACTGATTTTCTACACTGGGTCAGGTATCACAGATTTAGCCAAGAAACGTGCTTCCGTGAAATTCACCCTCCATTCAGTGGGTTAGTACGAACGAATTAGCGATTTTTATGATTCACATATTTTTCTTTGTATTTCAATCTAGTCAATTATTTTCATTCGATTTTTCAGAACAATTGTCAACAAGGAGTCGACAGGGTCAAGACATTTTTGCAGCTGCGACCAAAAATTTTATGAATCTATGAAAAACGGGTTGACTATTACTGATTTTATACACTGGGTTAGGCATCACGGATTTTGCCAAGAAAAGTGTTTCCGCGAAATTTGCCCTCGAATCAATGGGTTAGTACAAATGAATTTACGATTGTTATGATTCACATATTTTTCTTTGTATTTTAATCTAATCAATTATTTTCATTCAACTGTTCAGAATAATTGGCATCGAGGAATACGAATTCGTTTCTGTTCTGGACGGAGTGCCAAATCTCGCTGATAGAAATAATCCCATAAATGCTTACCTCCGTGGGCAAAAAAGTCAATATAGCAAACAAAACACGCTCAAAAAAATTTGAAACAAAAAAAATTAGTAAAATTAGTTTTTCGACATAAAAAAATTTTTGACGTAGTGCTTGCCGAGGTAAGCTGAATTCAAACAAAAAATCTAACTTTCTTCTTCACTTCTAATTTGCGGCTTGTACCGAACGCTCATGACTTCGTCACGACGATGATTTGCCTTCGGTCTTCCTTTTAATATTACGAGTGAATCGATTTACGCCCGGTTTATTCGCGGTATTACTTCATCTTCAGGAGTAAAACGATTTACGCAGGGTTTACTTCGAGATATTTGATTAGTGCTCTTGGTCAATTCATTCGGGACCATTTTAACAATTTTAACGTCTTGGCTTTCAAACGGTCTATTCTTCCGGTCTATTCGCCACGTGACTCAGGTTAGCTAGTTTTCGCTGATATTGTAACTACTTCGTGTGCTTTTTTGTTTGTACATAAAATTTTGTTGTCAAGCATTGTTTTCTTGTTTGTACGACGAATAAAGCATTTATGTTAATATAATTCAGTGACTTCCGCGCATTTCTTTTCATTCACGGACCTCTTCGTTTTTTCTCATTAATTTCCAATCCCCACCTTTATTTTCTCAACCAGAATTCACGGAGAACTTCAAAACACTTTTTTCCTACTGCAATCGTATTTTCTTTTCTGTCAACGATCTATTCAACAACTTTCAAACTAATTGACAACTTCTTGTTTTTATCTGGTTGGCATTTAATTTCGGCTTCTTTAGCTTTGGTGCAGTGATTTAATTATTTTCATGCAAACTTTCGGTTGTGCTCTTTCAATTTTTCGTCTGAGATATTGCACCGTTACATATTTTGCCAATGGATATTTTTATTTTGACTTTTTTGACTGGATATTTGGCCATGTAATTATAAGTTTTAAGATGTGGATAAAAATTGTAAGGAACAGTTTAAAAACTCTATAATTTTACAACGTTCTTCATTGGAATTGGAAAAATTGCTACGTCATCTATTCTCTTGCTTTATTAATGTATGTTTTCATTTTAATTAAATGACGATAAATGATGAAATACTCATTGATGAAAAAACTGTAGCAAATAAATGATTATTTTTGACATCATCGAAGCACTTTGTTTTTAATCATAATCCCGAAAAATCACCCAAAATCCTACGAAATTCTTCAAATTGAGGATTCATGAAAAATCGTCAAATATAAGAAGTAAAATTTTAATCAGCCCAATTTCTATTTACATTATCTCAAAAAATTACGAAGAAAATAAACATTGCTCTCCTTGATTAAAATGTACTTTCGATGGTTTCAGAAATCATAAAATAATGATCAGTTCGAATCATGTGCAATGACTTTAAATCACACGAAATTTCATAGCTTCCAAAATTGCTTGGAATATCGATGAAAAAATCAGCGAAGCAGTGTAGAAGGAAAAAACATATAAAAATGTAAATGTAAAAATGTTCCTTTCAGCTTCGATGCACTATTTTTTTTCTTTTTTTTTTCAAATTTCAGTAAAGTTCAATTGAAATTGAGTTGAAAATGATTTTTTGACTTTTAATCTTTAAAGAGGAACACAGTGAAGTTAAACGAATATTTTACTCACCGAGAAACGCGTCAACCTGCCCAGCAATACCTTTGATAGCTTTTAAAAAAATTTGCGGTAATCCTTGCAAACAGGGATGTTGACAAGGATCAACAACATTTGGACTGGCTATCGCGTACTGTAGAAAAGCTTGAGTCTGCGATACGACAGCCGGTCTGCAGAGGTCGACGGGATCACCAACTGTACGCAGAAGGCGGTACCAGGCTTGAGCGACCGCTTCGTCGGACATCGTAGCTGGAACCAGTTGCGCGTCCTCCTCATCTAATCAGATGAAAAAGCATTAAATCCAACGTTTGGCTAATTCAAAGTATTTCTCTAAAAAAAAAAAATTAAGTTACAAAAATTCGAATTTTGACATTATTTTCAGTATATCACTGTACCATTTTTTTAAAATAGAAAAAATTGTAAAAGTTTTTCAAAATGTATGTTTTTAACCAGGAAAAAATCTTCATCTAATTAGTTCAAAAGTTAAAAAAAAAAAACTTGGCTTTTCTAGGTGCGAATGTCTTCTCAATATACATGAACCTGAATATTTTGCCTTTGTCATTTATTTTGATGATCGAATTTAATTTGAATTTATTTTAATGTCATTTTTGATTTTTTTTTTTACATTTTTTCGATATATTTTTACAAAAATATTTCAATACGTACTTATTTTTAATTCGGGAAACATCGGCCCGTACATTATGTGTAATAATTTAGCTGTTAATGCTAAACAGACACGATTCCATTGCTCGATAAGAGCGAGTCTGTGACGCCAGCGGAGACACGATTCCCGTAACGTTCGCCAAAGCGGCGGTGAAGGAAAGTTTCGCTCGCAAGCGACCAGCCAAACCTTGAATAAATAGTTCATAGAAAACAGATAGATTCTCAGCTAAAAAAAATTATATTTCATCAATATTTCGGTACTCAGGGATACCACGATATTATCAAAGAATTCAGCTATTTTTTATTTTCTTGCAAACATTTATTTCCATGAAGATAAAAAAATCAAACAATTTTGTATATTGTCGTGAAAATAAGTATTTTCATTTTGCTGAATTCAATTTCTTCAAAATTTTTTCTTTTTTTCAAACTCTTCTTATCTAAATTGTTTAACCCTAGAACCCCACAACGGGGTTATTAATTACCCCATGAAAATTTCAAATTTCCTTCCCGAACCAATTTTTTTATAGCCATTCCTTTCGTTTTATAGAGTTTTCACCATTAAATATTTACAAAATGCGACTTTATCATACACCATTCTCTTCGTTATCACAAAACGGAGAGAAAGGTATATAATTAAACCTTATTATCGCATACGAGGAACATTTTATGCTAAAGAGAAGATTGGGGTAATTATTTAGCACAGTGTGGGGTTTACGTTGGAAAAAATAGATTGTGGGTTCTATGGTTAAACGCGGTTTTTCTTAATATGTTCAAGTAATAATTTGGATACTTTTCAAGTTTGATATTTTCTATAAAGACTTGCAAAGAAAACATTTGCGAGTCTTGATGAATTTTTCACAATTTATGGCAACAAAAAACAAATTCAAATAGAATAAAACAATTACGCAGAAAAACCAACAAATTCATTTTACGTAACAAAAAAAAAATAGTCATCCGACTATTTGACGATTAATGTTTCGTTGAAACAATTTCGTTTAATTATTTGCCTAGATCAATCACTAAGTACTCAAAACCAAATGAAATAAATGTTGGCTGAAATAATTGTATTGGAGCTCTAGCATCGTTGAATCGCAACGAAAAATCTTCTTATTATTCGTCAATTTTTTAATTTCTCAAATTGTCCAGTTTTGTTGCCATCTTATTTTTTGCAACCGTTATTCGAGGCTCCAAAAACTTGTGACCATTTTTCGTGGTCTCAAATCGAAAATAACCTCTGCTCACTTTGACGTGAACGTTTAACGTTAACGTTTTGTTCACTCGAGAAAAAAAGATTTCTTTGCCTTTTAACAATGCAAACATCAACGTGGTTTAAAATACGAAAATAATAATAAAGGTGAATAAAATTACCTCTAACAATACGCCAAGTACTCTTTCGCAGAGCTGCTCACCGGCGTCTTCTCTCACGGCCGGTGGTGCTAACAAAGCATCGTTAATACCGATGAGAAATAATAATAAACTTTCCCACGTTTCACCATCGAGAGTCGCTGGCCCTCTCGCAACTTGTTGCAAAGTTCTAAGAACTCTGTGGCACAGTACCGCTTGTCTGTTTATCGTATCCGTCCCTGCGATTAAAATGTCGAAAAAAATACAGGAAACGACTCCAAAGTGATTTAAAAAAAAACAAATTCAAAATAAAAACACAATTTTCATTTTTAATAGAGTATTTGTTAAATTTGATACCTAAGTCCTGATACAAAAATGGCCAGACTATGGAAAGGAGAGAAGTAAAAAACAGCGTTGAATAAATCATTTAGAGATTTTCAATTAATGGTAACAGCTTCGTTGAACCCTTTTTTGAAACTTTTTGTTGCTACATTCTCCACAAAATCAAAAATATTCTTGAATAAATGAAAGACAGTTTTTATTAACTAATAAATTACCAAAATATAGTAAATATGAAGCAATCTGGACAGACGCGATTTGAGCGAAATTCAATTTTTCGACAATTCCAATTGGAATATTCAATTTTTTGTATAGGCTTTGAAGACTTAAGAATTCGGACTTCGGAATTCAGCGAGATTTAGAAATACTATTTCTTTTAATCGACCATATTTGGAAGTATCTAAAGTAATCTACCAAAAAAAAAAATCCTATCCGTAAAATGTCCATTTGAATAATCATTATCAAGGAAAATTCTACCAGGAGCTCTACCATTCACAAACACTACCAAAATTTATCACTACCACAATAATACTCTACCAACAAAAAATTACTACGACTTGCATTGTATGAAGTTGTAATTTTTCTGTATCCATTGCGAATCGTAATAATCTTTTGTTGATAAAGTATGAGAATGGTAGTAAAAAATTGAGGCAGTGCTTGGTTGAGTGATAGAACGTTTCTGTGGGGAGAATTTTTCCCTGAAGAGATCGGTTTTAAGGCCGTATTATTGTCTAGAATTCTGTTTTCGGAGAATATATTTAGGACGGAATAAATCTGAAACTGTTTGAGTTTTTTTTCTGAAATTTTATACACATATTTATTGATTATTTAAAAACACGTACACATTTTTTCGAGGAAAAGAAAAGAGTGATAAACAACTTTAGCGAGGTTTTCTCAAAAATATATAATAAATATTAAATCGGCGACCACGATATCACGATAACCGGTTGACCGATTGAGTTAAAATTTGGTACACATCTTCACTAGACTGTTTTTCAGCAATGGTACCAGAATTGAATCGAAATAATTGTTATAGTTTGCTTTATGACCCGTAGAAGGGGAAAAAAGTATGCGAAAAATCGATAATCAAAGTTTAGCGTGTCAGCATTGTGTGAAAAAATAATGTTTCCGCCTGATTCTGGTATCATTGCTCACAACACTGATACAGATTAAGAATATGTTTGATTTTTTTTTTTCCGATACATAGAACGTCCGGAATTTTGGTCGTCAATCGGAAGTTTTTTTTCAGCGCACAGTTTTACTAAATCATACAAAACTATTATATAAAATTATTTTTTTACTTTGTATGTGTTTTTAAATAAACAATTAACACGTGTACAAAATTTCAAAAAAAAAATCCGGAGAAGTTTGAAACTTGTTCTATCCAGAAAATCACATCTGGAAACGACATTATAGACAATAATACGGCCTTAATTACATTTTACGGATATTAGGTTTTATTTTTGACTGAGTTTTCTAGGTGCTAATTCGATTATGTCCGAACGCTGCTTATTTATATCATTTAAAAAAAAGTGTTTCTGTTATTTCAATTAATTTTAAAACGTGAGAAAATGAGTTTTAGTTTTTTCAATGTAGAGTAATCTTTGTATTTTTTTTATCAAAAATTCAGATAAGAGTTTCGTGCGAAGAAGGTTGAATAAAGCTGATGAGAAGAATTGATGGAGTTTAATAAAACAGACAAAATCCTTACCCTCGCCTTTTCTGGGAACGAAAAGATTGTGAAAGTGGCTGATGATTTTTCTGGCATAAAAATTGGTGTCTTCGACGATGGGTCTTGGTACAGAAATTTTCGGCGAGGCATAAAGCGCTGAAAGCCATTCGCAATAAACGTTGACGCAATCCCGGACGGTATCGTGTTCGGCGAGAGGCAACGATAAACCGAAACAGATTACTTCCATACACCATTGCACCTCTTTGTCGGTCGTTAACGGACTTGGTTCGGCAGCTTGTGTTATACCGAGACTCGTCGCTAATTGACGAACTATTGATAAGGCAACCTCACGACCAGCAACGGGTGAGAATTTCTCTAAAACGCTCTGAGACTCCTCAGAGCCCCGCTGTATGAGAGCACTCAGCGATGCCCATTCGGAATACATTCCTCCCCCTGAATCCTGTTGAAAATATTTTTTTTTTAATGATTTTATTCTCATTACCATATTGCAGGGATTCCAAATGAATAAATAAGATGTTCTCTCAAATTGAACGCAAAGTTCAACTTTTAGTTTGTCCAACATCATGACAGATATTACATTTACGTTACATCAACAATGATCTTTCTCGAAATTATGAAAATTTCATTAATTATAAGGATTCTTCCAACAGATAAGCAGGAATTCATATTACGATAAGTCACTACAGTTGATTAATAATTCAATTTGATTTGTTGCGGCCAGTGATATTATAGATTTGGATTAATTGATGATACCAGGAATCATATTACCGGATTGGAACCATGGACCGAAGAATTATTCTTAATAAGATTGATACAAGTGCGAGTGAATCGTTTTTGGCAAAAACTAAACCGTTAGTGATGAATAGGAATCTTAAATGAAAATTCGTATTCATTGATTTATCGTAAATTACTACAATAAATTTACAGTACTAAGAAACGACAGTGTCAGAAGCATAAATTAATCCAATGTTGTTAGGAAGATGATAAAAAGTATGCTTGGTGTCCGATAAGTTTGTTACAGCCCAAAAGATGGTACTTTTTCATAGCATTAAAATATGCATCTTTGAAACGCAAAAGACTCTCTTTTATTTTTTTTTTTTAGTGCCTGAAGTTTTTCAGTTTTGGTTTCAGGAACTGATGAGATATTTTTTGAGATATCTGAGCTAAAAGTATAGAATATTAAATATTTAAAATCTTAAAAAATTGATAGTAAAAATAGTTGTCCTCCAAGTTATTTTGAAAAATTAGCTCACCGATTGATGCTTCAACATTTGGATATCTTGTGGAATATGCTAACAATAATTAATTATGCTAGCAAAAATTTATAAAACTATGGTAAAATTTTGGATATGAAGATTAGAGTTTCTTTACTTTCTATCGCTATATCTCTGAAACTAAACAGTTAAGGTCCTAGTTTTTTTTCACAATCTGCGTACGTTTTTCTGTAATAGAGGATTTTCTAAAAAAAAAAAAAATATGAACAAACGTTTCGAAATTATTGTGAGATATGAAATTTTCATTCGATCCGCATAAGAAACCCATAGGAAACTGTAGAATGTTTAATAGGAAATAGCTCAATTCCAAATTTTTTAAAATTTTGGCAAGAAATCACATAGTAATATCCTGAAAATTTTTATAAATTTAAAAAAACACCTTGGTGAGAAAACTACCTTAAAAAAAAGATTTTTTTTACATCTATGTAACGCAAAATTTAAAACCATCTTTTTGGTTGTTTACATAAAATAAATTTTTGTGAATTTTGAAAGTATTAAGTATAAAAAAATATATTATAACATCTTGGAATGAACTTTTCAATGCGATTTCCAAGAACATCAATAGTATTGAAATTGGCCAATTAATACAGCAAAATATTCGATCAACTTTTCAGCGATTTTCGGGATCAAATAAAAAATGACAAAAAATCATAAATTATTTAAAACAATACGACACGTCGAATTATAACGTGATAAATTTTATAGTGTTTTTTGAGTTTATATTTACGTTATGCAATGGGAAAAAAATTGACGCGGCTGTACATTGTTGCGTGCATGTGCAATTGTTTTTAACGTCAAAAGTGGTACTCACGTCTGTCAGGAATAAATCGAAAAACGAGTGTCACTACAATCGTTGAATGTTTGTCAATAAAAAAAAAATCGATAAATTTACAAGCTGTGTAGGTGTCAAAAGAAACGACACTCAGCTCTGGCGTTGTAAATGAGGTTAGAACGCTTTTTTCGATTAATAGAATATGCATTATTCGCTTGCGCGAACGTACGCGTTATCATCGTACACCGGAATAATCATAACTTCGAGATAAAAGTTTTACCTTGAGATTGACTCTGTTGAATACGCCTAAATTCATAGATTATCATGCGCGAATGAAACTCGGTTGGGAATAAAGCGACAAGTAATTGACAAGAGGCGGGAGGATGATCTGTCAAAAGTTTGGCTCAACAGCGTGCTATAATGATCATAATAATCGAGACATCAGCTGTTGACTGTTATCGACGACGATATATATTATACAATCATTCAAACTTCAGTCATCAATCATTAAAACTTTTCGTATTATTTGTCATGCTATTTGCGTCGTTTTTCAAGTTTATTCGTTTTTAGAGCTAACCATTTTTGGAATTGTACATAGAATGTCAACTTGAAAAGTTGATACGAGGTCATGGCGGCTTCTGTCTCTCTAAAATGATCAAATTCTTGAAAATACCCAAAATCCATTATTTTTGACGCATTTCCACTTTGGCGCAGAAACTGAAATAAAAATATTATTTTTCAAATTTCGAAGCGATCGATGCTCACGTAACGTCATATTTTACAAGGTTTATATTATTAATGCAAGCCTAAAATATGGTGTTTAAATAATTTAAGAAAAAAAAACAAAATTCTTCGATATCTTATTTTATTCTCCGCACTAAAATAATAATAATCAGAAAAAGAAAATAATAGCTCCAGACGTACCTTGGACCATGTCAATACGCATGAATAAACAGTAATTCTCCAAATTTTAATTGCACTAGTAAATAAAAACAGAAACGCGTCATCATTAAATAAAATAATAGTAATAGTAATAATAATTTTTACGTTTATTTTCATTTATATTCTCGGCATCGTTAGTCTATAAAAAATTTCATTATAGATCATGCCAATTACACCATCCGCTTTCTCAGTTTCCACGTTTTTTCCATATTCCTCAACTTTCTAATAAAAACCCTTTGTCATTTATTCTACCGCCCAAAAGTTTAGAACCTTCGTTTTACAACAAATAATTTCCATTTATTGTTTACGTATTGAACCCAAAATCCCTTCTCGTCTTGAGCAACATAGTTTAGTATTTGCGAAACATTGAAAACAAATTACTTGAATGCATGAAATGAAAAAAATGTTCGATTATTTTCATTTCTTGAGTAGAAGTTAATAAAAAATTAAATAGTTATTCAATTAATATATCAATTGTCTCCATAATTTGTAAAAGTATATTAAATGAAAGATTAGATCTTTATTTTCTTTTATCTAGAATAAATGAACGACTGCCTAAATTGATTTAATTATTTAATGAAAAGATTTCAGGATTATTGTGTTATTCGTAAATTCATAACTTACCTTTGTATTTAAAGCTGGATGAGGTGCGAAAAAATGTTTTGTTTTTTTCAATAAATGAAAAAAATTAAAACTACTTTCGAACTGTTGTACGATAGTTCATGGCAATTGGGATTAATGAATTAAGAATAAATAAGTCACTGTGTTCGATTCTTTTTTCGGCTCATACCGCTATGTAATCTTGTATTCAACACGTGGTTCTTACATTAAAAAAAAATGGAACAAATCGTCGTTTCATTTGTTGTCTCCATTATTACGAGTACGAATTTGCGACAAATACAAAAATAAAATCAAATGAACAACACTCGTCATAATTTGAATAATTTAATTTATATACTCGTCATAATTTGAATAATTAAATTTATAAAGCGGGCAAAATCTAAGGATATAAAATGTCAATTGTTTTTATCACACGTGGCTTTTCCTTTTTTATACTTTGTCAAAACCACGGATCTTCTAATATTATTTTAGGCACACGCGACGAATATTTATACCGATAAACTCCTTAGGAGAAGCTTCGCAAAAATGTAAGCAATATTTAGCTAATCCTGAAATTATTTAAGAAAATTAATAACTATGCCACTACAATGTTTATGAAAATAAGAATTTTCGGTGTTCTAGCAAAAAATTGCATTGTTTTTACACGAGACCCTTGAAGTTATTACACGAGTTTGAAGTGTCTATTTTTTTCAAGTCTTTACATTGTCCATTATAGATCATTGATGGATGTTAAACTTGAAAATTTATCGCTATGATCGCAGCAAAAAGTTTGGTTAAATGGCACTTTTGAAGCTTCGCGAAAGGAGGCAAATCTGAAAAAATTTAACATTATTAAAGATGCAAAGAACATTAATTTTCGATAATTATAATGACAAAAAGTCGTTAAAAAATTTGGTACTTCTTTTAACAAATTTGCAGAGAAATGTTCAGGCTTTGATTTTTTTTTTTTTTAGGAAAGAAGTTTTTGTAGATATCTGCTAAACGATCACGTTTTCCAAGAATATTGTTAGTACATTTTGAGTATTATAATATACAAAAAATGAATTTACTGAGCATCGAGCACACGGCTGATTTTTCCCAGATTTTCTACGCACCGCGAGACATTTGAAAACACCAGCTAATCTCACTTTTCGCTACGATTTACCTACGAAATATGATCAGTGATTATGAAAGAAATTACTTAAAAAAATGTGTACCGATCCTATTTTTAGCGAAAAGATTTTGAATTTTCCTAATATTACGTAAAGTACGGAAAAGCTGGCAACTTATATCTAAAAATCTAACAGATGTTGACAAAATACAAGACGAAAAAACAAAAACATTTAATAAGAAAACTATGTGGAAATTCACATCGTTCTAGTGCAAAAATTTTCTTTACGTTTTTTAAATAGAGATCAGAATTAATTTGCGGTTCTAAACTGCGAAAAATGGTCAGATCTTGTTGCAATCCGAGAATAAAATCTGCAAAAAAATACGAACATTTTTCAAAAATTCAGAAATTGTTAATTAAAAAAAGATTTTTCGGTGCGTTCAAACGATGCGAATTCCACTACGTAAAAATAGAACGACCCAAACCACGATTTGCTTGATTATTAAAAAAATGAAAAAAACCAATGATTACATTTACCACGAGGTACAAATTTATTCAAATCAAGATTCGTAACTTAAAACAAAAATAAGTCTGAGTTTTAACAAAAAAAAATATAATAGCCGAATCATTCCGCGATTGGGGGCGGAGGTGTCGTGTAAAAAATCAGCAAAGGAATAAACTCGTGACAACTTTGCGAGCCGTTGAAAATACGTTCGGTGTAACACGTTAATAAGACGATGTACATTCACTCTTCGGAATAATGCGATGAATTAGCAGCGATGAGGATTTTTCAAAGCGGAATGACGAGCGAAACGGTTGGTCTCGATCGATAAAAATTTCTTTGCAAAGTTTAATCTCGAACAGTTGATATTTCGGGAAAATAAGGAAATACACTTCTTCTTTCACAAAAGCGAAAAGTGTATGATGTTTTTTTCGAAATATGTGCTGCTCAAGAGAAAACATCGTCGTGAAAATCTTTTTGCACTTATGGCGGCTAAGTCCGCGCGTCATTCGCCTTAATGCACTGGCGTTATATGTATAAAGGTCGACGTTTTAATGTCCCGTATGTTTATGTATGCCTCTGTGTACAATTCAGTTTGGCCCTCAGTGAATTGCGACAAGACCGGACTCCAAAAGCTTCTGAATTTTCTCAGCGATCGCCGGATTTTTCATGTGCCTGGAAGAAAATTGATAAAAACATTAGCTCAACTACCATTCATCAAAATTTCTTATCCAATAAAATTAACATGGAAGCAGATAAAACGGAAAAGTAATATTTTTTTTGTAATTTTGCTTTCTATTTTCGGTTTTTCTTTGGTTTTTATACCAAATGTGAATAAACTGAGCCAAATCCCGTTCGAATTGAACCATTCATCAAGATTTCTTATCCAATAAAATTAACATGGCGATAAAATGAAAAAGTAATATTTTTTTTTTGTAATTTTGGTTTCTATTTTGGGTTTTTCTTTGATTTTTATACCAAATGTGTATCAACTGAGTCAAATTTGGTCCGAATTATTTCAAATTTGAAGTAGACGATAATTATGAAGCTTAGAAAGTGATCAAGATCATTGTGTCTCAGCAAAGTATTTTTTTATAACTTTTTTTTAAATTCAGAGGATATATTCAGGACATTACTATGTGATTAATTGTTAAATTGGAATAGGATTTACCGTTCCGGATCTGAGACATTTTCTATAAAAAATTCCATAGCTTTATATACGTTTCTTATCAGGAGTAATTGAAAATTTTATGTCTCGCGATAACTTTGGAAGTTCGTTACAGATTCGGTTTTTTAATTCTTGATTGCGAAAAAAATCAAGTTTTGTCCGTTTAATTTCGGAGATATAACGATAGAAAGTAAACATCGCAGAAGTTTTGGGGAACATTGTTGTTTTTGAAACTCTGAGTTTTATGTTAGCCATTTTTTCCATTACTTTACAAGTTTCTACATTCCTACAACGTATAAGGACTAATATTAATAAGATGTTCCATAAATTATCGAAGATTTCACTCATTGACCGGAAAGTTAGCCCTTCAGCTGCACACCTATTTTCACCGGCGGCTTTTTAAACGCTTCTTTCTCCGGCTTAAAAATCGTTCAATTCTAATTTATCACGGGTGATTTTCAAACCTCAAAATGTTTCCAAATGATTGTTCATCATTAAAGGGCGAACCTAAAATTATGTTTTACACAATATCCAGAAAAATGCACAATTAGTGATGCAAATTCGCACCAGTGTGAAGCTGAAGGGTTAAATCTTTGACATGACTGTAACGAGACAAATACCTTAAGATACTATCGATCTGAGTTAAATTCAAAATTCGTTGATTGTTTAAGAAAAGTACGTTTTTCCTTATTCGACTTTAAAGAAAGTACACTGCCATTGGAAATTAGAAAAAATAATTTTTGTAACCGTTATTCAGACCTCAAATATTTAATAATTGACATTAACTCAAACCGATTTGTAATACTTTAATAAAAGTTGTGATGGCAAGGTAAAAAGCTTGTGAGAAATTTGGAAGTACAAAAATAAATCTTACTCGTGCAACGCTTTTGGATCGCTCTGCATTTGTTCAAGGATCATACGCATTGCTGGATCGCGCATGATGTTATTAACTTCAGGATCGGAGAAAGCTCGTTTTCTGAGTTCCTCGGGATTGGAGTTATAAGAAACGGAACAGCTGCGGAAGCCTTCGAGAGCTTCGCTATTGTTGGGGTCCAATTCAAGGGCGGTTTGATACGCTCTGACGGCTTTTCTATGCTGTTGCATACCTTGCAAAATTTTACCCTTTCGAATCCATCCTTTCGTGAATTTAGGATCTAATTCGGTGCACTTTTCACAATCTTTAAGACCGAGATCGAAAGCAGCTAATTTAGTATAACAAGCGGCTCGATTACTGTAATATTTCGGCTCGTCGGGGTTTCGTTTAATAGCTTCGGAATAGTGTTTCACGGCAGCAGCGTAATCGCCGTCTTTGTATTTCTCATTTCCGAGCTCTTTTTCCTCTTCGGCTTTGACCGGATCGATGTACGCCTTTCTTTCCTCCTCTTTGATCTTTTGCTCGATATCGGAAAGTAGCGTTTTGATTTCGGGTGTTCTATGTTCGGACATCGATTTTTCGTAATAGACCTTGGCCTGTTTCCATTTTTCCATTTTTTTGTACGAATGACCGATGCGTGTGAAGGCCTTTGCTATGAGCTTGAAATCGGCACGATTTTCGCGTCCTACCTCGATCGCTTTCTCGCATTGTTCAATGCACTTGAGGTATTCGGCCTGCTCGAAATAAACAGCGGCTATATTGAGGGTGTAAGTTATATCGGTGGGATCAAGCTCGACAGCTTTGTTGTAGTGTTTCAGAGCGGTTTCAAAATCTTTTTTCTTGTAAGCCTCGTTGCCCTTCTTCTTTTCCTCCAGTGCTTCACGCTTTTCAGGACTCAAATTATCTTCCGGTTTTGGTTCAGGTTTCGGCTGTGGTTTTGGCTCTGGCCGTTTTGGTGGATCAATGTCCATCGCTTCATCGCCACCGTCCATCAAATTTGCTCCTAGTAAGACGCTCAAGGTCGTAAGTACTCGAGGATCTTCGAGGGAACTTCCAATTTTCGCAGAATTCGTTCGCAACTGTCCCAACAACTTCAAGTATTCAGGGTCGTTCAGCCAAGCTCGAGTTCGTGGATCGTTTCGCAATTTTACAAATATGTCTGGTGAATTGAACGGATTCATCATTTGACTCTCTACCTCCCGCAAACTTTGACGATATTGCTGGTTGCTCGGATCACGCTCAATTGCCTGCTCATACGCCTTCATCGATTCTGGTATTTTTCCAAGATACGCCAGCGCGCTTCCCACCCGCGAATAACCTTTCGCCCAATCTGGCTTCAACTTTACCGTTATCTCCGCATCTTCCAATGCTTTTTCGTATTCTTCAGCTTTTGCGTATGCCGCTGATCTGTTACTATACAATACGTGATTTTTGTCATCCAAGGCTATCGCCTGTGTGTAGAAATTTATAGCATCTTGAAATTTACCCTCCTGCAACGCCACGTTTCCCTTGTCTTTCAGGGCTGAAACCTAGCAGCAATTAAACAAATTTCGAATTATTAATTTTCATGAACAAATGTGCACTCAACTTAAAAAGTATTTACATTTTTATTAAATGAGTAATTTAGAAATACAAGTTTTGTCGGGTCTACAGAGATCGAATAATCAATGATCTTTCCACAGTTAAAATGAAACAAAATATCTGCTTTTTTTACATTGCTGCATGAATGAAAAAATAAACTGAAAAATTGAAATTTTTGTACTTCTAAATAAATCGGAGCATTTTTGAAAAATGAAGAAATTTAATGACAAATACGACTTTGTAAATTTGTAAAAAAAAGTACATAACAGTTGTTGATTTCTTTTAACGATATTTTTAATAAATTCAAAATTTGTTAATTTTATAAATATTTCGGCATAATTTGGAAATGTGCCTTCGCCTAATTATCATCGCCGATAAGAAAATGTGGAACATTTTACTGGGAAAGCTTAGATCCATTTTTTTTATTGTCCATAATTTGGCGTTAACATATACGTGGTCCACAAAAATTGGTAAAACTTGCCCATAGGTAGATTCAAGGAAACAATACAATTTACAAAATAAAAAATTGACTACAATGCAACAATAAATAACGCACAAGTTTTTACCAGCTTTAAGTTACGACAACAATTATTTGTAGTTTGATATAATAAGTTACATTCAACATTCAGTCAGATAAAAAGATGGTTTTTGGACGTATGAGAAACATAAAAAAGTTCAATCACCATTAATCACTAAACTGTTGCGATGTAAATGCACCGATGAAAAAAATGAGAATATTAACCCAATTAGAATCCCAACGTAGTTTTCAGCACCAATAAACCCCAATATGAGTCGTTCGTGCCAGTCGCTTATTTCACTATGTTAGTGTACAAAAAAATCTGGAAAAATTCATGAGACTTCTTTAGACCTCTAACTGAATGATAATTTTTTTTCTGTGTAGAAAAAATCCTTTTTCAATAATAATTTTTTGCAAAAATCACACACATGTAAGCGTCCTCCGTCAAAAGACATGGACACGAATGACCCGACGTTGGAGTTCTAGGGATAAGAATCATGGTAGCGACTCAAGACAAGTACATTTAAAAAGGGATCCACACTTGTCAAAGATAAAGACCAATCGCTACAAGACAGTTTTACTCCATTTTATTTTCTGCAGTCAGATTTTTCAAAGTTGTCAATACTCGTGATTTGACCTACCTGACAAAAGTTCCACTTGGGAACTTTTTGCCTACTCTTCAATAAAAAATATTCAAAAACTTTTTCAATTTTCTAATATCACGAAAAATTCTTCTGTTTGAAAAAAATGAAGAATTCTTTGAGAAAACGGTGTATTCTCAAATAAACTGAAATTTTACTACGTATTCTTTACTTCTCAAAAATATAAAAATTTCTAGAATTTATCAGTCTGGAAAGTTTCGCGCTCATCTAAAAAATTCATTCTTTTCTGAAAAAAATTTAAAAAAAATTGTTTGAATGTACAAATGTTTTAGCACAACTTAGAATTTTTTTTTAAATATTTTTTTGGTTCTGAAGATTCTGCATTGTGATTTTGTCTTTCTAGAAATTTCCAGAATTTCATTATTTCCAAGCATATAAAAAATGTTATTTAGAATCTTGAAAATATCTAAAAGTAACAAATATGTAACGAAGATTTCTAAGTAATAGGTTATGCACTACTGATCTTTTATCTCGAGCAATTTCCGTTAATCCTATTAGTACAAATCTCTATCCAATGACTTGCATTATTATGTATGGGTATGAATCGACCATAGGACATTTTTACCTTGAAATATTTGTGGGAATTATGCACTTGTTGTAAAAATCATGAAAAAGTTTTTTCAAGTCATTAAACCATACTTTAGAATAATCAAATTTTTCAAGAAAGTAATTCAAATTTCATGTTCGTGTTATGGGATAAAAATGGTGGGTCTCACTGACCCGGAATATACTCAAAGGTTTAAAATCAAAATTTTTTTCATCAAATCATCATTCAATCGGTAATAAACACAATAAAGAATATATTTTCAGTGACATAGTATTCAAAACAGTGCGAGACACAGGAAATAAAACTGTTCAAAGCACACGAGTTTTGTTAGTGTTTGCGGATGTTCATTAAACCGACAACAAAAAAAAATCGATTTAATATTGAAAAAATAAGATCAATTGATGAATAAAAGGAGATGAAAAAAATCTGTACATGCGGGTCGTGAGAAAAAAAAAATTACGCAAAAATTGATTAAAACCTCGTGTTTGATGGAAAATTAAAAATGCTAAATTTCAATTAGCAGAAAGTATATTTATGAAATATTTTCATTACAGGAAATTTTGTGATGAATTGGTATGAAATCGTCGCGTGGATAAAATTTTTAGTTTTTTTCTCGCCTCGATTACAGAGTCGATGACTGCGGAAAAATGATCTCACACAATTTTTGAGTCCTTAAAATTCAACGATTATATTTACCTGATCCATTGCGAAGATTTATTGTCGACGAAATATCTATTCGGGATTCTTCGATTCTCACTTTGTTCTCGATTCTTTACGTGGTCGTCTAAAAAAAATGCTCCTTGCGATTGAAAGTAATCAACGAACACCGGTGTAGATACGCTATACGTTCGCGCCCGCGTGTGTGTGCGAAATTCAGAAGGTTCTCGAAGCTATATAACAATCAGCGCCTCTGGAAGTTTCGAAAGATACTAGCACGAAACGTGCATTGGATCGGTTTTCAAAGGACGATTTTAGCACAGCGCACGTCATTGCTTCATCACCACCTTTTCTAGAACTTACGATTCGCTATGAGTTTTTGAGTAAATTTGGCTCCGCAATTTCGTTCTTTTTTAAGCGTTTCGTAAATCTAATCAATCTGTGAATAGTTCGTAAGTAATTGTTAAAATAATTTAAACGTTTGTTAGATAAACCCGCCGATGGGAAAAGAAAGAAAAGAACATTAAATTAAAGCCTCAAAACTAGAACATTAAGCTCCATATTTTTGTTAATAATGTTTAATAAGTTTATTTAGAAGTTAACCGATTCAAAATCGTTTGTAAGTGACTAATATCATAATCAAAACGTATGTCAGACCGTTCTTCATGTACAATCGACTCTCCGTTATGTCACGTTCCCATGTGTCAACCGTTCCCTCATGTCCTCTCCGTCCATTCCCATGAGTCAACTTCCCCGACCCCCACTCCGAAACGTCAAATATTTACTCTCTCGCTCGTTTTGCATTCCCTCTCTTTCCATGCGATGTTCCCACGTATCAGCGGTATTAAGAGTGGGGATAGAGGAGAAGTTGACACAAGGAATCAGACTTGGTCCCGTCGAGTTGACACATGGGAGAGTCGACTGTAAAAACAAATATCTGGGAATATTTCGACAGAGATAAGCAGCGAGATCTTCGATGCCGACGATTTTGGCGGTTCCGATACAGCAGCGCTCTTTCGTAGCGGTCAGCTCATAAAGCAAATGAAACATATATTTTTACTCAATCACGGGATCATCCCGGCTGCATTGTGTAAATGTTACCAGCGGATGAAATAAAGCACGGTACAAAATATTGACTCCGCACGCAAGGATATCAATAAAGGGATGATTTTAACCCTCCGTCACACACGCCAAAAAAACTAAATTTTATAATCAACTTTAGAAGCTTTTATCACACCGTGAGTTAACCCTAAAACCCCAACGTTGGGTCATTCGTTCGTGTCTATGCCTTTCGGCGGAGGACGCTTACATGTTTACGATTTTTGCAAAAAATTATTATTAAAAAATGTTTTTTTCATTCAGTTAAGGGTCCAAAGAAGACTGATGAATTTTTTAGATTTTTTCGTACACTATACAGTGAAATAAGCGACCGACACGAACGACCCACGTTAGGGTTTATTTGTGCTGAAAACTACGTTGGGATTTTAAGGTTAAATCATTACAAACGCATACGTTCTGTGGAACACCATAGAAATGTTCATGAATATTCCAGAAATGTATCTCCCATTTTTTGATTATTAATAAAAAAGAAAAAAAGCAGCGTTTTGCTCATGACGAGTGTAATGGAAGGTTAATGTAAAAGACCAAGATATGATTTTAAACTAGCGAATAATTCAAAAAATAGAACAGACTTCTGGAAAAATATTTAAAAAATAAATTTAAAAAAATACAGTGAATCATGAAATATTAAATATAACGAAAGCTAATGTAAATTGTCAACTATAAAAATTATAAACGCTGTGAAAGCTAATTTTGATAATTTAAATGTTAATAAATTTCTACAAAATAAATCATTTCAATCAATTTATGCAATAATTTTTTACCATCAAAACAAAACGCCGGTATTTCATATTTTGTTTCTTTCAGTATCATTTTATTGTAATATTTTTATTTGGACACCATCTTTAACAATACATTTCGCACAACAATACATGTTGCATAAAGTAAAGCTTTACTTTATGCATCTAACACAAATTTTCTTGTACACCAAATTGAAATACACGACTGCTTCTTACAGTGAATCACACCAAAAAGCATCCTTGTTCGTTCAAGATGCTCGACTAAAGAAAAATTCTTGTTAAAACAAAATTTAACACGGAGCGAGCAAATACAAGTTTCTCTAAAAGTTGCGTTTACAAGTTTGATAAATCGTGAATTGAATCTATTTTCTCAACAAATTTTACAAAAATGGGTAAACACTTGTCTCTTCAAAACTTCATGATCTCAGTACCAAAAATATTGAAATCCCTGTTGACTGTTTGCAGCAAATGATAATTTCTTGAAGTATATTTCAGATTTTTTAATTTCGATCAAACGTAGCCAAATCTTTGAATCAGATCTTCGATAGAACGAGTAGCCCAATTCTCCTTGTTGTGCACCATCTATGTAAATAATGTAACTTTTAAAACAAGAATCTTCTATTTTTTTCTATTCCCTACTATTTTCAATCAATATCAAAGCGAAAATGAAATGAAGACTAATGTTAAAGATAAATTAAAGTCTTATTCTAACATAAATCCGTGCGATTTTGAGAAATATATGCTTAACGTAAATACCGTTTGATAGTTAATTAGTTGTCGACTTCGAATTTGATTTGTTGTTGATCTTGCTGACATCATAAGATGGCATGGCCGACCAAAAGAGCGTCAAACCAGCGACGGTGAAAATCGTCGTGACGAAAACTGAAGTGCGGCTCATGATGCTTTTACGATTGTACGAACACCGTATAAAAAACTGCGCAGTTTTCGTGTAGATATAGCCCTCGACATCAGTATCTTTCTAGACTTTCATTCCCCTCACCCTTCAGGTTTCACCATCCCTGGCTCCGCCATACATTTCCCACATCCACGGTACCTTAACGTAACATCAAGTCACCGTATTATCGATATCTCGGGCCGTTTGTCCCCAAAATTCTGTGCAAACAAAAATATAGGCAGGGTTGCCATATCATCTCAAATCCATGAACAGATAGCTAAAATAAGCTTCATATCTTGTGTTGATCTCAACTTTATATCTGGAACGATAATTCCGTAACTCTAATGAACACCGCGATTAAAATGAAAAAAAAAAAGAAAAAAATCAATTGCACAACGATTACTTCAATGATACGCTTTTATCCTGATAAGTGTTACCGCAAATCCTGCTAAGGGTTTAAGGTGATTCATGGTCCTCGTAAATATTATCGATCACAATAAAATGATTTATAAATTTAGAAAATTTTATAAATATCAATCAGAACTTGATTTCTGAATTTAATCATTCATTCGAATCGATTTTTTTGTTTCTGCGTATTTCCTTTTCGGGTTTTTACGAGCCCATCCTATCGCTTTTAGAGCAGGTTGACCCGCCCTTACCCACTTTTGTCCCACTCTAACTGTCATGTTATTATAAGCCCCCTTCTTCCCCCAAAACCCCACAGCCAAACTTTCCTAATGCACTGTGTCGCATTTGCAAAAGGATCAAGGGCACAAAGAGAATTGAACTTGAAAAATTACCGTGCAATAACTGCAGTGATGTGACAACCTGCAATCTCTAATATTATTGCTGAATAAAACAAACTTTCATGAAAACAAACGCGACGTACACCTTTCTGACTCCCAGAAACGAAATATCCCGAAACATTCGATTGTAATGCGCAAAATTATATCTCGGGATTGAGTGGACGGATCGACTTATAACAAAGACCAATGAAAAGGGAAAAATAAATAAAAAATTGCTCATCTACAGTCAGATTTTTTACTCAATCCGTTGCTTCGTGAGAGCGGTTAAAAAAAAAAGTCCGAAAACCGTCATATTCGAGTGTGGCAGGGCTCGCGCTGGCTGTTTTTTTAATACTTGGCGTCGAGCCGCTACCGCGGCTCTTGATTAAATAAAATTCTTATTTAACTCTCAACCCGTGAACCGGGGGTCGTTTTTGTCCGGCCCAAAATTTCTGAAAAACGTTTTCTTCGCATATTGCTTGATATTTGATGAAAAAAAAAATTATTAAAAATAAGAAAAAAAATTCTATTCTCGCTTCAAAAGTACAGTCTGAAGATTGACTATGAATTTTTTCAGATTTTTTCATTTATAATTGCGGGTGTAATAGCGCGAAGACGAAAACGACCCCGGTTCACGGAATTACGGTGCCTAAAAAACATTCACGGATTGAGGGTTAAAATAGGAAATTTTACCGAAGTGTCTACTAAATTTTGATGTTCCGTAAAATATGCAGAACATAAATTTAAAAATTGGGCAAATCTTTAGAAAATAGGCTCCACCTCCGATCGTGCTAATTTTTTAATATGTTATTCTGAGCGTTCTCCCGAGTAATTTAATATACAATTATAAGTGAGGGTCTCTAATAGTTTCGAAGATATAGGCGTTTATTCTATTAGGGCTGATCATATATATATATCGCAGATTTTTAAATCATGTAATTTGATGACTTTTTTAAGAATCATTTACGTAGTTTGATAACACTTGAGCATTTTGATGACTAACATCAAAATACTCATTGTAGAGAGAATTTTTTTTTTCTTAGAAAATTCGTGAAAATAGTATAATGACCACGTGAAAATATTATTAACCGAGTTTGGTCCCAACTCGGTAACTACGATTTCCACGTGGTCGTTATACTATTTGAATAAATTTTCTAAGAAAAAAAATTCTCTACATTTTAATAAAATCATAATTTATAAAGCGATATATATATACATATAACGTATGTATATTTGTGTTTACGTGTGCCTTTGTGTACATGTGTACGGACGTCCATGCATTTGCGTGTTCTTGCATGTTGACAACAACAATAGCTGGAACACTTTTGTTTTTTCTCAATCGCCACTTGTTTACCAAAACATTCAGTTTCGATCGAACGGCGTGATGAAGCTACACGAGTTGATATCGCTAATTCAATGTAAAACTACATTATAGATTCGCAAATTTGAAAGGTGATGTACTACATATAGGACTGTCCTGGAAAAAAATTGTGTTTTATAAAATTGCTTGTGTGTAAATTATGCTCTGATTAAGTGTAAATATTATTCACACTTGGTTAGAGTAACAGTCATGGAACTACTCGGTAGACATTTATAGATATACACACATATACCAAATCATCCTTAATAGGATAAACGCCTATATCTCCGAAACTATTAGAGACCCCACCTATAATTATATATTAAATTACTCGAGAAAACGCCCAGAATAACATATTAAAAAATTAGCACGATCAGAGGTGGAGCCCGTTTTCTAAATATTTACCAAAAATTGTGTGATACAAGTGAAATTTTACCGTGTATTTTAATATTTTATGTCTTGAAGAAATGCGCGAGCCGCTGCGTGGTTAAGCGATCACCCATCCAAATACTAGCCTCGTCCAAGGCTACTCAACTTGGGAGATCATCAAAGCCAGCATACACCGACCACGTAACCATCGCTATCGGTTTTCGTTTTGAACATTTATTTGTGTGTAAAGTATTAATTTGTGTTTGAGCCATTTTTCATTTTGGGTAAAAAAAAAATTAGAATACCTGCTTGTTTAGAGGAAGTACGATCACAAATCGACGTGTCTACCGATTTAGTTGAAATTTTTATCACTTAAAAAAAAAACAGAAGTATCTGAGCGCTCGTGACATTTGAAAATGATTGACCGTTCGGGTGCTGAGATAATTAATATCAAAGTTAGCATTTTTAACACGTATCACGTGCAGGGTGTTCAAGAAGTCCTAGATCACTTAATTATTTCAAAAAATACGAGTTGGCCAAAAAAATGTTTGGAAAACAAGTTTTGTAGTTTCAGAAAATCTATTCAATGGCAGAAAATTTAGCCTCCCCTGCGAACCCCTTGAGGAGAAAAGGAACAACTTTGACTTGTTAAATAGTAACCCTTTTTTTATTGTAGTTAGTTAGTTAGTTAATGAGTTTTATTTGCACGATCTTTGAGGCCTTTTACAAAAATTACATAGATTACATAAAAACAAAATGGTATGACAATATCTCGCTTTGCACACACTCAATCAATCTCTTTCACTCCTTTTGGTAATTCTCCTGCTCATAACTCTCGCTTCCCATTAACATCAAATCACCTTTTCTATATGCTTTTTCTATTTCTCTGTAGCACTGACACATTTTTACATCGATTTCTCCTCTTAGCGTCCTAATCAATTTCTCCCTTATCCCCTGTCCTTCCATAGATTTTTTTGTCCACGCCTCGATGTACGTTTTCACTTCCTCCGTTATTCTCTGTCTTCCTTTTTCACAAATGATTAGGTGTTCCATTGTTTCTTTTTCGTATTTGCACAACCTGCATGTCCATCCTTCCTCCCCTTCCTTTCCATCTCTCCCTATATTTCCACACCTTATCCTCGCCCAAGTTTCCTTATCTTTTCCGCTAATGTTATTCGCCTCCCAGTATTTCCATGGCTTTTCTTCTTTTTCCATTAATTCTTTATAAGCACTATTATACGTCGAGTTTTGTATCTGTTCTTTTTTTTTCTCTATGGTCTTCGTTCTTAAATTTTTCAGTCCTTCCTCGATCAATTTTTCTATTGTTTTTATTTCTCTTCTCTCATTTATCATATCTATTATTTCCTCAATTTCTAATTCTTTTATTACTTTTATCAAATCTTTACCCCACTTTGATGGCTTCCTATTTAGTATCCCTCGCATTTCCTCCCTTAAGTATATGATTGGCCATCTATCTTTTTCCATTTTTAGCACTGTGATTATATACCGCAAAGCCCTTTCTCTAATTTTAAACTCAAACGTTGGGATTCCTAATTCAGACTTCCATACATATCTGGGCATTCTTTTATCTATCCCCATTGTCATCTTACAATATGTTTTTTTTTTATTGTATATTGTGATTCTAAACATCCAAACGAGAAACTTTTATTCAAATTTTTCTCTTTTATTTTACAACTGTTTCGGCGAAACAAGGGAAGCTCGGCTTAAACAAAACAAATCTAATTTTTGTGAATAAATTAAATCTAAATGAGTGCATCAGTTTTCAAGATATGCGTTCGGGTCAAAAGAAACGAGTCGCCACCGCGACTCTTAATAAAGAAAAAATATATTCAAACTTTTTTTAAACGAATAAGAGGAAACAAAGAACAAGAAAAGTAAAAATTTTGAAAAAAAAGCAGCTTGCTTATAATTTCATTGAAAAGTACTTTACGAGTAGCCCAGGCTGCATTTTCCTCTGCTTTCTTATTTTTCCACAATTTTGGCCACCCCTCCGACTTTGTCTATGGCTGGAATGATTATTATGTCCTCCGTTATCTGGAAATGTCGCATTGAAATTAATTGTTTCGCGAAATGTTCAATTCGTGCACTCTTATAGTTTTGATCAATGAACTTACCACTATTTTCTTTTTCATTGCTGATTTAGAAGGGTTGGGTCGTCGCGCTTTGACGAGCATCGTTATCTGATCGGCACTTATATCGGTCGTGTCACATACGCCTTGCTTTATCTTTTCCTAAAACGAAATATTTCCACGAAATTGAATATTTTTGAATGTTTTATTAATTATTATTATTTATTAAATTTTAGATTATTATTTAGGGAATGGCGTTTGAAAAAACTTTCAATTTTTCTGAGCAATGGAAATACTAAAAAGAAATGTTAATTTTTTCAGAATACCCTTAACTTTAGATACAATTTCTAAACGGTTTTTAGTGAATATTTAGTACCATAATATTTAATACCATACTATAGGGGAAAAAGATCAATTTTTTTATTCATACATTCAATTTATTACCCAAGTTGATAGTGAAAGGATTTCCAGCTTATTGGAATTTTTTTACAGGTTTATTGTTGCAAAATCCTGAACTTACTTTGCTTTCAGCGATGAATGATCGTACAGTGCTTTCAGCAGGTAGATTACATCCCGAATTTCGTAGCTTTATGTATGCCGAGGGTGACTGAAAGAATAATTGTTTCGCCAAGTCTTTTTCCTCTTGACTGTACTGCGATTTTTTATTGTGCAGTTGGAGTTTCACCATTGTTCTTGCTAGAGGCTGCGTACAGTGGTGCCGGTCCAAAAATTCGTCTACCGTTTCTTTCTTGCATAAGAGTTCGAGCTTCGCCTTGCGTTTTGATAGTCGCAGCAGTTTTCTCACAATCAGCTTTGAACGATGACGCTGGTGGGCAACTTCCGTTTTCAGTGCTGCATTCATCTTCTGGTACTCCATAATTTCTCGTCGCAGCTTGTCGACTTCATCTTTTTTTTCTTCAACGACATTTTCCTGAATAGCTTTTTTTGGCGGCTCAATCAACATCCACTCCATAGGTTCATCATTATCGGAAAAAATGGGTGGTGGTACGGAATACGTACGTAGTGGACTCCCGTTCATGGGAATTTTTCTGAATTCGACATCTTCAGACTTCGAACCTTCGACAGTAGGCGAAGCTGCTGTTTTCTGTTCAGTATCATTTATAATTGATGGAGCAATTCTTGTCGCACAGTTGCCATGTTCTTCATCGAGCTGCTCAATTCCATCACAAGTAATAGATGGCAAATTAGTAACTGGATCGCAATGGCCAAACTGTTCTGGCTCTTCACCATAATATGGTTTGGGTATAGCGTCGCGTCTTAAATTCCCATTGCTCGTGAACCACCTCTTCTCAAAATGCAAACCACACAAGCCAGCATTACGCAGTCTTGATGAGGACCAACTTTTTATCTGTGGGTTGGCTATAAACAAAAAGCAGAAAATAGGAATCCGGCGGAATGATTTCATCAAGTTTATTTCGTATTAGCATAGTAACAACAGTTAATTATGTAACATATTCAAAAATGTCAATGGGAGTTGCTTTTGTAGAAAAGAAGAATCTCAAGTATAAGCCTGCGTTGACAATTTTTATAATTTCACCCAGCTTCCGAGAAAAAAAAAACAAAAAAAAATTGGGTACAAAATTTAAGGAAAAAAAAACTCAAAACTAAATTTATTCTATCCTAATAATTGCACCTTCAAAAACTACATTCTAGACAACAATACGATCTCAACGCAGTTTTGAATAATGTTGGAGTCTGCATCATTAAGATGCAATGATTTTTTGATATGTTTTATTTTTCAAAGTTACCAAGTTCCAAGATTTTTTATTTATTAAATACTTTTTAGGTGCTTACGACGGAATTTAAGAACAGTTTAGAGAAAATCTATCATCCAGAACCTACCCCTTACACCATATTCGAAATATATTGATAACTTTTCTTGAAATGTATTTAAGAAATAAAAAATTTGGAAACTATGACTGGAAAATAAAAAAAATATTCAACAAATTGATCCTCTATAAGGAATGGGCTCTGGTTACTAGATTTCCTTTCAACTCTTGCCTCATTCGTTTTTAATTAAACATCTCCGATGTTTTTAAACGTTAAAAAATCTGGAAACTATAACTTTGAAAAATCATAAGATATCAATAAATTTATCCCCTAAAAGGGGTGAGTTCTGGACAGTAGATTTTCTCCAAACTTTTTTAAAATTTGTTTTGAAGTACCTAAAATGTATTCAAGAAATAAAAAATCTGGGAACTCTATAATTTTGGAAAATAAAAAATTATATCTAAATTTACCCCCAATAAAGGCAGTTCTGGATGGTAAATAGATTTTCTTTAACCTTCCGTTACACATGGTTTTGAAGTTTGCATCGTTGGAATACAACAAAAAATATATTTTCCATTCATTATTTTTTTTATTTTTCAAATCTTTCAAATTTTTTTCGTAAATTTAGTTTTTAGGTTCTAAATAAACATCGACGAATTATCGTAGCACTGCGAATAAACTTTGGGCTCTATAAAAATGAGGAATTTCATTGTATTCCAACGATGCAAACTTCAACATCATCCGGTACACATGTTATGAACAAAACGCCGCTTTTTTTTTTCTTCTTTTATTAATAGCCAAAAAATGGTAAACCATTCGTTTCTGAAATATTCATGAACATTTCTATGGTGTTTTGCAGAACGTATGCGTTTATAATGACTTAACTCATGGTGTGATAAAAGCTCCTAAAGTTGATTATAAAATTTAGTTTTTTTAGCGCATGTGACAGAGGGTTAAACTTTTTTTCATTTGTTTTCAAGGTTTTTCAAATTTTTATAGAGCCAAAAAGCTTTATTTGCAGTGCAACGATAATTCAATAGTATCTATTTAGAATCTAAAAACTAATGCTGCAAAAAAAATCAGGATAATTTCAAAGATTAATAAAATAATGAACGAAAAAATTTTGTTCGTTGCGATCCAATTACGTAAACTTGAATCGCTTGAGATATTTAAGGCTATCTTCGCCCCGAATTACTCTAAATCATTCACAGAAAATGTTGCACCTGTATATTGTATCCACACATCGTATCGGGGATCTGCCGCTGATGGAAAACGGTGTAGACGTGATCCTGTGGTATAACGTCCATTCCGACAATCTTTGTAGGCACAGGTATCGACAATCGACACTTTTTTATTTTGTTGTGACATGATTGTCGTTATTAACACGACCAATGATATTATCACAAACCGCAAGAGTTTTTAAAAATGTAGGAAAAAAGGAACGAAGATAGTGTTATTGAAACGGTTGTACTATGGTCACGACATTCATCACTTTGTCGAGCTCAAACATTTTTAGATAGCTCAAGACACCGTTGTTCTTTTTCCTCACCCAGAAATTGCACGTAAAAAAGTTTTGTTATGAAAACGTTCCCATCTATTTAAAATCCTATGCGAATACCCGCTCCTCTAAAACCTGTTCTGCCGGCGGAATAGAAGAGCTTCAGTACGTTAATTTGTCCCAGATGTAAACAAACCTCCACGTGCAAAACCTCGTTTTTCGTTGCACATCGTTTTCGTTGCGCGGTAAATTTAAATTCGGTAAAATTTCTTTAACCATATGAATGGTAGAAGAGAGCAGAGTTCCATGTTATAAAATTCAGGATGTTGTCGGCTCTGATTATTAGGATAAATCATATTTTCGCTGCAACTTTTTGTGAATGATTAACAAAATATTTGTTCAGTCTCATATTGTCAAAACGACGTACGAAATATCTATGTTTTTTCTGGAATCGTATCACATTTAGTTTTCCGTTTTCTATGTCACTTTAAAAAGTTGTCGAAAAGTAGAATAAAGTCAGAAACAAAGCGCATGGAAGAGAGTCTTTGTAACTGCTAGCACCTGAACGTAGGGGGGATAGCAATGCCCACAACAACCCGTACCCGTGCCCACAGCTACTATTCCCCTTGGCAAGACAAAATAGAGTGGGGGCAAGAATTAAGGGGAATGGAAAAAAATCGAGGTGCAAAAAGATCGAGGTCGCACTGTACATCGTTTGAACAATAAGAATGGAAAAGCTTATATCCCACGTAGAAAAACATAAAAAATGGATTACAGCTTTTTCATTCCTATCAATTTTGAAGTGTGTGAAAATATTTCAATTTTGAAATTTGGATGTACCCCATCACACGTGTCAGCGAGGCACCTTTACAAGCCTACCAAAAAAAAAGTCTACCCGTAAGAATCTCTACCGCTCGATCTCTACCAAAGAGATGTCAACCAACAAAAAAACACTATCAAAGCCTAAAACTACCAAGATTTGTTCACTACCATGGCCATACTCTACCAACGAAGAATTACTAGTGTAATATAACTATATATTACACTGTATATAGATATATACGCTACTAATTCTTCGTTGGTAGAGTATGACCATGATAGTAAACAAATCTTGGTAGTTTTAGGCTTGGATAGTGTTTTTTTGTTGGTGGACATTTCTTTGGTAGAGATCGCGCGGTAGAGATTCTTACAAGTAGGCTTTTTTTTTGGTAGGGTTGTAAAGGTGCCGTCAGCGAGACTAGAGAGAAGAAGGAGTGAACACAGTACACAGCATATGCACCTCTGTGAATTTGGCCGACTGATTTTGGATTTCTGAATTTTTGTTTATGTCAATCGTTTGTCGGGTTCTTGTCGGTGATTGTCGGATCAAAATCGGCGTTTGTCGGAAATTAGTTAAATAAAAAAATTAAAAACAAAAATCCATGTGAAGTTAGCCGATTTTTTTTCAATTTTGAGATATCATAAATTTTCAAACACCTAATCAAAGCGCAATCGTTTGTCGGACACGAGTTTTGTAATTAAAAAGTTTGTCGGATGTTTGTTCATTAGAAAAATATAAAAAAAATATTTTATGTGAAGTCAGCCGATTTTTCTCAAATTGTAAGATATTACACATTTTCCAAAGCCTAATCGAAGCATGATCGTTTGTCGGATACTAATTTTATAATTAAAAAGTTTGTCGTATGTTTGTTTATTATAAAAATATTTAAAAAAACATTTTATGTGAAGTAAGCGCATTTTTTTCAAATTGTAAGACATTACACATTTTCCAAAGCCTAATCGAAGCGTGATCGTTTGTCGGATACTAATTTTATAGTTAAAAAGTTTGTCGGATGTTTGTTTATTATAAAAATATTTAAAAAAACATTTTATGTGAAGTCAGCGCATTTTTTTCAAATTGTAAGATACTACACATTTTCCAAACCTAATCGAAGCGTGATCGTTTGTCGGATACTAATTTTATAATTAAAAAGCTTGTCGGATGTTTGTTCATTATGTGAAGTCAGCTGATTTTTCTCAAATTATTTTTTGCTTACCTTAAATTTTGGTTTCACAACGGCTTTGGCATAGATATATCTATAGATATATCTATATATTGGCATATATATATTATATATATAGTATATAATAAACCGGATTTTGGTTTAGAGTGAAAAACTATTTTTTTCTTGAAAATACAAGATTAAAGAAGAGAAATGTCGCTCCATTCGAGTCTTTAAGCGTCGTAGAGCTTATATATGGACAGATCCATTATATTTCGACCGCAGCCTGCGCGCTTGAGTCAGCGATTTGGCTGCCGATTTTTTTCAAGAAAGTAGGTTCTAAAAAAAGACGATCCTCCAAATTTGAACTCAATATAAAGAAATTTGATAGCTATAGAAATATTTGAAATTTTTAAAAAGTGATTTTTTATCTGAAAAAAATATAAAAATATAAAAAAAGACGAACCTCCAAATTTGAACTCAACATAAAGAAATTTGATAGGTGTAGAAATTTTTAAAAAGTGATTTTTTATCTGAAGCTCTACGAAGCTTAAAGACTCGAATGGAGCGGCATTTCTCTTCTTTAATCTTGTATTTTCAAGAAAAAAATAGTTTTTCACTTTAAACCTAAATCCGGTTTATTATATAATCAAGAGACGCGGTAGCGGCTCGACGCCAAGTATTAAAAGAAAAAGCCAGCGCGAGGCCTACCGCACTGTTATATTCAAGAGACGCGGTAGCGGCTCGACGCCAAGTATTAAAAGAAAAAGCCAGCGCGAGGCCTACCGCACTCTTATATACTATTCAAGAGACGCGGTAGCGGCTCGACGCCAAGTATTAAAAGAAAAAGCCAGCGCGAGGCCTACCGCACTCTTATATACGCGAATATGCCGGTTTTATGACGTCACGGCGTTTTCAAACCGTTCTGACGTACGATCCGTTTGATCAAAAAATCTGAATATTGGTGACGATTTTTTTTCGATTTTTCTCTTTCTATTGCTCTTTGTTGCAAGTAAATCCGTCCAGCCAATCTTGGGATATGATGATTTAGCGACATAAAATCGAACATTTCGGGATACTGTGCTTTTCTTAGGATTCTTAGGATCAGACAGGTATAAGTCGCGCTCGAATGGGCGGGATATGCGCCCTTGTAACGATAATCTACATTTCTCTACTGTCCGTCACGCTGCCCACTGAACGAGGCTACCCTCTCTCCTTGCGCGCCGCTGAGTGAGAGAGACAGCGCGATAAACCTCGTCCCCTCTCTGTCGCTTGTATAGCGTGCTTTCTCTTTCCCGCTGTTTCGCGCGCTCTATATATATATATTATATATATATGCCGGCCGAAATCGTAAAATTTGGAGCCGCACTAAAAGTTCGATTGCTCTGCCAAAAAAGTAGATATTCCAATTTTGCAAACAAGATTTTGAAGAGGGCATATACAGCTTCATTCTGGGTTATTTAAATACTTTTACGATTTTTTTTAGACTTTGCATACATTTTTGAACATGGTCGTTTTTCACTTTTTTCAGTTGTTTAAAATTGGTTTAAATTACATGATTTAAATAATACGCGTAGCATTTATTATTGTACTTCCTGTATGCACTAACTATCGAGTCGCTACCGCGTCTCTTGATATGTATACACATGAGAAATAAACCACATGTAATAATATAACCACATGTAATAATTAAAATATTAATATATAATATATGATATCGCGTGTCTATCTCGCGCGCGTTTTATCTCTTTCTCATTTGTTTTCAATAAATAATGAATGAAAATATCGTATGTATTCTGTATCGCGCGCTATAACACTGTGTTATTCTTTATTTTTTACTAAAAAAAAAAAATGAAGTTTTTGTATAAATTTTTCTACAAATATAAGGATGACATTTATATGTCGATCAGTATAATTTTGGACACGTTTTGTCACCGCTGTGTAATCTCGCTGAATGTCAGTCAATCATCTTCGTAGATACTTGAGATGGCTGCTCCCCTGTGAGACCGTCAGCGCGCGTATTTTGTAGTAATATGCGATAAAATGTGAGGGAAACATAATTTTTTAAATTTTCGTCTTGAATTTAAATTTTATTATTAACTCTGTTTAAGTTATATTAATTTGAATATGAGTGAAGTTTCAGTGCAAGTTTAGTGATTCCGAAAAAATTGTGTCCTGTCTTCAGATTTTCCATCAGCTGTCGCTTTTAGTTTTTGACATATCCTTGTTGTTTTGTCCTCCCTTTCTGTACCCTGAATTATCATTTTTTTATTCAAATCAAGAGACGCGGTAGCGGCTCAACGCCAAGTATTAAAAGAAAAAGTCAGCGCGAGCCCTGCCGCACTTTTATATACACGAATATGCCGGTTTTATGACGTCATAGCGTTTTTAAATCGCTCTCACGGACAAACCGTTTGAGTAAAATATCTGAATATTTGTGACGATTTTTTTTCGATTTTTCTCTTTCTATTGGTCTTTGTTGTAAGTAGATCCGTTTAGCCAATCTTGCGATATGATAATTTAATGAATTAAAATCGAATGTTTCGGGATAATCTGTCTTCCTGGAGACAAACGGGCGTAAGTCACGCTTGAATAGGTGAGACACATGTCCTTTTGATAAGAATCTTCTACATTTCTCTGCTTTCCGTCACCCAGTCCCGCTGAACGAGGCTTATGGGCTATGTGCGTGTGGGCGGGGCTAAACATTTTTCGACTGAAACGCTTGCGGTGACGAAATAAGGAAACGGCTGCAGTCCTGTCTCGTATGTTTAAACTCAGTTCTTAAATATCAGTTGTAAATATCACGTGTAATCGCGGTAAAAATTTTTATTATTGACATCAATGAGATTCACCAATTGTTAACATTTTTATTATACAAGTATTTTGGTTACGGAAAAATTCTGGCATACAGGCGAGCGATCGAAATCGCAGCGCAATAGTACATGCCATAACCAAAAAGTGCATCAAATCGGAGCGTTCTGGAAATAAAAAAAACTTGACGTATGAGGAAAATCAAAGGTTAGTCTGTCACATCATTTTATAATTTAAATTTGCAACAATCTAGATTAAGTAACGCCAACTTAAAATTGACATTAAAAAATAATGGAAACTTATCTTGCATATATAAAAAGGGTTCAAACATTTACCAATAATTCACTGGGCAATTAAATAATATATTATTTACATCGTGAGGCACCGTACAAAGAAATCGGCAGCCGTTTTCAAACATGGCCACCTGGCGGCACCACGAGGACAGTTGCACATAGCCCATACCCCCTTTTATCGCGCGCCGCTGAGTGAGAGAGACAACGCGCGAATCTTCGTCCCCTCTCTCTCGCTCGTAGCGCGCTCGCTCTCTTTCTCATTATTATTATTTCTGTTATTTTAGTTAGTTTAGTATTTTAGTTTCTGTTATTTTTTTTATAAAAAAAACTATTATTTTTTTGAGAAATTTTAAGCACATTTTAAGTGTGGTCGTAGGGAAATCATTCGTTGTATATTATTATTATAATTAAAATATCGATTTTTTTTACAATCTATTATCTATAGCTCCTTGAAAACTCGAACAAAGCGAATCGTCTAGGAGGTTAACATTTTTGTTCTGAAATGTACTTTGTTTAAAACTATGTGAAAAATTATTCGAAGTTTGCATCACCTATCTTTTTTTATCCTAAAATAAAATAACCTTTTTTCATAGCGCTTGTACTAATTAATTTGTTTCTTCAATGTTTGTACGGAAGCATAATTCAATTAATAAATTTTAAGCGAAGTACAAACATGAGAAAATAGCTAGTTCTATTTTTCGAATTGTTAATTTTAATAAACATTTTTGTTGTTGATTAGACTAATATTTCCCCACGATTATACTATTCTTGAAATGCATTGAATGAATAATAGTTTCCTATGAAAATTTAACAGCAAAATTAAAAGGGACTATCGCTGCGGGAAAAAACATTTTTTGCTTATAATTTAAAAATTAATTTACGTAATCTTTAAACAATTGTTGACATATTTTTCAATGAAAGCATCTGTCAAAACGAAAAATTTGACCCACTTATCCATTCGGTTTGTATGATTTTTCAGAGATTAGTGCATGATTAATAGTAAAAAATATCCACAGTTCAATTATAAAAAATACAACGAACGATTTCCCCATCATCAAAGTTTTTGATGAAAATGGAAGTAGTTTTTGATAAATATTCAAGAGTAATATCGAAGGGGGTTGACACTGGAGAAAAACATTTTACGCTTAGAATTTGAAAAATTGTTGTATGTAATACTTTGGAAAGGTATTAAAAATGTACGCCAAATATTAAAAAATTGTAACCTTAGTTGTCAAATGACCACCTTACATCCGGATATTACTTTGCAAAAAAATTGATTTTCTTTATAACTATCATTTTCTTTCCATTTCATTGTTAAAACTTGTTTTCCTCGTATAATACTCATTTAGCAGTGTTTGTGCGTCAGTGATGGAAGAAATTACTGTTTAGCTCTGCGATTGGTTTTTGTCATATGAAGGAAGTTACTCAACTTATGTCAGAAAAAATCTGATTAATCATTGTTCCCGAATGAGAATTTTTTTTACCTCTATAGGACAGTTGGTGAGTATGGCCGTTTTTCAAAAAGAAGTGAAATCAATCGCAAAAAACTTTAAAAAAGTAAAAAAAGAACGCCAAGTATTAAAAGACGCGACCTTAGTTATAAAATAACCATTCAATATTTTTTCTGTTATTATATTACAATTTTTACACCTCGAAAAAACCAAACAAAAAATGTTTATACTTAATTTCCAAAAAAATAAGTAAATATCAACATCCATTTCTCTTCCGTAATACTGAAAAGGGTACTTCACCCCAAAAACAATGAACAAACATACTAGAAAAATTTTGGCATTCATTATTGAATAAAAACCTATTTACATGTTTTATTTTGTTTTTGTCTTGATATGTGATGAGTACATAGAAAAAAGATCTAGTTGTAAATTGTTGCCGATGATTGAAAAAAAAATGAAATCATTTCAACGTAGCCAAGAATGGTGAATGAATTACGAGTTTCGGAATGGAATCATGTACATCTTGAAGATTGACCTGCTAGAGGTTTTTGTCACCTCAAGGGCTTCAAAAAAAAATTCTGCGGATATAAAGAAAATGTTATTCTGCTTTTATGCTCGCTAAGCACTAAGAATGTACAACACAATTCCACAGAGAATAATACAAAAAACAATTACATATAAATGCGCAAATACGTGTACAAATGCACGCGTTGTATTTACACGTATGTACCGCACTAATTCACTGCAAATACTACACACAAACTTGGCGTGCATGGTTTTCAAATTACAGCTCGAGAAGAGACAGTTGATTAAATATGCTATCCACATCAATATTCAACCAGTTCTTCTATCAATAGTGAAAGAAGTCCGATCCGTGGATAGAACGGGAGAGTACTGATTAATGATTCGATCAACGAAATACATGACTAGGTTGTACAGATTAGGAATAAAAATGGATGAAAAGGATGAATGGATAATAAAATGAGATGAACTGTAAAGATGGATGAATGAAATGGGTGAACAGTAGATAGTTGAACAGTATATATCGATGAACGAATCGAATAATTGAATCGATAAAATGATGAATGGATGTAATGAATGGAGAGTTGGATTGTACAAATAAAAGAAATGGCAAAATAAGATAAATGGATCGATGAACGGGATGCATTTATGAATGGACTGGCCCACCGGCTAAATAGAATTGATTCATTGATTGATGATTGATTGAGTTCAGTGAATAAAATAATGGATCGAATCGTCAGACGGATAGAAAAAAATGAATGGATGGGATGACGGAATAAGATGTACGCACGGAACTTGAACCGCTTATACGTCTTAATTCTGAACCCATCTATCCGTTCTACCGTACACTCATTTTTTGAACGTACGGACAGACGATTAGATAGGCTACATGAATAGATGGTTAGGATGAACGAAGAAATAAATAGGCGGGAAAATGAATTCATGGGTGGACTTTATGCCATAAGCAAACTGTAGAATTTTCAACACACTTTAAAACATGTAGAAATCGGCTACAACGCATCTATAGTTTGCTTATGGCGTTAAGCACAGAAGACACACAATGTGTGTTTGAATAACACACTTGGTTTTTACAGTGATTTGAATTCGCTCAATATACAGATGGATGGAGCGTTCCTTCACTGAGCTGTAATTTGAAAACCATGCACACCAAGTTTGTGTGTAGTATTTGCAGTGAATTAGTGCGGTACATACGTGTAAATACAACGCGTGCATTTGTACACGTATTTGCGCATTTATATGTAATTGTTTTTTGTATTATTCTCTGTGGAATTGTGTTGTACATTCTTAGTGCTTAGCGAGCATAAAAGCAGAATAACATTTTCTTTATATCCGCAGAATTTTTTTTTGAAGCCCTTGAGGTGACAAAAACCTCTAGCAGGTCAATCTTCAAATTGTACATGATTCCATTCCGAAACTCGTAATTCATTCACCATTCTTGGCTACGTTGAAATGATTTCATTTTTTTTTTCAATCATCGGCAACAATTTACAACTAGATCTTTTTTCTATGTACTCATCACATATCAAGACAAAAACAAAATAAAACATGTAAATAGGTTTTTATTCGATAATGAATGCCAAAATTTTTCTAGTATGTTTGTTCATTGTTTTTGGGGTGAAGTACCCTTTTCAGTATTACGGAAGAGAAATGGATGCTGATATTTACTTATTTTTTTGGAAATTAAGTATAAACATTTTTTGTTTGGTTTTTTCGAGGTGTAAAAATTGTAATATAATAACAGAAAAAATATTGAATGGTTATTTTATAACTAAGGTCGCGTCTTTTAATACTTGGCGTTCTTTTTTTACTTTTTTAAAGTTTTTTGCGATTTATATATAATATATCCGGTTTATTATATAATATGTATAATATATTTATATATACAAATATATAGATATATCTATAGATATATCTATGCCAAAGCCTTCGTGAAACTAAAATTTAAGGTAAGCAAAAAAAAATTTGAGAAAAATCGGCTGACTTCACATAAAATGTTTTTTTAAATATTTTTATAATGAACAAACATCCGACAAACTTTTTAATTATAAAATTATTATTCGACAAACGATCACGCTTCGATTAGGCTTTAGAAAATGTGTAATATCTTACAATTTGAGCAAAAATCGGCTGACATCATATAAAATGTTTTTTTAATATTTTTCTAATGAACAAGCATCCGACAAACTTTTTAATTATAAAATTAGTAACCGACAAACGATCGCGCTTCGATTAGGCTTTGGAAAATGTGTAATATCTTACAATTTGAGAAAAATCGGCTGACTTCACATAAAATATTTTTTTTATATTTTTCTAATGAACAAACATCCGACAAACTTTTTAATTACGAAACTCGTGTCCGACAAACGATTGCGCTTTGATTAGGCGTTTGAAAATTTATATCTCAAAATTGAAAAAAAATCGGCTAACTTCACATGGATTTTTGTTTTTAATTTTTTTATTTAACTAATTTCCGACAAACGCCGATTTTGATCCGACAATCACCGACAAGAACCCGACAAACGATTGACATAAACAAAAATTCAGAAATCCAAAATCAGTCGGCCAAATTCGCAAAGGTAGCATATACTGTGGGCCAATTTGTAGTTCCCAGTGTGGTGCCCAAAACACGATGATGCTATAGTTTCTGGTTTTGCCACTGCAGCGCTCGTGACCGAAAGTACTAATGCATATAGTAATAATAATCCTCAACGACGTGAAATTGACCTTGTACTTTGCGATCGCAGCGCCTCTCATTTCCTACCAATTTTTGAGAACACTTCTTAATAAGTACGGTGTGTTCACTCCTTCTCTCCAGTCATCTTGGCACGTGCGGCAATTCAGTCGGTAATATACATCGCTTCATAAGCTTCAAAATTTACCACCAGGTTCGCATGGTCGACACTTTCGAATTTTGAATAAGGCAAGGTCACATTCAAACTAACATGCATACAAAACAAAACACAAAGTATAACAAGACACGTGGTCCATGAAAATATTGAATTATTGCACATTATCGGTATAGATAAAAAGATCGACTTACTCTTACATTTTTCATATTGTCACGTATTTGTATTATAGATACTTTTCAATTCGTTGCGCACTTTTGACACGACGCGATAATGAGTTGCACTTGACACAAACAAAAACATTCACTTGCAACAAACCGACTACCGACGTCAGTCTCTCTCGTACTCTCGTGTTGAATTCGTAAAGAAACTGGGAAAACCATCTCCCGATAATTATTCTCAAGTGTGACGTCATAGTGGCGAAGTGTCGTTAGTAGTTCGAAACAAAAAGATTGTGTCCAGACTGCACCACTTGTTTTCTCAAATACTAATATTAATATCAATATTTTCATATTTAAAATGAATTTTAATATTTCGTGCATATGCGGAATCGTACAAATTTTATTTTTCGCCAATTTTTCTATCGCAAAAGACTCTGATAAACTTTTGGGTAATTAAAAAAAAAAAAATTTGCAATTTCACTCATTAGTTTTAATATTTTTTTTCGAAATCAAATAACAATTTCGGTTTATCATTAAACTGGAAAAATGAATTTACGTAATTGAATTTTCTTTATTGCAGAAAATCCTGGTACTGCACCAAGAAAAAGCAAAAAATCTTATCAATGGTCTTTTTACACAGAAAATCCTTATCGCAATGATCAAAACGATATATTTATAAAATATCACAGGAATCCTTTCCTCAGAGAACTTTTGATTCCAACTGAAGAAAACCGCAAACTCAAGCGACAACGATCTTCCAACGGAGACTCCTCAAAATCTGTTGCAAACTTTACTGTGGTGATCAGTTCACCGTTTGGTTCCAATCATTCCACATTTCTGGTAACTCCTAACGAATCACCATCTTCAAGATTGCAGGAACAATCTCGGAGTCCTGAAACTTCAAAATCAGTCACAAGTAATAAATTCAATAATAAACTTAAATTAAAAACTTTGATGGAAAGAAAAAATTCTGACTTATTAAAAATGCCTATTAAAAATTATAAAATATCAAAAATGTTATATCTGCGATTAGATAAAAAGGTTTTTGAGTTCAAAAATTTTTTGTATTAAAATAAATATTTGAATTCATAAGTTAATGAATTTCAGGATATTTTTTAATACAAACACAAATGGATTTTTAAATAAATTTTTGTTAAAACAAAATTTTTGTTGATGTTATTCAACATAGTAATTAAAAATACGATTTTATAACAAAGCTTTTTGATTTAAATCTTTTTATTTTGAATACAAATATTTTAGTTTTTTATTTCATAGATTTTATTTCAGTACATTTTTTGTATACAAACACAAATTCAATGTTCAAGCACAAATTGAAATTTTATGTGAAAATAATGACAATGGAAATGCAATGTGAAAATGATGAGTGAAGAAATTATTAGAACAACTCGTTATTGTCAAAAAAATAATATTTATCTTTTTAAATATTTCTAAAAACAATGATGACACATCGACCGTTTAATCAATTATCAAATAAATCTGAAAAAATAAAAAAATTAAAAATTAAATATATCAATACTTTCTCATTACATTAAATAATCCAAAAATAGTATCACATTGCCATAAAAAGGAAAAGCTAATGCAAATGAACTAAAGAATAGAACATGTTTGGATAAAAAGTCAATTGTAACTGGATGTTTCATTTTTTGAATCTATTTTGATTAATGAAAAACTATTGTCCAATATTCTTTATGAATTGGAAAAAAATAAGCTAATATTTTATAATTATGGAGAAAAGGCTCCAAAGTGAATAAATATGAATTTTATAAATTTCAGAATGCATCGAGTATCACAATATAATAAACCATCAACGAGGACCAGTTGCAGCTTTCCCAGGAGCAGACATAACATTACCGACATCAGGAGTAGCGGAATCAAGTTGCTTGGTGCGCGGTCTAGTTGTGGGAGGAAGAAGATCATCGACAGAAATATTTCCTCACGTCGTTGCCCTTGGAAAGCAAATAGGGGATCAAAATTTTATTTTCCAATGTGGTGGATCTTTAATATCTCCTAAATGGATTTTAACAGCTGCCCATTGCACTCATGGCCTGTGAGAACAATTTGATATTTTTTGTTCCACTATTTCACATAACTTTCATTTTATTATTTGATTGAAAAATATATAGAGCAAATCATGGAGATTTTCATTCCAAAATCCCCGACTTTTTAATTCGTAAAAATAGTTTATAAGACTTGGTCTGCTTTTTTATGGAAAACTGCGTAAAAATGCTCTTAGTAATTATTGTTGAAAAACTCATTTTCAGTGCAATAATTCAAAAATTCCGTTGTCTGTAACAGTGAAAAAGTGGCCAAATCGAAAAAATCTTGAAACGAAAGTCTGCTTATTTCTTGCATCAATATTTATCTTTAATCTTACGAATCAGATTTCAGAATAAAAAGGTAATATTCGATTCATAACATTTTCAATAAAATTGATGTTTTTTCAGCGGTGGTGTGACGATTGCTCGGCTGGGAATCGATCGTTTGAGCGATAATTCAACTGGATTGAGTGTCAATATAAAACGTACGATTCGACATCCCTCGTACAGTCCACCCGCGATGTATGGGGATATTGCTCTTTTGGAACTCGAGAAATCAGTCAACTTCACGAATCGCATCCAACCTGCTTGTTTACACCAACAATATCATCATGTTCCGCAATCTGCTTGGGTTTGTGGATGGGGTGCAACTGAATACGGTATTAGCAATGACTTCTGATTCAAACTGCTTTAAAATATTTTTTCTTATTTCAGTATTACTTATGCGATTTTTACTCCTGATTGAATTTGAAAAATGGATATATTTACAATTGATATTATCCCTGGAACTCCACAATCATTTTTTTTGCCTTTAAACCAGGATAAATAATGATCCCAATTGTTTCTTTAGCATAAAATGTTTCTCGTATTCGAAATAGGGTTTGATTATAGACATTTTTTTCCGTTTTACGATAACGAATAGAATGGTGCACGATGAAGTCGCAATAGGTGAAGATTTATTAAGGAAAACTTATGTAAACTAAAAAAAATGCAAAATGACTCAATGATAAATGCTTTCGTAACTTTTTATCGAGGGTTCTGTGGTTAATAATATTTATTCATTGATATTTCTCTAATTTTATAAGCCATTTGTATTTCGTTGTGGAAATACTGCACTGAAAATGACAGATTTACGAAAATATCTTAGCCATTTTAGCGGAGAGGCTTTAAATCGAAATATGAAAATGTTTACATCAAGTGTCCAATAAAATATTAATAAAGTCTTCAGTATCTGAAGATAAAATGAGCACGAAAAACGATCTCTTTTCAGAGTTTTATACATTCCGATCATAGTTTTCATTTTATCATCTGGTAACTAAGATTTTTCATACTGTTATTTGACCCGAAATGCGAGTTTATTGAAGACTCAAAAATAATACGAATTTAAAAAGCTTAATATTTATTAACTTCATTTTTATTAGAGAGTCATAAGTTTCGGATTACTTTCCAGGTGAGGAAAGAAGCGATACTCTGCAAGAAGCGCTTCTTGATCTCGTGGATAACATCGTATGCGCTATAAAACACAATAGTTCAACAATTGCCGTTCCAGATGGTGTCGTACCGAGCATGATTTGCGCTGGTTCGCCTCGTGACAATTGGCGAAAAGATACTTGCTACGGAGATTCCGGTGGACCTTTGCAAATCCATCATCCAACGCATCCGTGTCTTTACGAAATCATCGGTGTTACGAGCTTCGGAACAGGTTGCGCGTTTGTAGATTCGCCGGGTGTTTACACAAGAGTCTCGCATTATCTCGACTGGATTGAGAACATCGTGTGGCCGGAAAGTAGCTAATTTACCCTCAAGGGTATGAATCAGTCATTCCGCCCGCTTCGAATTTTCAAAAGTGAAATTTTTGCACACCGTTCGTCCGATTGGAATTAAAAAAAGTATCAGCCCACGCAGAAAAATGGCAAAAATGGGCTGAAACTTTTTTATTCCGATCGGATGAATGAACGGTGTTGAAAAATGTTCACTTCAAAATTTGCAGCTCTTTTGCACCCATGCGATTCATTCATACCTTTAAATGCATGAATTTTTATTTTTCTTAAAATAAATTGAAAAAAGAAAAACTGCGTATCAATCATATTGTTCAATCACCAGCGATGAACTATAAAAAAGTTGGAATCATTTTTGAAATATATGCATTTGAGGGTTTTTACTGGATAAAGTTTCGTACATAGGCATGTTGAATTATTTTTCATAGCAAAATACCACAGGAAACAATCCATTTCAGTCAAACAAAAATCTGCGTCCAAAATTTCTTATAAGTGATCCATATTTGAGGCAAATTACGAGATTCACTCTTTTCATCTTCTAAGAGACTGGGAGGTGAATTTTTTATGTTTTTCCAAAATAAAAAAATCTTTCTAATTAATAATCTTCATTATACAAAAAAATATTTTAATTTTTTATCTGGTTAATTGCCGAATATTTTGAAAACAGCTGATCAAATTCTATTTTATTGTTTCGGAGAAAAGTTGCACTCATTGCAGTTTAGTCGGTGTGTCGCCTCAAAATTCTTCCATTTGTCTTCCATCATAATTTCCTACAATACTTGTTTTCTCACATTTCCATACTGTTTCATCTCTGTTTTCCGATCATTATTATTTCACCAAAAAATGAGAATTTATTTATTATTTACACTTTTTCCGACTACTTTATATTCCGTAATTTTTCTTCCAAAATCTCAAAAATTTATTTTATATTCGGAAGAGATTGAAACAGTAAGAACGTAAATTACGAGAACACGTGAAGTTTTAAAAAAATATATAGCAAGAGTATTTAATAACAAAGAAAATATAATTCGACATGCCCATTTTTTCTGTGTCAAAAAAACTAAAAATATGATGGTTTATTAATAGCTAAAACGACACAACTTTTCGAAAGGTAAAAAAATCGTATTCTTTTATTAGATTTTTTGCCATGATCGACAATTATGATAACAAATATATGAACTCGCAGGATATGAGTGAACAGTGCGATGGATTGATACAGAGATACTTAGAGATATTTCGAAATACCGTGATTGTTACCGTCAGAAGTGTACGATTTGATGGTTGGAAATGAAATGGGAAATGTGGAATTTTTTATTCGAAGGATGAACATCGAGAGACTAGAGAACACGAAATATTGATAAGCGTTGTTTTGAACTCGTAGAGTGATATGGGAGAGTGTGGAAGAGAGGAACGTGCGATAAAACAATAATTATCGAGACGACACACTGATTGACTAGAAGTATCCACTTGATGGATCTTTCTACGTATCTCAGCTCCACTCGTACGTTCGAACTTTACGATCGTGTATGGTTTCCCATGTGAGACCATCGCCGAATGGTCCATGAGGTGAAGGAAATAATACGTGCCACCAAGTCCTGAAAATGGAAGAAAGAAAATAAAATCACTTTTTTTCAATTACGTCTGAAAATTCCTGCGAGGAGGAATTTCCATGAGGGACTTTAAACAAGTCGATATTTTTTTTATTATATTATATGATTTTGTGCCTCTAGAATATTTTGTTACAATAACTGGTAATTAGACTTTTTGATTTTTTTGGAAAGTTATACTAAAAAAAAAAACAAAATCACTGCGTTTTTCTCACTGTTCTTAAAATCGGTTCCTGCCATTTAAGACAAACGACTCAACCGAATTGAAAAACATTGCTGCACAGTGATTGTTATAATATTTTTTAGTCCTTCATCTGAAAATGAGCCCTTCATATTTATCTTTAACCTTCTTTTCGCTCTCAAATGTAAAAAAAAGTATTTTTTCGCTGTTTTCTGAACGATTTTTCAAATTCGTTATATTTTTTTAACAGGCGGACTAGATTTACATATTAAATTTAAAAATTCATTTTCTTCCGACGCACCAATGGAGAGTTATCAATGGAATCGAGATCGTAAAACATTTTGGCACGCCATTTTAGCATCCCACAGAAAGTGATAAATAAAAAGATAAAATTAAAAAATTTGCAAATTTTTCGCCATTGACATATGAAATTTTCCTTAACATGTTCTCGAGCTCTGCTGTATGTTAATTCACATTAATTATAATTATTTGATTGATGAAATTTCCGGTAGATTGAATTTTCCAGAAAAATTACCGGCCACGTAGTCCCAGAAAAATTCGCCAATTTTCTCGGGGACCAAAATCATAAGGATTTTCATAAGTTCTTCCCATTGCTTTGTACTTTGCCGATTCGGTACTATTTATTCGTGCTTCGATGCTCGTCTCTCCCCTTGCTATAAGACCCGCGTGCCACCAAGTCAATGAACCCAAAGCTGCGAATGTTCCAACGCAAATTAATCCAGCAAAGACTATCACTCTTCGTCGCCATTCTTTTTCTCTGGTCTCCTCCGCCTGTTTTGCTATTTGAGCAACCTCTTCGGCATTCAAATGCTCAAACGATTCTGTCTGAAGAATATCAAAATTAATTTATTCAACGGTGCTCGCAAAAATATGGAAATTATTTTTATTATGAAGCTAGAAATTGGAAAAAAGATTTTTTAATTAGTTTATAAGGTAGAAAATGTAATCTTTATTAAAAAACAAACCATTGGAATAATCTGAGAATTATTTATGCGAACTGGATGACCATCCAAATCCGGTTCTCCAGCAGGGAAAAATTCTTGATATGCTATCTCGACGCCGAAAATCATAATGAAAGTTATTCCTAGTACTGTGAAAGCCATGTACTGTAAGAAGTGCCTGTGATTGAAGTGACCCACGCAATTGTTTAACCATGCTGCATTATTGTGGTCAGGAAATGGTTTCAATTATACATCATAAATTTTTACCATTTCATAAAAAGCGTACAAACTCAATTCGAATGTAATTTGAAAAAAGTGGCAAATTGAACCATTTTCGACAGAAACGTAGAATCTCGTTTTTTTAAACGATTCTTGCCTCTACTTTGATTCCTACTCGAACAATTTAAATTTATTATGTATCCTGTAAAAAGCTAAATTCCGGACGATAAAATTGCCATCCGTGGTTTATCTTGGAATTTCAAATTCAGAAAAAATCATAACATTTTGAATTTTAAGGAAAAAATCATGAAATTTGAAATCGTTGGCTGGCAAATACGGTTGAAAATTTTTAGAGTGCTTCTATCTGAAAAGTGCCGCTAAAATAGGCAAAAAAACATAAACTGGCATAAAAAAATGAATGAGAGTCTCAAATTTGAGCATTAAACGATGGAGCATTGAATTTATGACATTGAAATATAGTTACAACATAGAAAACGTAAAGGATACGACAATGATGATCCATTTTGAGAACGCATTTGTTACAAATGGAACAATGATGAGTTCTAGGAGGTTTTGGTTTTATGCACTTTTTACATATACTAACTGCTTCGTGAATAAGTCCACCTTGAGGCGGATAACCAGCTGGCACGTTTACACCTTTGTAATAATGGAAGCAAACGTTGGCCAGTAACCAATTTCCAACAATTAATAAAATTACAGTCGCTGGGGGACTTTTATTCCACCAATAGGGCAATCCTATCCAATAAGCGATACATACGATGGCAGCTGTTAATATTGTTACCATAACTACAAATACCTGAAAAATAAAGATTTCATTAATAAATATTAAAATGGATTTAAAAATAAATTTGTAAAACGAAATGACAGCTTGAGAAAGAGTTCAGGAAATTTCCTACTACTATTTTCCAAGGTGAATTCTAATTTAAAATCATTTTTACAGACAAATAGAAATTTTGATGCAATTTTTTGTGCTGTTTCAGAACGTCACAGCTCAAGGTGAAAGGAAATAAAAGAAAAAACTCACTGGTCCAAGACAGGCGGTGAAATTCTCGACGAACCAAAATATTGGTTCCATGAGTATATCACAGGCGTAAGCCACGTTTAAAAAATCATTGTAAAACAATGATTTGACAGTGATGGAGAGACGTGACCATTTTTCCTTGAAATAGGACCTGCACTCCCAAAATCTTGGACAGTTATTCAACAGGTTTATAACAATTAAAGAATGCATCGAAGACAAATTTTATGAACGCAAATGTCTCACCTGAGTATCTTTGGTGCTCTGAGAATTGACCACTGTATTCTTGTCATTATTCCACGTTTTATCGCGCCGAGAGCTGAGACAAAAGTGGAATAATATTTTCGCGACTCTGAAAGATTCTAACAATCGTCGAAAAGTCGTGCATTTTTTTTAGTCCTCAAAAATTCCGTATCGCATTTTATAAGGGTTGAAAAATACGTTGTTAATCACTCATGGCTTTTGAATAAACAACGTTCAACAATAATTGATAAACCAACACTGAGCTCCTCGCCGTTTGTAAATAATAATGGCGCTTACGAACAGATGATTTGGTGAAATACTCTCGTAGCGTACCCGCGCGAGAAAACCAAGTAAATTTTATTGAATCGATACACGTGCTCGTGGATAACGTAGGTCGTCGAGAAAATAAAGTAGAAATCTACTACAGAGCGCGCCGAAATGAAATTCCATAACAAATCTGTTCAAAGTACGTACCCATCAAAAATTGCGCACAGCTTTTTTATTTTATCTTTCAAATTCAAATTTTGAATAATACGTTTTTCGTGTTTCGTAATTAAAGGAACATTTATATTTAGAATGGTTTAAAATTGGGAGGTATACAAATTTTTTTTTTATAACTATTGAAATAGTCCGATGAAAATATTCGTAGTTAAACATACATTTTGAGAAACGTTTGCAATTTTTTAATTTTATTTTAAGCGGATCACGAATGTGGTCTGTCTCTTCTTTTTAAGAAATGATTTTTTCGACAGAATGACGAACTTTTAAACAAAAAAAGAAAGCGATTTCCAAATCAAAATTTTTTTGAATTTCTGGTAAAAACAAAACTATTCCAAATTATTAATAATATTGATTATTATTAATTATTATTAATTAATAATGAATTAATTATTAATTGATAATTAATTATTATTAATAATTCGAAATCTCTTCACGAAGCCATTTTACGACCGTACAGGTCTTTTTTTTTACATATAAAAAAATTGGAAATACTTCTCGAAATGTATGTTTTCAACCGTGAAAAATCTTCGTCCAATTGCTCCAATAATTTTCCAAAAGAAACAAATTCTTTTTATGAGTTTTTTATGCCTTTTAGATGCATATATTTTCTTAATTAATGATTCCGATATAAAACAAGAGTTTCGAGTAGGCACTGAAAGCTTGGAGATAAAACAATCGACAGATTGTTTTAAATTTCCCTCATGGACCCCTGAAAGACAGATATGATTTGAAAAATAAAAAAAATAATAAAAATAAAAATAAAAATTCATCAAAATTCGGAGTGACAAACCTTCATCCAGGCATGATAAATTACCGTTTTTAAAATTGATAAATTCGAGTGGGTGAGATTTCGCCGTGTACTCCGGGTGGCGAATGCCACGGCGCCATAATGTTGAGCAACGTAAGCAGACTCAAAAACCTTTTCTTACTCCGAACCCTTTTTTTTTATTATGAATTGATTAATTTTATAAAATTACGTAATGTGCGTAATTTATCATCAATTATTTACAAAATATGCCCTGGTTTAGTTTTATAATTACTAATTATATAAAATTTTGAAAAAAACGCTATAATGTTGGTCAACGTGAATGAACTATTTATTTTAAATTAATTTATCATGAACAGTTTGAGAAAAATTGGCTATGTCGTTTTTAAGGTAAAATAACTGATGCAGACTAGTCGAATGGGTGCTAAATTTTGAAAATACATTTATGCAAAGCTTAATGTACTAATTAAATAAATTGACGATTGATTTGTATTTCAGCATGTGTTATTAACCTAGAAAAATATTAATAACAATAGATTTGCAAAACCTTCAACTGATAAGTGCAGAATTTCACGATCTTATATTTTCATCGAGATTTCTCAAAGAATAATCCGTATTTTTCAACCGATTTTAATGCACCACGTCTTATTTCGTTCTTCAAGATATCCTCTACGAATTCACGGTGTAGATTTTTTTTTGAGTTTCATCGTTTTACTATTGCAGCCAATTGTTTAATTGACTAAAAAAAATGTTCATAAACCAATTGCTATAATTTTCATATTAACAAGTTTAGAAAAAAAAACCTACGCGGTGGATTCGTAGAGGATCTCTTAAGGAACAAAATAAAACTTCGTGCATTAAAATCGATTGAAAAATACCGATTATTCTTTGAAAAATCTCGATGAAAATATGAGATCATGGAATTTTGCAGTTATCAGTTGATGATTTCGCAAATCCATCGTTATTTAATTTTTTTTTAGGTTAATAAGACCTGCTGTATAATACACATCAACCTTCAATTAATTTAATTAATGCATTGCACTTTGCATAAATGTATTTTGAAAAATAACACTCATTTGACTAGTGTGAAGCAGCCATACTACCTTAACATTGTTCATTGTTCTATACATTTTGTATAAATATGTAAAGTTGAGTAGAGCGAGCTAACTAATGTCAGAAAAGAGGTAGCTACTAAAAAAGTGAATATTTATCAATCATTTGGCAACATTTATCTGGGTTTTTTTTATTTCTCGGTACACGAAGTTTTAAAAAATACACTCTAATGTCGAGTTAAGGTGAACAAATTCAAAAAAATTCGAGTGTCTTTACTCGAAATAAGGATCAAACTTATTTTTAAAAATAAATAGTGTTAAAATTGTCTATTGAAATTTCTCACATTTCCACCAAATGTTTAGTTTTTAGTTTTTTAAAGCTTAGAATAATTACGAAAAAATAATGCAAGTTTATAAAGTATTGTAATTTTTTAAATTTCCAGCGCGAATGCATTTCTATTCACATCGGCCAAGCCGGAGTACAATTGGGCGCTACAAGTTGGGAACTGTACTGTCTGGAGCACGGAATTAGTCCGGACGGTAAATTAAAAGATGATTCTTCAAAAACATCGGAAGATGACGAACGGAATGCTTTTTTCGCTCATCCGTCAGTCGAGAAATACGTTCCACGTGCTATAATGGTCGACCTTGAGCCGTCTGTAGTTGAACAATTTCAAAATTCCCCGTACCGTAATCTCTTCCATCCGGATCAATTAATTTGCGGAAAAGAAGATGCTGCGAATAATTATGCCCGAGGACGTTATACAGTCGGTCAAAAGCTCATTGACAATTTGTCAGAAAAACTTCGACATCTCACTGAAAGTTGCAATGGTCTCCTTGGTTTTCTCATATTCCACTCGGTCGGTGGAGGTAAAATGAAATCAAATTATTATTGTCTTTTTTATTCCACTAAAATCTTATTTCGGGTGATCTATCAGTCGTACGGTCGGCAAAAATCCTGCTGCACGTTTTTTTCGAAGAGACTTAATATTTCAATAAAGAAAATAGTTAAAAAATACAAATAGTTTCAATTTTTCAACGTAAAAATAAACATTCGAAACAGGATACAGTTTCGCTGAATTGAACGAATAAAAAAAGCTCAAATTTCGAAAGCACAAAGCTAATTCATCATTCACTAATTAAATAATTCAACCTTATAAATTGAACGAAAAAAATACTTCAAAACTTTTGAGCTAGTAAGCTAATTTTTATTTTTTATTTTCACAGGCACTGGATCTGGTTTTAATACACTGTTGATGGAAGTTATCAATAATTATTTCGGGAAGAAGAGTAAGCTCGAGTTTACGGTGTATCCATCACCGACCATAAGCACAGCGGTGGTCGAGCCATATAACGCGATCCTGTCGACGCATTCGACGATGGATTATTCGGATTGTACAATTATGTTTGATAACGAGGCTCTGTACGATATATGTCGCCGTAAATTGGATTTGGATCGTCCGATGTACACAAGCTTAAATCGCGTCATAAGTCAAGTGGGATCATCGATAACAGCCAGTCTAAGATTCGGCGGGCCACTGAACGTGGATCTTTCGGAATTCCAAACGAATCTCGTCCCCTTTCCACGCATACATTTTCCCGTGTGCTCTTACGCGCCGATATCGAATCGCGCCACGGTCGATCATAAAACAATGACCGTTAACGAGCTTACGGCCGAATGCTTCTATCCCAATAATCAAATGGCGAAATGCGATCCTCACAGGGGCAAATATATGGCTTGTTGTTTGCTCTATCGCGGCGACGTCATACCTAAGGATGTTAACCTTGCTATTGCTTGTGTCAAACAAAAACACGGCGTGGCTTTCGTCGATTGGTGTCCTACAGGATTCAAGGTAAATAAATCACATGTTTTTATCCCTCGAACTCGAATTTTTTTTTCCGTGACGTACGACCAGGCTCGTTAGCGACTCAGTAGTTTTTTTGCTCGTAAAATCGTTTTTACAGAGACAGAGATTTGCCAGCACATGAATCTCTTCAGTTTTCAATAACGAATTGAATTATATGCGAAAAATTTAATTCCATCAGAGTTAAGTTAAAGGAAAACTCATTTGAAAATTGAATAATTGAGAAAATTGATGGAAAACGATTTTTTCGACATTCGTTTGGGGTCGAACTCGAACACGGTTATGAGTTCTAGGGTTAACGCGGTTGACTCGCTATAACTTAACTCTCGGTCGATGTATAACAACTTGGATATAACTTCCGAAATAGCCTAATAATGTTAGTTGTTATAGCTTGTAGAAATGTTTAGAGTTTCAGAAACAACAACGTTTCTCACATCAAAATTCACTTTGACTTTCTTTCCCTGTATGGCTGCAATTAAATAAACGGTCAAAATCATAGTTTTTTTTTTTACAAACTTCGTCATAAGTTACGCTGAAACTGTAAATTTTCTTCAAAAAAATGTTTAGCAAAGTTTTAAAGTTATCGTTAGAAATGTCAAAAATTCAGATGCCGCCCCGTAAAAAAGCACATAAACTAAAAACTTTTTAATAGGAAATTCCTCACATTCGAAACTGCAAATCCTTTCAAAATTTGATAATTGCATAGTAATGTCCCGAAGCCAAAAGTTTTATTCGATCGGAATTTCAGACTTTGCGATTGGATGAAAAAAATTGTAAAAATAGTGCCAATGCGGTTCTTTGATGGTTAGTTTTTAATGATAGTACTGAAAAGTTATTAAGTTCAAGCAAAAAACTTTTGGAATAATCAGGCCATCTTTTTTTTTCATCGTCCGAGGTGAATTTGTTGATTTTTCGAATTATTCGTATATTTTTCCGGAACTTACTCCCATTTCGGTTTTTTCTTTTTAATTAAAAAAATAGATAAAACGTCGCGATTATTTAACAGATTAAAAAAACAACTTTACAATTACGAAGTTATTCGACAATCGGATTTTTAACAATCGCCTTTTTGAAAATCTCAAAAAAGGAATTTTAAAGAGAAAGGATACTCTGAAACAATTCATGCACATTCACAAAAATCAGCTACTTCATTTTACACGAAAAAAAATTATTGTCTGATTATTTGTTGCACGATATTTTAAATAAATATTTTTTTTCATAAAAGCTGAGGATCATTATTATTGAAAATATCGATGCTTTTTTTAAATAATATGCTTGTTTAATGGTTTAATTTATTTTTCAAAATTTCGTTCTAATCGGTGGCAGTTCGTTAAAATATTGAATTAAAAAAATGTGTAATGATTAATTGCTGAAAAATTGCAAAATGTTTGTAGCAGAAAATACTGAAATTCGAGACCGAAATCGACTAGACGAAAAAGACGATTAAAAAAAAAATGATATCTGCTGATTTTCAGGTGGGTATAAATTATGAGCCACCCACGGTAATTCCGAGTGGAGAACAAGCGAGGATGCAGCGAGCAGTGTCGATGTTGAGCAACACAACGGGGGTAGCAAAAGTCTGGAGAAGATTAAACCATCGATTTAAAATGTTGCATTCAAAGCGAAGTTTCATGCATTGGTATGTGGCGGAAGGGATGGAAGAGTTGGAATTCAATGAAGCAATGGAAAACGTCGCTGCGCTAGTGTCGGATTATTACGAGATAGAGAAGGACACTAAATCATCCGGCGACTCCATGAGCGAAGATGAATTTTAATGAAAATTCAAAGAAAATTTTTACAAAAAATTTGCACAATTTACTAGAATTTTTTCTCGCTAACTCTTCTTTTTCTATTGCGTTTTTTTTTATTATACTAGTTTTTGGGTTTGGAGGAAAATATTCGTAATAAAAAAAAACAGGTCAATTTTGATTTTTATTGGCATGGCTTTATTCATGCTCTCGCAAATTGTGCCATCGTTGAGTATTTTTGTTTTTTATATATCTTGTTTTTGTCACATCATTTATATGTATATATTTTTTTATTATCAGCGAGGCAAGCGCAACGAGGTACAAAGATGTTTTTAAAGATATCTCGACGTTTTACGAACACCCTCGTCGATGACGAAAAAGATCGTGCGCTGTATTTGCGTACGAGCGACGTTTAGACATTTTTTTTTCAGACTCTCGAAATAGTTTTTAATAAATTTCTTAGTAATATATGTATATATTTTTTTTTTTTTTCATGTGGATATATAATATGTCTCTTAGATCATTTCTTAGATAGATGAATTTTTCAAGTGTATATTCGACGATAACATCTGTAAATTATCAATATTATTAATATTATTATCGTTATTTTTATTATTATTTCTTTTAATATTAAATAGTAATAAGGTACGGGAGAATCACACGAGGCGGGGCCGAAGAGGGCCGCGTTTCTCTTATAATTGGTCAACTCTAATCAATCGCGAATCACGTTTCTTTTTTTCATCAAACTCCATTCGCATTTTTATCTCCAACGTTTTAAAGTTATTAACATTATTAATTCAGCGATGTCTTTATGTTTTCGTTTTTTTTCTTGCTTTTCCTGAATGTTATAAATTGCCATTTTTTTATTGTGGCTAAAAGTATTTTTTTGTTTATTTATTGTGATTCAGGAAGAGTCAAACTGTAACTTGTGTTCTCAACATTACAAAAAAATTATTATAGTTATTTTACGTACCATTTGTAAACAAAAAATGCTAATTTTGAGGTTTTCGAAGTTTTAGAAACACATAAATTTGGCTTTTTTCGAAGGTCCCATTTTTAAAGGACTAGGTTTTTAAAAAATTGAGAATTGTTTCTCAAAATTATTTAATACGGTCATGAATTCTCAAATTTTCCTTTCAAATAATTATTTGAAAGGAAATTTGGTCAACAAGTGATGAAATGATTTTTTTTCGTCGTATGAAATAAATTTGTTGATTTTCTAGAATTATCTGTAATTTTTTCTCATTTTTGAAAATCCTCTTTGTTGACTTTTTTTAAAGGGAATATTTGAAAAAATGTTCGTTTATTACAAATTTCGTATGTATGATACTGAACCTTTTTACGAAAACTAATAAAACTTGATGAAAAATATTTTGTTTGACAAATATGTTGATAACTTTTTAGAATTATTAATGTTGAAAATTAATGTTTTTTGTGTTCAATTGCGAAGTTTCGAAGTTCTGATCCGAGTAAATTTTGCCTGAGAATCATGTGTAATTCATTCTCAATTAAAAGAAAATTTATGGAATTTTTTTAACAGTGAAAATGGACTGATAAAAATGAAGCTGCACGGATTTCTCTGCGAAAAAGTGAGAAAGAACTGTGGAAAGTTTCGTTCTGCATACGATTGAAAGAATTCGATGAAGTTGGAAAACTTCCATCTCTAATTACTTTTTTTTTGTTGAGAACACGCGTTATCGTTGTAAAGCCACGCAAAGAAGTAATCACATTTATCGAATAAAATTTTGAAAAAGAATTTTTTAAAGTTTTATATTATTGGTATATTATGAACAATATTTCAATATTCTTAATTCCGCAGATTCAACGATCCATCGTATCTGTTAATCAATCACGTTTCTCTTGACTCAGCGCTCTTCTATAGAAAAGTGAAGGAAGTTTTGGAAATTTGTAACAAGGATATCGAAGCTGATATTTGTTTTGAAGCCGTTTCGATTTGAGGATAAGATCAGAAGAAAGAGAACAACAGGAAAAAGGAGAGAGAAAAAGAAGAGGCAAGAGCAATGGTCGAAATGTGAGGAAATGTGTTCTTTTTTTTTTTTTTTTTGATAAAATTTTCAAATTTGATTGTTTTTTGAGTATTCGTTGCAAGATACGCAGAATCCTCATAAATTTTTTCATGCTTCAGAGTCGTGACAAATTTCGTTTTTATATATCAACAAAAAAATGGCAATTAAATCATAAATATTACAATTCATGAAAATTAACTTAAAATCATATTTAAAGTCTTCTGTAATTTTGTGCTAGTGAACAAACAACATTTTTTGAACCAATTCACTGCTGTAACAATTTAAGGTAAAGTTAAAGGGTAACAAATTGTTAATATAATCGTATGGGGTAATCTCTGTTTTGTTATTGTACAATACTTTAATAATACTGCAATTTGTCAGTACTTTCGCTCGGGTATACGATATTTTGTAGTAATATTAATCAATCGATATAATCGTCGGGCGTTTGAAAGACTTGGGTAGATGGTGAGTGGTGTATTTTACGTTTGAACGTATTTACACGCGGATTTTCTATTAAGGATATAATTCCGATCAGCTTTTTGTTTTATTAAACGATCGTCAAGAATTTTCTGATATTCTTTTTCTCCTCTTCGCATCGTTGTTTCCTTGACGAATAATTACTTTTGGAACAGAATCGAGTTCGCCGTCGTCGATGCTCCTTCGTCGTATCGACCACATTCTCCAATCCTCTTAATATTATTGAATTGAAATCATTTCATAAGACCGTATCGAGGGTACCGAGACTACGAAGAAGTTGTTCGTCCTTCGAACACCATTGTACGAGCTCTTCGATCGTAACAACACCGTCTTTGTTGGCATCGATTAACTGAAATTATTATTCTTTTGTTTTTTTTTTTTGGAAAACTTCTCAATTTTCAATTCATTATTTTCATCATTATTTTGTAATTCTGATTAATTTTTCATAATTTCAAATATTTCCATGTTTTTTTTTTTAAATATGTAAACTGAATTGTCTTTGCAACAAAATTATATTTGAGAATCAATGATAATTTTCTATCGGAAAATATGAACGTCGTTTATTTTTGTTATAAAAATAATATTTAAAAGTTAAATATATGATGTATCCGCATATCGAATTTGAATGGCTGTCAGATAAAATAAAATAATACTGAAAAGTGAATAATACAATATTTTTGTGTATTTAGAAGCTGAGAAAATTCGCTCTCACGTGGAAAATTCGATCTACGTGTTCCCTCGCAGCGGTTCCGGGCTCTAGGATTTGTGGCTGCGTATATCGTCCCAGCATTTCATAGATTGATCCAACTACATCCAACATTTCCTCTTTGCTGATAAGACCATCACCATCGAGGTCGTAAAGACCGAAAACCCATTGGAGTTTTTCCTCCACCGAACCTCTTGATACTTTTGATAAAATCGACAAAAACTCCTGAAGGAGAAACAAAGTGAAAAGGCACATTTGTCTAGAATAATACTCCTCATTATTCTAAAAATCGATCCGTCATTATTAATCGATGAATGTCACTAATATAAATAACAAGAATTTTAAATATTTTGCAATTCAATATATTTTTGTTATTTTCTTTGGTCTATTTTAAATTCATGAATAACATAGACAATATTTTATAAATTTATAAATTATTTTAATTTATAAAAACGAAGGCTTACCTCGAAGCTAATTTTTCCCGACGGTTTCCTCTGCATCGTGTTAAATACGTAATGCGCGTACTGACTCGCATCTAAAAAAAATTATTCAACATTTTCAGATTTTTGTTAATAAAAGGAAACTCCATGAAGAGGATCACGAAAAATGGTCTGAACGGAGAAGATTTCCAACGCAGATACCAACATACGAATAGTCAAAGTTTCTTGGGAGGAAATTGAATTGGTGACGAAAGTTTTGCAGTGGAGAAGAAGTATCAACGATTAAGGAGGAGCACGATGATAAATTTCGTCGAGTCTGCCAACGAAACGTCGAGTTTCATGATCTATACGTGTGAAAGGAACGAGAACAAAGTTCTTCGGATGGAAACGTCCCAGAGATAACGATACTGGGTAAGAAAAAAGTATTTTTGAGAGGAGAACACATTCAACGAATGAACTCTCTAAAAAAGGATCTTATTAGGTCGTCTAAAATCTTCAGCTTTGTGCTTGAAATATTTATTTGTGTCTCGAAAAACATCGGAAAACTGTTTGAATCGAAGAAAGTTACTTTAATAAATTAATCAACATTAGAACTCTGGTAATACGATAAAATATACATAATTATGTTTGAATATAAATATTATATTTTGGAACCTAGACCGTTTTGGTTCATGCGAATTTCGTGCGAAAACACAGAAACTATGAGTACTACAACAATAATCACTAATGTAAGTTGTCAAGCGGCAATTTAACGCAGTTTTTTTTTGAGTGCTTTTGAAAAAAATCAAGTCTCAAAAATAGTATTTTATTTCTTTTCACTTTCTTTTATTATAAATATGAATTTTTCTTAAATCAGCTTTGAAAAGGGATTATCATCTGTAATTTTCATTGTTTTTTCGAAAACTAGGTAAATGTAGGGAATTTTGAAGACCAAATTTGGAGTGGCCTCATTTATTTTTGCAGAAGTTGCAGCTATTAGAATTTTTTTTATTTGAATAAAACCAGTATTCGTACAACTCAGAACTTGCACTGAAAATTTTTACAAAATTTTTCTAGTTTCAAAGAAAATGAAAAACTACAACGAAAGTTGATATTTGTAAAAAAAGTTCATTTTTTTGATAACAAACGTGAAAAAAATGACTAACTATTTTATCCTTAAAAACGGTATCTTTTTTAACGAATATTAAAAATTGCGTAAACATGTTGGTCATTTTTGTTGTAATAATAATCTGACAATCGAAAAAATAGCTAAACCAAAAAAATCTTGAAATGCGTGTCTTCTATTTTTTTTTTGTATAGAAAAACATTTAAAAAATTCACGCAAATCGAGAAGGGTCAGAGTTTTAAAAAATGAAAAATTGCCACGAAATATCTCATACATAAACATAAAGGAAAAATAATTTCCAAAATTTCACAAAATTTGCAATCTTTTTTCAAAAATAAATTATTCTGAATTAAAATACGTAAATAATTGTAAACTTTTAATTAAATTGTTTAATAATGTTTCCTACGATTTTTATATGATAATTTAATTCTGTTCGATCGAACTGAAACCTCGCAACGATGAAAACATTTCAAACTGATTTTTCAAGGCAGTGCAAAATAATGTTGCTCACAATATTACAGGTCTGGCAAATTTCCGTGTATATATATATATATTTTACCTTTCTCAACGACTCATAGGGGAATGCATTAAACGGAGATCGTTTGGACTCACCACCCTGAGGAAAGAATTGCGAAAAAATGTGCTTGAAGGCTTCCTCGTCGACGAGACCGGTCGGGCATTCCTGCTTGAATCCCCGATAGATGAGCTGAATTTCCTTACGGGTGAATCTCGTTGTCGCCGCGAGTGTATTAAGCTCTTCCGGTCTATGGCGACCACCTAGAGCAAGACTGGCTGCTGCAGAACCCCCCAAAATGCTCACGTCATCCTCAAGCTCGTCCTCTGCAAGATTCAACCGGTCCTAAACTCCTTAAGACTGTTTTATCGCGCTCAAAGATTTCGAGATGTTTGACCCGCAAAAAAGTTGCTTTATCTCCAGTCGGTGTGAGAGAGTGCGAGGTATTCTTTGCTATTTTTATATTATTCAATTACTTTCAAGAGTGCAGGATAGTCATTACCGTTTACGAGAGTATCATCCAACGTTCGGGGTCGCTAAAATCATTGTTTTTGTGGTTTTTGTAAAGACACGTGCCAGAGGGTAGAGTGCAGAGATATCAGGCAAGATAGAAATTTAAACAGCACGGTAGCTCTGAAAAATCGATCATTTTCCATGTTTTTTAAAGTCAAATCGACCCTTATTTTCTTTGGATTCGTGAGAAAATATATTTGTACGTCATGAAAAATTAATTCGAAATGTGGGTTTTCTAAAAAAAAAATTTACACATCGCTCCAACGACATCGATATTTTTTCTCATTTTTGATTGGAAATCATAATATAAAAATGTCGATTTTTCGCCGTTGTTATAAAAAATGTTGGTACTTGATGCAAAAGTAATCATCCCCATTATTTGAGCCTCCTCAATTTTTTAGACGTCGCTCAAGTAGCTTTAATATTTTTATTCTAATTTCGTATCGCTTGAGCGACCTCTTACTAGTTTTGAAGCCCACATTTTGGAAGCAATCATTTTTCATGAAGTACTAACGATTTTTAACTAACGAAGTTAGTTACTTTAGTACATTTAGTACTAACGAAGATTTTTTTTTCAATTCACCTTAATATATATGAGGCATTCCACGCCTAATCGACCTACGTCAGACCCTTCCATTCTTTGATTTGGCGGAAAATGTTATATGTTATATGACCCATTGAAAGAAGCTATTTTGATTTTTTTCAGATTTTTTTCTCTATACACTTGTGAGATATGTTTTTTTTTAAATTCGATGTTTTTTTCTTCAAATGACTGTAACTCTTTCAAAAATCGACCAAATCGAACTTTTTTTTTCGAAAAAAAAACATTGGTTTTAAGATGTTTGCCCATTTTTATTTTTTTTTCAAAAAATTCACAAGAAAACTGACTAATTATATAATTTTTGAGACCAGTCTCATCGTGGACAGATTGTTACTTATATTTTTTTTCTTATTTTGAAAAAAAATTTCATTTTTTTTTCAGTCAATTTGGACCAAATCGAACTATTTTTTTGATATTTTGTTTTATGCCAACATTTCTAATATAAAAAAAAGTCCTATTTGGTACGAATTGACTAAAAAAAAAATGAAAATTTTTTTGGATCTAAGAAAAGAAATATGAAAAAATATCTTTCCACGATGGGACTGGTCTCAAAAATCATTTAATTGGCCAAAGTTTTTTTTGTGAATTTGTTGAAATAAATCAAAAGTGTCCAACATCTTAAATTTAATGACTTTTTGCTTAAACATTAAAAAAAACATAGGGGACGATTTTCAATCATTATTTCATAATTTTTTTCCAAAAGTCTGGTAAAAACCTACATTTAAAAAAAAAGTTCATTTTGATCCAAATTGATTGGAAAAAAAATGAAACCTCTTTTCAAAATAAGAAAAAAAAAATAAGGAAAAATCTGTCCACGATGAAACTGATCTCAAAAATCATTTAATTGGTCAAAGTTTTTTTGTGAATTTTTTGAAAAAAATAAAAATGGGCAAACATCTTAAAACCAATATTTTTTGTTTTAAATTGCTTTAAATTGAGAAAAAATACGGAATACAAATATCAATCATTTTTTCGTATTTTTTTTTCTAACAGTGCGGCGAAAAACCAACCTTTCTAAAAAAAAAAGTTCTATTTGGTCGATTTTTGAGAGAATTATAGTCATTTGAAGAAAAAAACGTTGAATTTTGAAAAAAAAAAAAATATATATATCTCACAAGTGTATGGACAAAAAAATCAGAAAAAATCAAGAGAGCTTCTTTCAATGGGTCATATAACATATAAAATTTTCAGCCTAATCAAAGAATGGAAGGGTCTGACGTAAGTCGATTTGGCGTGGAATGCTCTATATATATATATTTATATTTATACACAATGAAATATTATATATAAATATATAACACGTGGAGAAGAGAGAATAGTTGCCAGAGAAAGAACACAGCAATGTGTTATCTAATTCTAGATAAAAGTGTATTAAGGGTAAAAGAGAAACCAAGCGTTATTTCAACTATGCGAAAAATCCTGTAACGTTCTACTACGGGTTAGACTGCACTGAGCAAAAAGTATATTACTAGAAGAGAAAAACTACACCCGCAAAAAAGAATCGTATAGTCAACGATGAAACGATTTATTAGTCTGTATCATTCGCTCACTAGTATTTTTTATACAAAACCCGATAGTATTTAATTAGAAATATGTTTTTTGTTTGATGAAATATTGACAACTTTTTCATTAACCCGGGACTCCTACTACGGAGTCGAAAACGACCTTAATGTTTCAGTGAAAAACTTCGTTTTTGCATTTTTTCGAAATTTCTGTTCGTTTTATAGAGTTTTAATCATTAAATATTCACCGAACGCGAGTTTATCATACACCATTCGTCTCGTTATGAAAAAGCGAAGAGAATGGCGTACAATTGAACCTTATTATCGCATATGACGAATATTTTATGCTTAAGAGAATTTTGGGATCGTTTTCGACACCGTTGTTCTGCGTTTTAGAGTTTACGTTTGGAAAAATAGATTCCACAGGTTTAGGGTTAATGATATTATGGATTTATATTATTTCATATTATTTTTGTTGTTGTTTCAATTAATTTCATTGTTAAAAAATGTATTCACAGTAAAAATTTGATATCCTGCTCGATTTTATGTGAATATATAAAAAATTCAATTTAAGCTGAATATATTGATTCTCGAATCAACGGGTTTTTTCTGGGTTTACAGGCATGTAATAAAATATGGTTACAGAGTCTAATGTATCGCTACTCGTCTACCGATGAAATGGACCCGGAATAGAAACGAGGGTTCTTCTACTAAAACATGAGTGAACGAGCGAACGAGAGAGAGAAAAAGAGCTCTCTCGACGTAGTGCAAATATTTACAGCCGGCACTACAAGTGGATCGATCGAAATGAAGATCGCATCGCTGAACGAGTACTTTTTACTCATGTCGTATTAGGCGGGTTTTAATGAAGTCGCTACTCTTGCTTTTAGGTCAGAGACGTAGAGAATTTCAACTATTTCTCAACTCAAATGAACCACTTTTAGCATTTTCAATTTTCTCATTCGAATTTCAAATAATTCAAAACGAATATCATTGGAAAATTTGAGAAAAAATTATAACCAGTATAAAAACCGATCAAAATTTTAAACTATTTTTTAATGAAAAAAGCACCCATTTTTCATTTGGTCAATTCAAAAAAATAATTTTCCACGTCTCTGTTTCATGCAACAATTCGTAAAAATTATGATCTCATACATATGAGTTTATGATGGATATTTACACGTTGACTCGAGATAGTTGTCGCATGCGGCAAATGATTGCACCAATCTTCAGCTAGAATTCGTAGCCCTCTTTTAAAATATGCTTTTCTATCAGCTGAACCAATTTTAAAATAAAGAATTAAAATCAGATCTGATTTAAGTTTTAAAAAATCTACATTAAATTCGAAAACTATGAACTATGAGTCAGACAAGCTTTGTATGAATTTTTCGGCCAATTTTATTTACTTGTTTTCGAGATAATCGATAATTCTGAAAGTTTTATTCTTTATTAAGCTCGAAATATCTTTCATTTTTTTCTTTGTCTTGTCAATTTTTGTTTTAGAGCTTTTTTCATATTGGCCAGCTCAATATTTTATGTATTCGTTCTGGTTTTGTGTCAAACTACAAGCTGGTAAACTCTCGGAGAAATAGCTTCGCAAGATCCACCATAGGTGCATGACGACTAGTGTTCTTCTACAAAGTTGTGAATTTTTAATAATGTTGTCCACAATTTTTCCGCGAATAAGGTACATTATTCATTCTACGTTTGCTCTGTACTCATAGAGTTAGAAAAAAAGCATGTTATATGTGAATTTAAAAAATGATCTTGTTAATTATTACTACGTGCACCTCTCCAAAGGTGGATGCAAAAGGAAACGTAGAATAAAATTGAATCGTCAAATAAAATAGAAAATATAAAATCACAGCTGTATATAAATCGAATCTAAATTTTTCGATCCAAACCAATTTTTTATTTTTTCTTGTTGAAATAAAAAATTAGTTTCTCTCTATTATTCTCTATTTTTCTATTGTGAACATTATTACCCACAGGCTTTATTTTTACAAAATAGAATTAGCCAATTTCAAAATTTCTTCATTTTCATTTCAATGTTTTAATTTTTTTATTTTTTACACAAGCGAATTTGTAAATAATGAAAACTTTGTCCTGGATTAACAATAAATTATCTTATCACTAGCAGAATCAAACAAAAATGACCTAATAAAAAAAAGGCAAAGCGAATGATTAAAAAATAAAATGAAATAAAACGGAGATGTGATAAAATAAAAATAAAATTGATAGTGACTTTAATTTGGTTCTGAAAAGTTGTGGAAACGTTCGTAAAAAATTCACTAGTAGTTGACCGTGTCTAAAAGTCGTATATATATTATGAAACGAGACTGCACTCTGTGAAGTCGGTGATTAAAATTGCAAATTGATATTTGTTCGCAGGAAAGGATCAAAAGCTTAATGAAAGCAGAACAGAAGCGTCAAAGAGAAAATTCCGTGAATTATAGTTGGAAGCGGAGCTAAAAGAAAGAAAAGTAATTCGATCACCACGAAATTTTTTATGTATGCGCGAGTAGAGATGAGGAAAACATGAAAAGGGAGGGAACATTCCTTTGATCGCGTTAGGGATGATTCACACTCCCAGTCAAAAATTTGGTTCGTTCAAAATTTCGGTAACGCATCGAACATTTTTTTTATAAACAATGGTTTTTAACAAAAAACAGCGCTAAAAAGTTATCAACAAATTGTTTAAACAAAAAAGTCTTAAATAAATGATTTTTTTTTCATTCTGCGAAATAAATCGAGTCATTTTACTCTGAACACCCGTGACTTTTTGAAGAAGTTGTTTTGTTTAAGAGTCCAAACTTTAGAATGTAAAAAAATCCTGAAATTTGAGACTCTTTCGTTCAATTAATATTCGGAATCTTTGTAAGTATTGCGTTGAAATTTTTTACAAAATATGTCAAGAATTCGCGACTTTTCACTCGACTTTGAAGACTTTTAAAAGAAATTTCAAAAAAAGGCAGAAAGTTCAGAAAAAAATTATACGTATGCAGAAAAATTGGAAAATTTATTGCACAAGACAAATAAAATTTAGTTTGATTATGTATCGAAGAATTTTTTATTCACAAAAATTGTTGATGACTTCGCCATTATCATTATTATTATTAATATTATTATTATCATTATTGAAAATTAATATTTGCAACATCTCAAAGGTGAGCGAAATTGACTAATTTTTTGGGTTGAAAAGAAATCGGTAAGATTTTTGGATTTGGAAAAAAATCGGTAAAATGAAATTGCTAAGATTTTTGTAATTAAAAAAAAATCGTTAAGATTTTTGTACTTAGAAAGAAATTGCTAAGATTTTTCGATTTGGATAGAGATCGGTAAGATTTTTCGATTTGGAAAGAAATGGTATCGAAATTGTGGTCGAATAAAATTTGTGGCAGGAATTGCGGGTGCAAGATAAAGTCGAAAAATCATTCGAGGTGTTGATTAGAGATAAACGCGTTTATGCGTCACGGGGGATTTAACGAGAAAAAATATCTATATAAATAAAAGGGTCTGAATACATTCTTTATATATTCTACTGCGTCGTCACGAGTCTGCGGCGAATACGTGCGAAGAGGAGAGCTCCTGCTCGTATCCCGGGCACTCGGATCACCATGACAACCGGGCAGAGCTCTTTCTCTCTCTTACTTGCCCTTGCTTTTACCCTATACCCCGTATGGTCTGTGTTTTCAACCCCCTGGAGCAACGCACAAAGCACATACACACTAACGGCCACTTTGTCCGATCAACTAGCGAAATCCTTGACTCGTTTATACTCAATTTTACTATAACACAATCAAAAGGTTGAATCCCTAATGAGATGAATTATTTAAAAACTTTATCATCCTTGCGGTGATAAAGCTGGCAAACATCTTATTTTTTTGCAAAAATCGTTCTTCTACTTCACCGGTAATTTGACCTGGTTTTCGACGGTTCCGTACTCAAAATTTTGAATTTTTTTTTGCCTACTTTTCAATCTAAAGTATTCAAATTTTCTAATAATTTGAATAATTTCTTTATGTTTGAAAAAAATCTAGGAAAATTCCTTAAGATTATGGATCATTCGCCAACAAAGTGGAATTTTGCTATGGATCCTTTAATTTTTTGGTGATCAATCTGGAAGGTTTGACTATTTTTCAGAAAATTTATTTATTTCTGATAAAAAATCTACGTAAATAATCCAGAAATTTTTTTCTTGTTTAGAAAATTCTGGCACAATTTAGACATTTTTTTGAAATTCTGAAATTAATCTCAAATGTTTTTCAATTTTTTACAGCATTCTGTCTTTTTTCTACAGACTTCTAGAAATTTATCATTTCTGAAGAGCAACAGGAATCCGACGAATCCAAATAGCATAAGGCACAACCGTTGACTGAATTAAATATCATTCATATTAAATCAGATCTCAACGTAACTTTTTTCCTACAGTCATGTTAAAAAGTTAAATCTCCAGTCAATGGATGAAAACTTGCACGTAACTCGGGAAAAAAATGCTCGATATAAAGTTTAGAGTTTCAGAAATAACAATATTTTCCACATCTAAAACTCATCGTCACTTTCTATCGCTGTATCTCCCAAATTCAACGATTAAAATTTTAGTTGTTTTTTTTTTTGACAAACTTCGTCATATGTTCCACTTAAATTGAGAATTTTCTAAAAAAAAATCTGTTGAAAAGATTCAAAGTTGTCGCGAGAAATGTTACATTTTTAAATGCTCCCCTCAAAAAATTGTGAAATCTTTGAAAGGAAATATCTCAAATTTAGAAAGGTGAATTCTTTTAGAATTTAAATAGTAATCACATAGTAGTGTCCTGAATATACCCCTTAAATTAAAAAAAAAAAATTATAGAAAAACGCTTTCGCGAGACTACGTTAAGGAGGTTATATCGATATTTATATGGCATCATACGAAAAATACATTATATTTGATTATTCCAAGTTAATGTATTGAAATTTGGCGTGAATCTTCTTGAACAGCATTTAATTATGTGTGAAGAATTTGGAGAGGTTTCACGGCCTGGTAATCGAGATATTCATTGTTGAAAATGACAAGTTTAACATGGGCTCTTATGGAAGCTTTCAAAAAATTGCGAACTTCAACAATAAATATCTCAATTTTGAGACGATGAATCATCGGCATATTCCGCCAGAAGTTTAATACTGTCTTAAGCTTTCTATTTACAAAATTTTATTGTGTAAAGTTGGAAAATAATTTTTACATGAGAAACGATACAACCTCCTTAAGACTTAATTTTATGTCTAAGTGATACAGAAGTTCGCATCGTTGAAACGCAACGTAAAAAAATGTTTCCATCTATTATTTAAACAAATTTTTCAACCGTTGTAATTTTTTTCGCAGATTTAATTTTTAGGTTCCAAATAAATATTGACGAATTATCGGAGCTTTGCGAATAAAGTTTGGGCTCTATAAAAATGAGAAATTTCGTTGGATTCCAACGATGCAAACTTCAACACGATGTAATGCGTTTCTAATGCATACCGAATGTTACAGTGTAGATCAATTTTTTTTTTATTTGCCTGAAAGGTTGTAGTTTCTCAACGTACCTAATTTTACAGAAGCCGAGACGATTTAAAAATTGCCTAATTAATGCCAATTAGCTAAGACACAGACATTGATTTGGATTTCCCAAACGCCGAATAAACTTTTCTATAATCATTTTAAAATAGCTCTATAAAAATAATAACTAACAAAATATTTTACTTTCATTGATATTATGATCAGAAATTGTGAACTCAAAATTGATGTAAAAAATTTAGCTCATTCAGTTGCTTGCTTGTGAGCAGTTTGGAAATAATAATTTCGCTGTGAATAAAAAGTTTTTCAATAGCGCAAAGATATTTATTTAATTAATTAAAAATATGCGAAAACACAAATCGAATTTGTATTTAAAAAAAAAGGTTAAACTACGAGTTTTTTGACGATGGATCGCAGCTTCTATGCATTATTAATTCCATTCAAAGGGAATATTGAAAGCGTGCGTTAATGTATCAAAAATGAATACGTCAGCTCTGAAGGGCAATAGAGAAATTGGATTTCCTTCGAAATTCCGTACCTAATTGGAAAGTCCCATACCCAAAAAAAAAGGGTACAGGACTTTAGTCCTGTACACGTTTATCTCATATTCATTAATTCAATGAAACTTCTCTGTGTGTTTCAGCTAATTAAATTAACTTGCGGAAGCTCCAAGTGCCGAAGGAACGTTTACACAATGAAAATGACGAGGATAATGTATGCTGGCGCACACGATTATTCTCTCAAACTCCACGATAAAGAGTCAAGGGTATGGGAGAAGCTGCGAAGGTGGATGGAGGAAGATGAAATAAAGATTCTCTTTCAATTCATAATTAATGGCGCGGGAGCCTCCTATCCCAGCACTCCTTTACTCAGTAATAATCATTGTACCTCCGTGATTAATGAATCAGACTTGGGCAGTAACGTGTTATTTTCACAACGGACCATCATTTTCATATCTTCATTCGAATGTCTCAATCACGAATTCAAAATTCTACGTCCAATTGTTATGGTAACATGCGATATCAAATTTTTCAACTTTATAGCTTTTTTGTCAGTTACAAATGACAACTTTTATGAATTGTTACTATTATTATATTATTCATTTTTATTCTGTTCACATTCAGCATAAGAATCTCCACTTTAATCATGTAAATCTTACCATTAATTACTAATTCCAATGAGAATATGAAAAAATTTATTCATGGAGAGAAAAATGCAAGTCTTACGGATGAATTACACATCTTTGAAACTTTACAAACATTGTTTTCAATAATAATAATAATTTTTTTTAATTATGAGCACATCGTTTGACCAAAAATTACTTTGACAGGAAATCAGACAATTTTTTGCTTCGTTACGTGAAATGAGTTCAGCGACTGTTCTAAATGCATGTAAATTTTTTTAGAATATTTCCGTTTTTTGGATTATTGCAAAATCATTCAAAAAATGCGTACAAAGTCACGTGTTTTACTCATGTTTTTGTACAAAGATTCAACATCATACATACGAAAGTTTTAAGCCATTGAACGAACAGTTTCTCAAACACCGCCTCCGGAAAAGTCGAAAAGTAGAATGTTAAAAAAGAAAAAAAAAATGGAAAAAATTCAAAAGAATTCTAAAAAATCGACAAATTCGTTTCGTGCCATGAAAAACAAAAATTGTCTAATTTTATAGTTGAACAATTGTTTTTGAAAACAGTTTGTTGATAATTTTCTGATAATTTTATTATTGCATATCAATGCTAGTGACGCCTTAAAATAGCTGAATTTTTTCAGATTTTTTGCTAACTGCTAAGGACTAAAATTTGTATGAAATAAAATGATTGGGCATGAATATGTGTAATTAATCCATAAGTCACTTTTTTTTATACACGTTGATTTCTTGGATAATTAAGAGAATCTTCTCTTTATTGATAATAAATATTCTCAAAAATAACAAATTTTCATTACGATATGAAATTTAAAACAAAGTGTGAATTACAAGTCTAATGAAATATTTTGTTATAGGAAGATTACGCCCTCGTCTGATATCACCCGGTGTCATTTTCCAAAAACAACAACAACAACGTCGAACTTATCTTACTAACCACTACATGGGATTAATTGAATACAAATGAGTGTATTTATACGAGAAACTGAAAACCACGAAGTCACACACCAACGTCGGCGACGATGATGATGACGATCCTCGTTGTCTCGATTATCGACTGGTACAATTACTTGATGAGGAAATTCTCGATCGTGCTGCTATAATATACAGTCAAAAGAGGAGTTAGAGAACGTTTGCGAAGAGATAGAGAGAGAGAGAGAGAGAGAGAGAGAGAGAGAGAGAGAGAGAGGCAGAGACAGAGAGGACAGAGCGAGAGGTGATGTTTGTGCTCTACGAAGATCTTTCATATGATGTATCTCTTATTTATTAATTGCAACAAAACTTACTTTTTGCACGACCCTTACGTGATTCCATGCTGAGGATTTTCTGTTGAGATTCGTCGCCCAAAAAGCTGTTTTCAAGTCCTTAAAAAAGCTTTCGCTGCGTGGATGAAATAGTTTATTAAAAATGTTAATTATATCTTTCCTCGATCGTCAGTCTGCAATATGGAAATGATCGACCACGTGTGTGACTCTCAATTGTATCGCGGAGAAATTTAAATTCCCAACAACGAGATCACGATGCAGATTATTGTGAATATTTTTATTTATTAATTTTACATTTATTTGAGAGACTGAAATGAAGGATATTTGATAAATTCAAAAAATGTCCTTACAGGCTTTATTTTCGAGGGAATTTTGCCTCCGAGAAAGATGAATTATGACAAACACGATGAGCCTCGTTTCGCTACGTTCACAGACTGAACTGTATTTGACGCAAAAGCACGGGGTACCGTGCTTACGCGCAAGTCCAAGCTGGAATTTTTTTCTTCTTTTCGTAAAGCAATTCTCTCTCGCCCTCTCTCTCTCTCTCTCTCTCTCTCTCTCTCTCTCTCTCTCTCTCTCTCTCTCTCTTGGTCTGTAACTTGTGGTGGTAACAAATGGTTCACTGTATATGACATGTTATCGTTTTTCCTCTATTACTGCCTTGGTTCGATTTTTCTTCATTTTTTTATCGTATTCAGCTTGAAACATTCCACTACATTGGCAAGAATTTCGATAATATGGCTGCACCGAGATTCCGTTACGATGAATTTCATGAATGTTACATGACTAATGACGTTGGATATCTCCCCTTTGAAGTGCATAAATCTATCAATATATATTCCCTATAATAATATCGTTAAAGTGTCATTTTTGCCCCGTTATCGATCTATACAACCTTGATGGCTTGTGATACATAAATAGGAAACCAGGATGGAAAATTAATTTTCACTTTGCTTCTCCTCATTATTTTCTCACGCTCATGAAATTTACGCTTCGGGTTTAAAGCGAGCTTTATTAAATTTGGCTTCGTCACTGAGAAACCTTTGTGCACGTATAAAATAAAGAGGAAGTAAAGAGAACATTTTTATTCTCGCGTAATTCTCACTACCTTTCAAAAATTCGGAACATAAATTCAAAAGAGAACTTTATATTTCGTTATGAAGCCGCGTCGCGATCCTTTTCATATTTTCCAATCCAATTTCAATTATTTTTTAATGACGTTCTAAGCGCTAAAAGGATTCTTCGATATCGCGAAATTTACGGAAGTTCGAACATTAATAGAAGTAATAAAAGTCTGGATTCTTCCGAAAATGAATTTTTATTCTTGAACAATACAAAAAATGTGCCTCAAAATAGAGATAAAATGGCGGTTTTTTAATTCAATGAGAAACTCGAGTTATGAAAAAAGAAATATAGAGAACTCCTCGTACTATTTATAATTTAATAAGAAGAGGCTCTTCAGTCTTTTGGAGTATACTTGCCGGAACGAGGATGTGGGTGAACAGCGCCCTGGAGCTCTTTAAATACTTTTGGCATGCTTGAATTTTTTACAAATGATTTTTATTTAATTTATCTGCAATTTTTCACAATAATAATTATCATTTGCTGCGGGTCACCGCTTATTGATTCATTTAGAGCCAGACGCTTTTTTAAATTCACATTCCTTTTTAAATGGTTGCATCGATTATGTCGAACAAGTCTGGAAATTGTTAATCCAAACAAACGGATTGAAAATTTATCTCCCTAGACGCCGCTCCAAATTAATCAATATTTATTCGTTATTTTCGTTATAAATATTCTTTCAACGTTAAAAACACGACGAATTACGGTCGCCTCGATACAGTCATGTTACAAAGTTAAGTTTAGAAATTTTGAGTAACAATCTAATAATATTAGTCGCTATATTTTATAAGAATGTTAAAACTTATAAAGTAATGGAAAAAGTGCCTGACATAAATTTTAGAATCCAAGTTTTTCTTTTGACAAATTTTATCGTGTGTTCCGCTGCGCTTGAGATTTTTTTATAAACGATCTGCTGAAAAGTTGTAAAATTATCGCGAAAAATGTGAAATTTTCACAAACGTTCGCCTTAAGAAACGCATGTAAAAACTGCGGATTCTTCGATAGAAAATGTCTTGAATCCAGAACGGTGAATCCTTAAAAATTTGGCAAGTAATGACATTCAGTAGTTTTCTGAATAAGTGATTTGAATTTTGAAAACAATTGTAGAAAGACGCTTTGGTGGGACAACTACCTTAAACATTCAATTAGATTGCGTTAAAACGGACAAATAATGTGAAGAACCGAATTTTTGAATTTAGTCCTAATTTGACTAGCTTGATCCTACGTTATTTCAAAAGTAGCACAATTTTCTAAGCGAAAAAATCGTGCTGACAAATTCCGAAACTATGTAATGACGTAAGACACACCGTAGCAAAAAAAAAATATATGACAGTGATTTTTTCATATCACAGAATCGATTCTCGATTAAATTGCGTTAAAGCAACATACAACTTTAAAAAAAAAGCGGACAAATGCGAGTTGAACTCGTGTGGAGAGGGTTCCGTACGATGAATATGTTATCTACCATGTTTTTTTTTAAATCTGACCCAAATTTGTTTGTGGTAACTGAAAATTTTAAGACCATAAACTCTTTATAGGTTTTTCTGTAATCTATAAGTAAAGAACTATTTTCTGTATTTTTTTCAAAATTTTAGGCTCAGTAGTTTCGGAGGTAAGGGAGGGGGGGGGGGGGAATGATCAATTTTCATCTATTTTCTTAAATAACTTTAAAACTATTTATTTTAAAATTATTAAAAAAATATATATTTGAGACCCTTACAACAAGCCCTTTCATTTGATATGTCACACGATACAGTTTACAAAACTTTTTTTTTAGTTTTCTAATTTGCTCCCCAAAAGTGACCCCCATATTCAAAATTCATTTATTTACGTTACACACGTCCGTGTTTGGGTCACAGAAATTCATATGTGTACCAAATTTCAACTTAATCGGTCCAGTAGATTCGGAGCAAATTGGCTGTGTTAGACAGGCAGACAGCAGACACACGAGTGATCCTATAAGGGTTAAATTCCGTTTTTTTTTCATTTGGACGTACGGAACCCTAAAAACGTTTTTAATCTGATTTGACTAGTCGATTTGACTAATTCAAAATATAGCGCATTATTTAAAACGAAAAACATACGAGTAATTTCCGGAACTTTGAAATGTTTTTAAAAGAACTAAAAGTTCGTAAAATTGACAACATTCCTCATTAAATTGAATTAATTGTGACCAGTATTTTTAAAAAAGCCGAATTTTTCAATTCAGCCCTGCTTTGACTAGTATATTCGGAGTAATTTAAAATATAGCGCATTTAAAGCGGAAGTCATGCGAATAACTTCCGGATCTTTGAAAATAGCCTAGGAATCACTAACACTTTTTTTAAATAAGAATAGACATGCTATAAATAATACAAAAAAAGTTAATTCCAATGAAATATCGATATGTAGTTAATTAATCGATGTTATTCTAATTAAAAAGTAACAGAGGCCACGAGCAGGTGTATGCAAAGGAAGCGTTTAAATATTCGTGTCTCCAAAAAAGTTTCCCCCCACCACTACGGATACAATACCCACTTTGGATATTACGTATTATTCGAAACAAGGATTTTCCGTGAAACAAACGTTTCTCGCGATGAGTAACGGCGGGTTGAGGTACGCTAGCTCATATTCTAGCAGACGATTTACTCGCGACACCGGTGTTCTCTGATCGTCGCTTTCAGCGAGACAAAGAAAGTCTGGATAGTTTCATTGTTTGAGCTTTTATAACTAGAAGTTCATAATATATGCGTGTTCAGTGTTGATCAAAGAGTTCGGGCAAAAATTTCGCTTACGCGATTGGGAAAAAATGGACGAGAATGATCATGATCTCACTCACTTGTCGTACAAGGAGCTTCAAGCACTTGCTTCGACGTATCAGGTGCCCGGTAATATCAAGGTAAAAAAAATAATTATTCGCCGGCTCGCGCGCGCTTCTCTCCCGTCCACTGATCTATTTTGTGTAAGAATTCATGCAAACCTATAATTAATTTTATTGTCACTGTTCGCGACACATTCATTTTGTTCCTTCGATATTTCGAAAATTTGTACTCGCTGTTCGAAATTTCGGATTTAAAATAACTTTTTTAATCCGTCCCTTCTGTTTTCGGGGACTATTTCTTCATGGACAGCAGCAGTCTAGTGATTTTTCTATATATAAATAATATATTTATATATAGATATACAAAAATCACTAGACTGCTGCTTGTTACCCATGAAATAGCCCCCTTTGGCCTCAATTTTTATACGCACGATTTATTTTTTTTTTTTTTTAAATATAATTTCTATTTCGTGCAGAAACATTTACTCATTAGAACACTGCAAGCGAAACAAAGTGGAAATCAGCTCGAAGTCGATCGAATGCTCACCGAGGTTCGACAGACCCGGAAAAAGAGAGTAAAGAAACAAAAGCTGAATGATATGAACGTATCGTCGTCACCTATTCACAGTCCGAATTACATCATTTCCGATGATTGTTACTATGCAAGACATCAGCCACCGTATAAATGGGTAAATTTTTTGTTATTTAAAAAACAATTTTCCCACGAATTGATGTTATTTTATAGTAATTGGATTATCGAGTTTTTTTTCAATCGTGCATTATTCGATATTTATGGTTAACGACGAGGATCCAATATGGCCGTTCGATGCACGATCATATGATAGCGAAACTTCAATTTTTTTTTCATTTTTAACCTCACTATTGTATGCCATTTCGCGCTCTTATTTCCTAGAAACTTCGATTCCATCATTGGGTTCGCGATTTTATGTTATCTATTAAATTTTGGTTTTGGCTGCTTCGAAAACTTAAAATTTTCTTTGTGCGAAGGCTGGAGACATCAGTTTGTGACAAAGAAATTACACTTGTAACTTTTTCATACATTTTGTACAGACAAAGGTATTGTAATTGATTTCCATATTTTAAAAAAAAACGTGGTTTGTTTGATGGCAAATAAATTGGAGATTGACGATTTTTAAAGTAGAAAATAGCCAAGTTACTAGACAAAAATTCAAGAATGCTTTTCTCATCTGTGATTTTACCACAAAATTATTTATTTGAAATTCGTTTATATATATTGTGAATTAATAACTTTTTAAATACAATGAATCTAAAAGATGGGAAATAAAATTGACGATAACAGAAAAATATAGAAATTTAGCGTTAAAAGAATTTCAAAAAAACTTGATTTTTTATGAAAAAAAAAACCAAGAAAGAACAATTAAAGAAGTCTAAAAAAAGAAAAAAACAAATTATTCCAGCGTTTTAGGTATATTTTTCAAATAAAATATGCACGTTGATGGATATTTATAACAATTTTGTGAATAGATTACGAACTGAGATATCGTTATTAACAGTTACACGAACTGAGGTATCGCTATTAACAAAATAGATTTTTTCTAACAAAATTATAGTTATTTTCCCTAATTATATCAAATTTATTCATTTATTCATTTATGTTTTAACTGCACATTGTGAATAATTTCGTTTTAATATAATAAATCTGGAAGATGAAAAATAAAACACATCAATAGTAGACATATATAATTTTACCGTTACAAAAGTGAATGAATAATTTAGTTCTGAACTTTTAACAAAAAATGAAACAAAAATGAGAATGTAGTACAAAGAAAAATCAAACTTTTTCATCGTCATAGGTACTTCACATAAAATGTAAATGATAATAAATAATTATAACAATTGTACAAATCAATGACAAATGAAAAAAACTTCATTGACAAAATAGTTCTTTTTTCTGCACTTTCATATTTTTAGTAGTTATTTATAATTATATACATTGTAAACAATTATTTCTTCAATATATGTTTTTCACCACAACCAAAGTTCTCGATTTTTTTTTGTATTGAAACAAAACAATTGAAGTCAAATGAAAGAAAAAATGAAACTTTTGCAGACCTATAGACATTCAACATAAAATATTAAAGTTCGATCATCGATTTTGTTTAAAAATAAATTTATTAAGTTGATAATTTGAATTTGATAAAATTATAAAATTTTTAGAAATAAATAACGAATTAAAATACGATCATTGACAAATTAGCATACATAATTAATTATAGAATAAAATGAAAATTAACATTTTCATAATGACAGCAAACTTGAAATTATAGGTAGGTGCAGAGGAAGAAATATCTGTGAGAGAAGACAGCGTGATGAAAGTCCCAAATTACATGGAATTTCAGCAATTCTTATTTCATCGATTGCAGAGGAATCAGTATCAAAGTTACAATAGTTTGAACGAAAATGAGGTTGAGCAAGGTTCTTCGATCGTGGATCTTCGTACAGGTGCAGGATCATCTGTACTTCGTCTACCGAACATGGAAACTAATAACGCTAAATCAAGCGTAACGATAGATCCGAGCAGCTTTGGTCGTCCTTCGAGCGAAATAGAGTTGCAAATACTGGAAAATCCGAACGAAAACAACCAGACGAGGCCCGAGTTGTTGAAGAAATTGTTGGAGGCGCCAGTAGGTGCGAATCTCGGTGAGATTGCGAGTCCGGATGCGAATTCCCCAAGGATTTGGTCGGTTGATCAATATGCAAACAACAGTGGCAATCCCGTGGATGATTCGGACACGCTTACTGCAGAATCGGACACCGAAAATGACGAGCTCTGGGACACCAGTAACAACAACAATAACGCTATGAATTATTACAGCGCACCGAATAATTCGAAGAATCATTCGTATTCAAACAGTTCCGACATGTTGAGCAGAAACAACGAAAGTATTGGTCAATTACGTAATAATTTTTCGAGCGGAACTATACAGCAGTATTCATTCGGCTATCACGTAACCGATATTCAGTCAAACTGCGACAAGTGGATCGCAACGAATAATTTTGTAAATCGTGATTCGAGCTACACCGAACACATTACCGAAAATTCTCGGTTCTACAATTCAGTCTACTATGAAAATAATGGCGCTAATTCGACCATCACCAGGCCTGTTAATCTCAATCGAAAGTTTCAGTTCAACGAGCCAAACGAGAGTCCCAATTATGGAGATAACCAAACGGCTCCTCATGGGCAACGTTTCAATTGGTCCACCGAAACTCATCCTTACTATCAGAACAACAACGCGCTGACAAATCCTTCCATAATGCCCAATGACCTGTATTATTCTCAAGAAATGACTAAACAAACCGTTGTTGATTTGAATCGAGAGTATTACGCTCAAGGATCGAACGAAATTCATACTATTCAAAGTTCTTGCCATACGGAAATGCAATCCGTACCCCAAACTCAATTTTCTGGCCACGTTTACAGCAGAGATTCTGCTGCAACTCCTTTTCACAGTCAACATGAAAATAACAATGATACGCAGTATAATTCGAATTACTATCCTCAGTATTCTCACCAACATACTGAACATTTGGCTGGCTTTTCCGGATCTATAAATCCGAATCAACAGCATCACCAAACTAACGTCATCACACAAGAGACAAATGTTCATAAAAATGCCACTGAGTCTTCAACGACCCAGACCATCGCCAACGGTGCGTTCACTATTCTCTCAATTTTATCTTTCAAATCAAATATTACGTCGCTCAAAATGCTCTTTTCATGCACTGATTTTCTTTATAGACGAACTTGGAAAAAAAAACGTTAATTATAAAATCCACATAAGTTTTTTTTTTTTGGAGAATATGGACCATTTTTATATTTACATTTTTACATATAACGTTCATTTACAAAGTGTTTCATCATGAATGATCATCGCCATAAACTTGAGGATAAATTAGGCATGTTTCTCAGCCAGAAATTTCATTCGACCAGAATTTCGAAACTTCGCAATTGGACAAAAATCTAGAGATATTCAGCCATTTTTGAAAATTTACAAACTTTCATTTTTTTAGGAATAATTCTAGAAAGTTATTAAAATGTTGTTTAACCAAAATATTCTTCGACTAATAATCAGACCATTTTTTATTTCGTATTCGTGGAATGAGTTTAGTCATTTTTCTAAATTTTAATGCTAAAAAAGGGTTATTTTTACGATATTTTTTTCCGCCCACATAAACTATTTTTTTTTTAATCGGCCGCTTTATTACATATTTCGATAATACAAACAAATTTTTTTAATACAAAAATATCAATTTTTGTGACAAAACTGGTCAAAATGTTCTGAATCGTTTGAAACGCTCCGACGCTTCATTGCTTTGTTTGGAACATAAAATCAAGAAATTTTTTAATTTTTATCTAATTACCTTCCATGTGAACTTAAGAGATTTACTCTAGAAATTGAATTTATCAACTTTATCAAGCACGTTGAAAACTTTTTGCGAAAATCGTAACTTTTGTGCCATGCTCTCAAAATTTGTTCAATTTATGAAATTAAAAAATAAATTAGGTTCACATTGAAAGTAATTATATAAAAATTAAAAAAATTCTTTGGTTTTCTGTTTCAGACTAATATAACGCACGTTACATCGTACGCTGATGATGAATCGCAGCGTCGGGGTGTTTTCAACATATCAGAATATTTCGTATAAAAAACAAATGATTTTGTATTAAAAAAGTATAAATATCCCAATAAATAATCCAAAAGTTTCAAGAAGATTTCTTCTATAGGAGCCAAGAAAAAAAATCATACAAATTACAATTTTTCTAGAGTTCTAATTCAGTTCATTCATTCCCTCTCAAATTCCGGACCGAATCCCGAGACGGAAAACCTAATACCTTTTTCATAGTTTAGACCCTCACTCGGGAGAGTTATCAATTATTCAGTTTGACGAAACTTCTGCCTTTGCTGTGGAAAACTGTCCCAAATACAGCAAAAATGCACAGGAGTAAACTCGTAGAGCATGATATTTTTTACGACCAAGATACAGACGGTGCATTTATATTTTAAGTAGTTTAGTCCTGAGAGCAGATCGTATAAAAACCGTAAACCGCTGGGTGAACACGTACCCCACGTGTAATCCTCGAAAACCAGGTCGTTTTTCGAGCTGCTATCAGCACTGAACTACAAAAAGCAGAAAAGTGTCATCAATAATCATTACGTGAGAAATTTTATCCTCTATCGGATCGATCTCGTATATTTTCGAACTTTTTTTCACCGATCTTATTAAAAGACGCTACGAGACCTTTTCACTCGGAATTGTTTCAGTTTATAGGATAAATAGTTTGACATCTTGTGTACAGAGATATTATGTAATAAATGTAAACAGATGTGTCCAATTTTAAGATTGAATTGTGACATCAAAATGTGATTATTACGATGTTTCAGTTTGCATTGCAGCAATAAAACGAAATCCCTTATTTTTATAGAGCCCAAAGTTTATTTGCAGTGCTACAATAATTCGCTAGATCTGCAAAAAATTTAGGACGATTTGAAAAATTAAATAGTATATTACGCCATTAGGGAGAAAAAGTAGGCTATGCCAAACCGCGTGCGAAATTGCCACCCGAGCCGAAGGCGAGGGTGGCAAGCGCGCGGTTTGGGATAGCCTCTTTCCCTCCTGTGCGTGCGTATTACTATTTTACACCACATCTCTGCGGAAAATTCGACTTACGCAAGGCGGAAAATCGAACTTTCCGTGGAGATGCGGTGAAAAAAATAGTTAATTTTTATTTTAAAATATTGAATAAATGGCAATCTGGAGGAGTTTGAAATTTTTGTTAAAAAAATATTGGGCTCTATGGGACCCCAATGACTAGGGATGGTTGAGAATTTATCAAAACAAATATCGATTTATTTTCAGGAGTTCTCGATCCCTACTGGCCGCGATGGCCTATGAATTCGACTGCGACTCCAAACGGTAATTTGGAGACGATCCTGAACCTTCGCAGTCGTAACAGCAGCGGTTTTGATTATTCGAAGAAAAACGAGACGTCATGCGTTTATTGTTACACCGAGCCGATCTCAACGCAAAGGATAGAGGCGCCTCATACGTGGTGCACGCCGAGCAAGCCACCGATCGCGGAGAACCGACAGCATTTGTTCACTCCGAACGTGTTGGTTTATAACGACGCTTCGACCGGTATGATAATGGCGAATATAAGCGAGTCTTCGAACGGCGTCGAGAATCAATCTCAGGATCTGTTAAAAGTTGAAGATTTAAATTTGAGCAAAGATCAGGGTTACGAGCTCGGAGTATCCGACGATTCGAGCGATGGTTCCATAAATGACATTTGGATTCACGACTATGCGAATTATCCGGTCAGCTCGGACAATGCGTTGCAAAGTGCCGAATTGACCAATGACGAAAACGACGACGATTTGTTCTCGACGGTAAGGGATTCCTCGCAAAATTCTATTGGTGATCAAACCATCGAAAACTTCACTGACATGAGTTATTAGACACTAAATAATCATAACCCAAATGCTGATTAACTTTTGGGAATACCACTTGCTCATTTCGTGAACGTAAGTACAAATAATCGTGTTTCTTTGATAACATCACAATCAAAATATAAGAGAGTTATGCGATATGTGAAACATATTGATTATCGATGTTAAATATATGTATCAATCTTAAGTATAAAGCACATGGTGCCATTAAGTGGTCCAGTTCCTCTGATCTAATATCATGAAATATAATTTAATTTCGATCTCCATTACGTACTTTCGAGTATTATTTAATCGTTAATTATTGAATCAAGGAAACGAGAAACGAAAAATCTCGATGTTATTTCAATAATTGTTATATTTTGTATACAAGTTCCATAACTTTTTTTTAATCTCTATAATAAATATAAATTTGACACTGCATGTAGATTTACAACGTTTTTCAGTACTCCTTCGAGCTCACAATTAGCGTTTTATATCAATAAAAAAACAAGTTGCAAAGGCAAATGATTTTACAATCATTGACAAAAACATTTGCAATGACTGCGATTGAATTAGGCTTTACCAAATTTTTATTTTCTGCAAAATACTCGTACGCGTTATACAGAAGATTGTCGTCCATTGACAACTTAAGTGCATTCATTCATTTTATGCTGTAGAGCGTTCGTTGGCGTAAAATTAGAAGGTGCAGTCTATTAAAAACTAAAGTGCATTCATTCGTTTGAAAATCAAATCGAACCACTGAAAAGCTTGATATTTTATATTCACATTACTCTCCTCAAAACAATTCAACAAAATCACTCGACATAAAATCTTCGTTCCATTTTAGAATGACCGCGCGAAATCGACGTACATTTTTTTTTAAGTATTTCGAAGCTTGAAAACTACAGTTTTGCATGGAGTTTCCAAAAATCGTTCACTTTTTTTTTATCAGTGACGTTATCCTTTGAAAAAGGATATTTAAAAATCATCACACTTTTCTCGATATTAAAAGGGACAAATCGAGTCGTATTTTGTTCGCTGCTACATTGAGCTTCAATTTTGTTTTCAGGCGATCTCTTTACCATTTGTTGACCAAATTATGATAGAAGGAAAACTGTATTTATTATTGAGAATACTCATAACTCGGGAACGAATGAATCGCTCAAGACTCACAAGGATTCATCACAAGGATCAAAGAGTCACAAGGAAAGACATTGGAAAACTGGAAGTTTACCTTCCGTGACGTTTTTTTTATATTTTTTTAACCAAATTTTTTTGGTATTTATTTTACATTCAGTTAAAGGGTGCTAGGAACACGTTTTTTTAAATTTTTTATTGTGCTACTACGTTAAAACCAGCTGGAACTTTTTTAATACGGTCCAGAAGCCGAAACTTCACAGACACTTTCTTTTTTATGTAGCAAAAATCGAGAACCATTAGAGAGATACGGAGACACGGTTCATTGTTTTGAGTAGTGTATTCGTGAAAAAAAAAAAAAATTAAAATGAATTCAATCAAGTGCACAGTTCAACTGGACAGTCACTTACCATTATCTTCTGGTGGCTGAAATTGTGCACGAATATAATTCAAGAATCTGAGAGGAATGGATTCTTGTCGTCGGCTTTTGAACAAAATTTCGGTGTCGGGGCATCTCGAGGTGGTTGGGCGATCGGAAGATTTTCCGGGCGTAACATGAACGCTGTACATATTTGTTACGAGACTGGGAAGAGGGAAAAGTGCTGACTTGGATTAAACGGTGAAATATTTAAACAAGCGGCAGAATTTTGGGAGCAACGAGAGTAAAAAAAAACACATCCGTATTGTCTGAGAAATACGAGGCAACTGAAACGAACGCTTTTTCCGGACTCACTTGCATTACGTTGAAAAAAAAGCTTGACACATGTAAGTGTGTGGATGTGGGGGCGAGAAACCGAGCCAACTGAGGTTTTTTTTGCTCGCCCGCGTTTAATGAGGTACTCGAAGCGCAAGACTAATTATTTCGGTTGCGGTTGCAGTTTCTCGTTTTGTACATACGGTGATAAATTTTAGCTTGAGATAACAGCACGAAAAACCTCAGCATGTTTATATTTTATTCCATATTTTATATCGCTTTAATAGCCACTTTAAAATATGAATTAACTCAATTGCACTTGAGCGATGCACTCTCTGAAATTGTCACATTCATAATGCAGCATAATCATTCGAAAGAAATGAATGAGACCACCGTGTACATATCGACACAGCTGCACTTGCTAAATGGTTGACCTATATGCATTTTTTTCTCTCTTCCCTCTTTCTCCCTCTCTATCTCTCCACCCTCTTCTCTAATATAACGTACTCAATTTCGTGTGTTTAAGAGGTCGAGAACATTCGTCTCGGCTTTTCGAATAACTCGCACGAAAACAACCCCAGTTGGAACTTTAGGGGATACTACGGTAATCCCTTCAGAGACGATATCCCTCGCCTAATAATATCAAATCAACCAAATTTTTCATAAGTCGATCGATCAAGATAATTCACTGTTTTAAGACGCTTAACTGTGGAGATGCAGTTTATTCGAAGCTCGTTAAAGAGTCGAGTTGAATATTTTTTATTTCGTTTTGTTTCATTTGTAATTGAAATAAATTTTTGAATATTTGCATTTTTTCTTAGAGAAGCAGTTTTTCAAAGCTCCCCCGAGTTTCGAGGGAAATATTTTCCATTTCGTTCCCTCCCATTCATCGATTGATATTTTTTATTGTACAAATTTTTACATTCAATTAAATATTTTTTATTTCGTTTCATTTAATTTGTAATTTAAATATATTTTTAAATATTTGCATTTTTTTTTTCAACAAGTTTTCCAAGCTCCCTCGAGTTTCAAGAGAAATATTTTCCATTTCGTTCCCTTCCATTCATGGATTGATATTTTTTATTGTTCACATTTTTAATCCCATCAACTGGAAATGCGATTTGTTCGAAGTTTCTCAGAGTTTCGGGGATATCTCGAAAATATTTTTTGATTTCTTTCGTTTTATTCGTAATTTGAATTTATTTTTTACATATTTCTGTTTTTTTTTTAAATTGTATCGGCGGATTTAAATTCTAGTGTGAAATTTTTTTTTCGATTTCTGTTTTATCAACTTTTCTGTTGGATGGATATATAGAAATTTGTTTTACCATCTGTAGATTCATGGAAAGATAGCGCCTCTTGGAAATTTCCACTTTTCGTCTTTATCATAATTAATTTATATTTTGAGGACGTTATTCCGAGTCGACGTTCCCGAGTCAAAATAATTGTAATCAAGTGTGTCATCAATAAAATAGGACAAATGTGCGATAACACTCCATCACAGTGATTCGTAGTGCGGATATTTGAATATTATTCTTTGATGACTTATTAGTGTTTAAAATTATTTACCCATTAATTCTCAATAATGTGCCATTTTAAAACAGCGGAAGAAAAATCATACGGCCACGAAAACAGGTTAACTTTTCAAACTATATTTTATAAATACGATAAAAAATTTGAATACTTCAATTATCAATACCGGCTCCGAATTATTTAAATACGATTGTCATGAGAAACAATCAGGAAAGTTCGAGAGTGTCAAATCGTTTAAAGGATCTATCCTGTAAAAATTCATTATTTTTTTCATTCCAATTTTACTTACGAACAATTGTTATTGATGGTAAATTATAAACGTTCCCTTATCACCTAAATATTCATTCATAAGTTGTCAAGTGACAGTATTTTTTGTGACAGAAAAATTCGCCGAAAACGAAAAAGTGAGGTTATACTCCAAAGTAATTTCCAATTACTTTGCTCCATTTTAACCACATTTTTGAATCAATGATTTAGAAATGATTTACGGAGCTTTCAACTGAAATCAGAGCCTCATTTATTTTTCGAAAACTTCGAAAAATCAAATTTTTTGGGACTCGATGTTTGTTGAATCTTTATATTCTTCAAATTTATCGCGAACTCTAAATTCATTGCAATGGTCATTTATTTAAGACACAATACATTCTTTAAATAAAATAAACGAAATAATAACGTATTTAATGTTTATCAAATAATTATTAAGCTCAGTGGCAAGAATATTCCAAAACCATTGAAAAGAAAACAAAGTATTAAGCTTTAAAGGCAGAAACATTGAAAAGAAGAAAAGAAAACAAATATTAAGCTCTAATGAAGTGCAATCTGGCGTTTCTTATATTCTGTTGGTAAACAATATAATTTGCATATTATTTTCTGAAATAACCTATTAAACCCAATATTCCAAATTTTTGCAAAGAAAAAGAATATTTTCAAAGTTCTATTAATATTTGTTGGTCTTTGGAGTCAAAAGTGTGATCATGTTGTTACAAAAAAAAGAATTATTCATATCCGAGCAGGAAAAAACCAGTTTCATAAATAGTGAAGATTTTATCAGCTACCGGCAAATCCGTGCAAAGTTCAAAAAGAAAGATGGGTGGAAATATTCATGGCTTTGAAGTTTGAATTGTGGAAACATGAAAAAAAAAATTTTGTTCATTCATTATTTAAAAAACAAATTTTAATCGTCCCAATTTATCTTGCACATTTAAATTTGAGGTTCCAAAAAAAAAATTGTCCAATTATAACAACCAAATACTGCATACAAATTTTGAGCTCTATTTAAGAAAAAACAGAATTGCATTATATTCCATCCACATTGCATTGCGCTGTAGATATTAAAGGGAAAAAAAAATAAAAAATAGTCCTCTACAATTAGATTTTTTACTCAGCCCCTTCCTCCGTGAGAGCGGTTTGAAAAAAAAGAAAAGTCCAAAAACTGTCATATTCGAGTATATAAGAGTGCGGAAGGACTAGAGCTGGCTTTCTGGTTTTAATACTTGGCGTCAAGCCGCTACCGTGACTCTTGATTTGTTTGAGATTTTGTTAGATCAGCCACAAATATGTTTTTAAAAATGATTTTTCACTAAAATTTCCACTATCAACGTAGTGTTACTACTTTGTGTGATATATTCTCCACAATTAAATTTTTTCATTATAGATAAACATTCCTAAGATGTTAAGAAAGCAGCCACAGTTTTTGGACTTGACATCTCTGAGTGCAGATGCTGTACCGCTGGGATTTGTTATCTCAGAAGATGGACGATCCGTACTGGCTGTTACAGGTCGAAGAGGTTGTATTTTAAGTTCTTTTTTCAACGATTAATCTCCAAAAACACGAAAAATTGTGTAATTAAATGTTGAAAACTTTTCATAGGGCACGAAGAAGGAGTTTTGGAACTGGCGACAACGCCGGTTGCTTATATTCAACCGGCTAATACTATAACGTCACCGACGATCAGATTGAGCAACGGAACTCCTCTTGTCAATTTGGTAAACTCCCATTACTGGAAAATGATTGAATTCATTGTCAAATTTTTGAAACTTACATACATTTGATTTATTACAGCCGATATTGCGAATTAGTGTGGACAACGTCGTCTCAAATGGCGCACAACAATCTGTCGTTGATTCGGAAACTTGCGTGCTTGCTACAGAGACCAATAATTTGCAGAATGAAAAGGAAACTTCTGTTGAGTCTAATGACAATAGGGCATTGTCTAAAGTTGGAGAAATCTCGAGGCTCGAGATAGATCGAGAAAATCTTGGGGATAAGCCAATTGAAACTACTGAACTTTCTAAATCCCCGATAAAACGAAGTCCTGGAAGGCCAAGAAAAGACGCAGCTTCGGCAGTCTCAAATGTACGTTTTAACAGTCTTGTATTTTTACTGAAAAAACATTTGAAATCCACTTAAAATCTTTGACATTCTACATTGAATCAAAATACTTTATTAACTTAACACATGAGGATTGTTCGTGTATTTTTTAGTGTCTCAGTAATTTTTTAATAAACATTTAAATTATTTATAAGAGTTAGTTAATGTTGTTAATACTCATTACACTTCCATTTTCTAATTTTGCAACCTTTTTTTTATCTAAATTAAACATTTATGTTTAATTTTTGTGCAGGCTGTAGACAAAATGAGATGTGATATTTGTGGCCAAGAATTCACGCGGCAAACGCTGTATCGTCGACACATGGAACATCACGCTGCTGAAAAACCTCATAGATGTCCAAAATGTTCCGCTTCGTTCAACGTACCCGTAAGTTTTCACTGAGCAAACAAAATTTAAAAAAATACTTCAAAAACTTAAGGGGCCAGTCCACTTTGGAGCCACGAAAAAAAGGCTATTTTCGCGATTTTTTTTGAGGATTTTATAAAAGATATGAATATAAAAGTTGTTGGGCTTGATAAATAAAATCTTGAAATACATAAAAAAAAATTCTAATTCATTTTTATTCATTTTTAAGTACAAAAACTATAGTTTAACGTAACGCCTCAAAAATAGGTGGGCTAGGTAGCTCCATCACAATTCGGCAACGGCTTGTCTGAAACAAAAAAATCAAAGTCCATTAGATTCAGTATGACACCAGCTACAAAATGACCCTCGGCTATAAAGTTTCATCAAAAAATAAAAAAATGGCAGATGAAAAACGATAAAAGTAAAAAAAACGCGTTTTTTTCGCAGTTTTTCACAAAAAAAAGAGTAAAAATCAAAATTTTAAAACTATCGAGGGTCATCTTATTGCGAATCATGTTTACAATATGTGGGTCAAATTACAAGAGAATCGGTTTATTAGTTTTAGAGATACGATGGAGCTAGATTTTGAAAACGTTGTTTCGAGAAAAACGCGTTTGAAGTTGTACGCTCAGGTAGACGAAATGAGGTCCTGACGTTCAGGTAAAAAAAAAAAAATACTTAGAGAGCTCGGATTTTCATAAAATTTTGATACAATATTTCTGAAGGTATGTACTTTCGAAAACAGTAAAAAAAACGATTTTTTGAAATTTTCAAAGTGGACTGGCTTAATATCATTATTTCGAAAAATCATTCACAACGTTCCAAAATTTCATTTTTATGTTTCATTAAATAATCCGATAAAAAGTGATTCCCTGGGCGTGGATTTTTGACTAATTTTATAACAAATATAAAGATTTTCAATGCCGTTTCTCCTAAAATTACATTAATTCAACTCATGAAAAATTTAAACAATAAAAAAAGCACAAACTCCCACTTCTTAAACGAAAAAAATAATAAAATGAAAGAATTCACTTATACACAACATTTTTTTGGAATTCTGATCCTCGTGAATTAAATTTCTTCGGAGAGTTCCTTCGCCCCAATCACGATGTCCGAGTTGCACTTCAGTAAACATAAACAATGGTGTACTTGCAGACGAATTTCACGCTTCACATGGCGACGCATAACACCGGCGAGCCAAAATGTCCTGAATGTGGCCGAAAATTCGCTCGCATGGCTAGTCTCAAATCTCACATGATACTTCATCAAAAAGAGGAAAGTCTCTTTTGTACCGAGTGCGAAGATGCATTTTCAACGAAAGTAAGTAACAATGAAACAACAAATTTTAACCAGGAATTAAATAGAGCAGAAAATGCAGCAGAAAAGCTGGAATTTTGCAAGAGAAGGGTTAAAACTGAAAAGTACGGTAGACAGAAATGTTCGGAGCTTATCAGCCAATTATTTTTCCTGTCTGATATTAACGATAATGTCGACCATTCGAGCCAGATTCGATAACACCGACGGCGTTCTTGTCTCTGTTTGTTCTGTTTTTGTAGCCCCATTTTCCCCATAGAACAATAGAGTAACTTTATTTTCCTTGGCGATTCTCCAGATACCAAAATGGCTCTTATCATTCTTTAACAATGCTGAACGACTGATCTTAATATTACACATTATGAGATCGTAAATTTAGTGTCGACGAGCATTTACGACGTCGAACTATGAAACATAAGAGATTACAGATTTCTCTGCTCCAGAAATGTTAACCCTTTGAGCTACACATTTTTTCTTACGTACGATTTACTCGAAAGTTTGCACTCACAGGTTTTTAAGGTCGCTGATCACGAATCTGACCTTAAAATTCTAAAATAAGTGAAAATAGTCAATACTATTATTAATTAGGATCTAGTACAGAAACGATTGTATCTTTTTTTTTTTTTTTTTTTTTTGACAAAAACCACAGACCGGAAAATTTTGGAAAAATTCTGGACCGTTCTTTGGAGTGTATTGAGGTTGTGAAAAAATTGCCATCGTGATTTTCATCATAAATTAGTAGAAAATGCATTTTTTCATGAAAAAAGTGGGAATTTTGATCATTTCTTTATACATGGTATTTATGCAATTAACACATACTGAATATACATATTTTTTGTACATTCATGAATGTCCTACAGATCATGTACAAACGGAAAATTCGGTATTCGTTGCAGCAAAAGTAGTTAAATAATCGAAAAATGCAAAAAAAAGGTGGGACAACGTAAGTCACTGGGGAGGGCCAGAACCCTTAAAGTATACTTGGGGTCTAAAAGACCCTAAACACAATCGAAGCCCGGAGATCGGTTCTTTCGAAAATTGGTCATTTTTCCTAATATTTTAATATATTTTTGTTCGTATAAACATTGTTCTCTCTTATTTGTAGATCTATCAATCGTTCAATCAGTCAAAATCCTACCGCGCATTTTTTTTCGACATAGTTGAGTTTTTGGAAAAAACAAGTTAAACGATGTTCTTCTTCCATCGGAGAATAAGGTCTAACTTTTCTTTTTCTCGAAATATCGAGCGTCTCCGAGAAAATGGAAAAATGGAAAAAATGGAGGGAATGGGAGAAAATGGGAGAGACAGCTGAACAGCTGTCTGTCTCTTTCGCACTCGCGCAACTGATAAAGCGCCTTACGGAATACTTGAAATTGATTTACACATTTTTTCAAGCCTCAAAATGCACTACTTTTAACTTCGCTACATTTTTAAAATACCGGGGTAGTGTAGACCCCTTGGAGTCTTCGTGTTACTCCAGGAAAGAGTGCACTTTAAGGGTGAAAAAATAATATGCACTAATTTCTTTTCTGATCATTTCCCAAAAGCATTTTCAAAACATTTCAAAATTTCGCCCTCCTGCAGTCTGAGAAAAAAAAACACATTTTTTTTGTACGTCAAGTGTTGAGACGTTGAAAAGGTCTCGTTATATACTTTTGAAATTATGTTCCTGCTTTTTGAAGTAAAAGTTTATACGATTGAAGAAAGTTCAAAAATTGATCACTCCTCTGACTCCGAATTTCCAAAACTACAGGATAAAAAGTTTGGAAAAAATAAAGAAAGTTGATTATTTTGTTAAGATTTGAAGAAAATTATAGCAGTTTTGAAATTTCGTGAAAAAGTACTGAAAAAAAGTTTTTCTTGAGCCAGGTGTTTTCCGTATGGTTTTTAATGGGTTGTACACAGCCCAGCCACCCGATCATCATCATCAGTTAACTTAAGCTTTGAAATAGGTTCATTTAAGAGCCGTTTTAAACTTCAAACGCGTGTTATTTTTTGAAAGACTCAAACTAAGTGGAAAAATAAATTTTCTTCGTAAAGGCAGGGGGAAAAAATGACTTTGAGAACCCGATGATGCCCGAAATTGTAGTGAAGGGTCAACTCCTTGAACCCGTGTTGGTTTTTCTTATCGTACTTACGTACGTGCCCCGATTAAGTCGGATAAAAAATCAGTTTGACCCTCAAAAAGCGCGGTTTTATCTTTCAACCAGATTTCCTTTTTCGTCACCCAATGCACTTTTATAAATAGTTTTCTTTTTATTCTTCAATAACGGCGCGATTGACAAGGAATTTTACGGCCTCCGTCTTCGCATGACCATCACAAAGATGTGGGCTGTAAAAATATAGTACCTTGTACTCGAAAGAGTAGGCGGACAGAAAAAAAAACATTTACTGCGGCATTGTAAGTGCACAAACGTGTTGCGCAACGCGTATTAATCGTATGATCTCATGGATCTCTCCCGCAAATCAGCTTAAAGTGGACAGTAGACATGGAGAATGCGAAACGTTGCTTACGAAAAAGGAAGATGTTCCAAATTCTGAGAAAAAACTTCCAAGGGAATTAAGTCGATTTGTTAAAGTTCTTCATTAATTCACTTTCACTATTTCTTGCATACGATCTTTCGTGAGATTGATTCTCAATCGTTTCTTCATATTACCATCAGAGATCGACGACTCTTCGACAAAAGCGTTTACTACCTTTTCAATAATTGAATCTTTTGACAAACGATCGAAATCCCTTGCTCAACTATTAACAGTTGCTCATCAATGAATCAATGGTAATCAACTCCATTCTGATAATCTAATAATCACTCGATCAAATGCAATTTCGAAAAAAAGAAAAGAGTCAGGAACTTTTCATTTTTTTCACACTTTTTTGCTTCTTATTCGTTGTTCATTTAAATGAGCTGTATTTTTAATTGAGATAACATTTTTGTTGCGTTGAAAAATCGTATAACGAAACAATTTTTAATTATAACAAAAATATAACAAAATTTCGAATAATTGAGAAGAATTCAAAACAATTATGTAGCACATATTTTCTGCATGAGAACGTATCATAATTAAGTTATAAAAATCTTTAAAATAAATTCTCATTGGAAAAGTTAGTATAAGTTGAACTATTTCAGGAGATGTGGTGAAACCCGTGAAACCATTTCGTTTCCCTATTTTTTTCCGTAGACATACATAATGCTTTCTGGGTAATTTGACGCAAATATTTATGCGGTTACAACCGGAATCACCGACGAGTGTTTAAACACATGTACCCTCGCCATGGGATCGTCAATCTCCACTCGGACGAGAGCAGTTAAGTTGTCTAACAGACCAGCTCCCCTGTCTCTTTGCCGTAAGAGAAAAATAATTCCCTCTGAGAAAAACCATCACTTTTTTAGCTAAAAAAAAACTCGTGCTATTACGTGAGAGCTTCTGTATGCCCAGATTTTTTTCATTTGTCAAGATCAACATTTTTCAAGTTTTTAAAGAGTTTGAACATTAATAAACAGAAATTAAACGGAAATATTGCGTGGAGAAGAATAATTAAGGACACATGTTTACCAGCCAAAAATTTTATTGGTTTAGAATTACGAAACTTCACAATTGGATAAAAATTTGAAAAAATTCAGCCTTTAAAGCCTCGCGAATATTTTTTTTTCCGGTACGTAAAATGAGTTCGCTCATTTTTCTGAATGCATATGAATTTTTTCAGAATAGTTCCTAGCCTGCCCGTTTCGAATTTTCGAAAGTGAAATTTTTCCACGCCGTTCGTCCGATCGGAATAAAAAAAGTATCAGCCCATGCAGAGAAATAGCAAAAATGGACTCATACTTTTTTATTCCGATCGGACGAACGGCGTGGAAAAGTTTTGGTTTCGAAATTTGCAGCTATCTTATGGCGGCTCAGTCGGTATGATTCCTAGCCTTAAGATTTGTCGAAAAAGTTAAAAAAAATTACGAAAAAATAACAAATTTTGCACATGTTTATGTAAAAAGATTCAACGTCATATATACGAAATTTCTAAGGCGTTAAACGAACAAGTTACTCAACTACCATTTCTAGAAAAAATCGAAAAGGGAAATTTGAAAAAAATGAAAAAAATTTGGAAGTATTGTAGAAAATCAACAAATTTGTTCATATGACGAAAAAATGGTCGAATTTTTTGTTGAACACTCATTTTTTCAAAAAAATTTGTTGATAATTTTTTGAAAATTTTATTATTGCATATCAATGTTTGTAAAGTCTCAAACGTGGCTAAATTTTTTCAGATTTTTTATTGAATGGAATTCTTTATGGAATAAAATTATTGGCATAAATAAATATGTAATTCATCCTGAATGGAATTTTATTTTTTTTTTAATACAAAAAATCATAAAATTGAACCAACTAACGAATTTGATGAAACTTTTCTTTAAAGATTCACTTTCTCATTTAATATTTGAAGAAATTATATTCAATCTTAATTCGATATTGTCCCATAAAAAATGTCATTTATTTTCCTACTAAAATTTCCCGTTGTTATAATTTTATTGGAAAAATAATGAATTCACAAAGCAATGTATACAATGTCACAGGAAAAATCTTTCGCGACCTTGCACAATGATATCATTGCGTTAGAATTGTTATAAAGCTCATAAACTCGAGCTACTTGTGTATGACACGTACTCAATTATAACGATACCATTCACGATTACATCATTACTTTATTTTCTTAATCGTGACACTCGTTACTTTTTCTTTTTTCTAAAAATCGTATCTTCCAGACTGACGATTACTAATCCTTGGTTTAATGGCGTTTATAACTGTGTATCAAAGTTTAAAAATGTGTAACGAAAGTTTTATCCTCAAATGGGCAATCGTTTTATAATTGTAGTAAACAAATTTATCCAAATTTTTCCATATGTCAACGAATCTTAGTTTGGCAAATAGTTTCGACTCTTTTTTTATTTATTTTTTTTTTTTTTTCAAAGAAATCACCTTGAACAAAGATAGTGCAAAGTTAAATCAACCGCCAGACCAAGTTCCTCTTTGTATGGTAAAGTGTGCCACGATGAAGTTGTGTGGGCGACAAAACGTTGATGTTTCTCGGATCCACAACTCGGTCACATAGTGACGAGAGAAAAATAGAGAGAGATGCATGTATAAAAAGCCTGATGCACCCTATTCGATTCACGAGCCGGCTTATACATATTTTTATATTTGTTAACGGGAGGAACCAGTTTAGGAGGCCGAAATTTTGGTGTTTTTCGTGAATTTTTTTAACAGGGAAGGAATAATCAGAATTTGTTTAAACTGGGAGGATATTTTATTTATGTTTTGAAGTACACTTTGTAATTTTTTCAAGTCATTTCCACTGGAAATAGTGGAGTTAGAAGCTGCTGTCCATGGACGATCGCCATCCGAGTTTTTTGCTGGTGGGCATTCCTGAAGTCACAATTTTTATCTGTAATCATTACAATTTTTTTTTTCGTTAACAACATATTTCCTAAGAATATGAACCTAACTGTGATCAAAAAAGTTGAAAATTGCATGTTTTTGAGGTGTTTGAACACAATGTCATATTTTCATACCATGTTTTTTCACCTTTTTTGCATTAAAAAAAATATTTTTAATAATAATAATATCATCCCAGAGTTAGGTTCATATAGATTGTAATTGAATAAAGAATATTCACACACATTTTCAGAACGATTGGTCAATAACTTTTTGAGCTAGAATGCCCACCAGTTGAAAAAAAGTCGTCCATGGACAGCAGCTTCTAACTTCACTATTTCCGGCAGAAATGACTTGAAAAAACTACAAAGTGTACTTCAAAACATGAATAAAATATCCTCCAAGTTTGAACAAATTCTGATTATTCCTTCCTTGTAAAAAAAAATTCACGAAAAACACCAAAATTTCGGCCTCCTAAACTGGTTTCTCTCGTTAAGTATTCCTGACCGTGTCTCGCATTTCACGATCTAGTCATATCTCAGGTGATTTACTTACAGAAATGAAGCTTTAATCCTGAGCTCAATAGAAGCTTATAAATAAAGCTTGAACAAGCTTTATTCGAAAAAACTTTGTCTATGGAATCTCAAATGAAGCTTTATTTTAAAAGTTTTCCTTAATCTTCGAACTTTATTAAATGGGGTATAAAACATAAGATTTTCCTTAAGGAGGTTGAATCGTTTCTCATGTAAAAATTATTTTCCAACTTTACACAATAAAATTTTGTAAATAGAAAGCTTAAGACAGTATTAAACTTCTGGCGAAATATGCCCATGATTCATCGTCTCAAAATTGAGATATTTATTGTTGAAATTCGCAATTTTTTGAAAGCTTCCATAAGAGCTCATGTTAAACTTGTCATTTTCAACAATGAACATCTCGATTACCAGACGGTGAAACCTCTCCAAATTTTTCACACATAATTAAATGCTGTTCAAGAAGATTTACGCCAAATTTCAATACATTAACTTGAAATAATCAAATATAATGTATTTTTCGTATGATGTTATATAAATATCGATACAACTTTCTTAACCCTAGCTACGCACTATAATTTTGAGTAGCTTACTTACACACTATCGGTCTATAGGACCGACGTCTTTTATTGCTCTATAATATTGTAACAACTGCGTCTATTGAGGTTTAATTGTAGTGAACTCAAAACGCCAGACTCGGACCAATCCGGAGAAGCGATCAGTAAAAAAAGTCATTTGATAAAAAGTTATAACGTTTATGAAAAGACGTGTGGTGAAAAAAAGGTGAAAATGTAGTGTTGCTGTCGGTCCATTGGACCCGGTAGTGTGTAGCTAGGGTTAATTATGTATTGACCTTTTAAACATAGGACCATAAAAAATTATGACAAACATCAAATTTTAAAATATTCGATTTAATGAAAATGATTTTTTTAAAATTTTATCATAAATGTGATTGATTTTGTTTATTTTTTTATGAGTTTCTTTTCATTCGTTTGATTTTAATGATTTCCTCAATTATTTTTTGATCCACATTTTTCATCAACTTTTTAGTCGAAAGATAATTTCATTTAATTTTTTGTAATAAAATATAAATAAAATTTGATGTTTCAGATATTATTTTACAGAACTGAGCATCGATCGAAAAAAATTAATTACCACTGTATATGAAAATCAATGTTTATCGTAAATGGTTTTAATACCACGAAAACAGTGTAAATAATGAAAATAATGAACGACAAAGATAAATATTGTTTTTTTAATGCTTGATGAATCTCTACGAGTTAGCTAGTTTGCTCAGTTTTGACCCCACACTTATGGATAGCAAACGGCGAGTAACAGATATCCTCTCCTCCAAAGTCTCGGAGGAGAGAGAGAGAGAGAGAGAAAGAAAGAAAGAAAGAGAGAGCGCCCCTGTTAGTCTCTTCGGGTTACTCCAGACTCCGTAGTGGAAAACGGGATAGCGCGGGGTACGCACGTGGCTTCCACTGCCATTGACAGTTCTCGAGTAGAGGGAGATCCAAAAATAACGAAAACCATAAACTACTTAAAACGAGAAAAAAAACACGTGTGTGAGAATAAAATTAGTTATCAAATCTTAACCGAATCATAAAAACGAAAAATAATATTTTAAATGTCAAAAAAAAAAAACGCTCTTTGGAGTAACTTCCGGTCACTGTGATATCCGCTATCGCATTTGTGCTGGCAGAATTTGAAAAGAAGTTCGAGCCACATTCGAAAAGTGATATTTTTGTGTTGTTTTTTTTAATTCATTAAAAAAACTGTATTACGATTTTCATTGTGTTCCATTCACGAGTGTCACGACCTAGGAAAAATCTTCGATAAAACGTACTTCCATTTGTTAATGAACGAAATATTAGATGAGAATAATAAGTCATAGTCGAAAGAGATTCTTATTGTTTTCTTTCTTTCGTTATAATTGTTGTAGGGTTATCAGTCTCTATTTTCTTGTTCTTGACTCTCTCGTACTTGACATAAAAAAACTTAACTTGCATCGACATAAATTTACGATCGCTACTATCACGTTAATACAAAGTTTCTTCATGGAGCAAGCTTTGTTTTCATTTTTTGTTTCGTTTTATTAAACATGAGAATTGCTGTGCCAGAGTTGTTGAATTGTTTCGAAAAATTGAGTCTCAAAATGAAAAGGCAATTTTCATTTTCATTCTTCACATTGATTTACCGGATTATTTTACCTTCCCACGTTTCTCTCGTTTTATCCTCATTCTTCTAAAACTCGTACTACATCTCGTAAGTTATGAAAGGACAATAACGATTCTGAGAAATGCTTTGAGGACGTTTGCAAAAGCATGCTTGAATAGAAAATCTCTATGTGCAGTCTCGTGCCGTACGTGAGCACGAATAATACTCCAAAAAATCGTAAACTCCTATTTGCAGAAATTTCTTACGATAAAGTTCATTTACGTACTAGCACGAGCGTTCCGAAAGGGGAAAATAGGTTTAGGGCCTTACTAGGAAATTTCTAGATTTAATTAACTCTTTTCCGAATGTTAAAAATAAAAGAAAATATTCATTTCGTTGAAATATGTCTATTTAATGAAAAACAAAAAACAAAATTTTATACTTTTCAAAAATGCAGTCTTAATAAAATGAAAAAAAAAAAACGTAGGAAGATAAAAAAAATAATTTTTCTTTTCAAACCGTCGCTGTTTCGAGTGCCAGGGTGGCTAAAAAATGTTGAACTCATGTTCAAAAACGTCCTTCTTTTTTATTTGTTTTGAGTAAAAAATAAATAAAAAATAAGCCTAAAACTCTCGACCATTCGACAGTCTTTTAAGGGCATATGGAAAGCTCCATGGCACACATAAACCGCCGGGATTACCGGGTGTGAATGTACTGCGACCACCCTGATGTAATATATTAAAGACGAGAGTGAAAAAAAAAGAATGCTTAAGAGGTTTGCATCGCTTGCTATTAGTGGAACAGTCAGAATAGAGAGAAAAAGAGAGAGAGGGAGAGAGAGAGAGAGAGAGAGAGAGAGAGAGATGGAGAAATGTAGGAAAAAGAAACACGGAAAAAACAGTATGTTGATTTTTCTATCATCTCTCGAGCTGAGAACTTAATTTACCACTTTAAAGAGTGCCAAATATTTTTCCAATGAGTCACAAGATAAATAGTGGATCAATGTCGAAATCTTTTACGCAAAATAACGATTAATAATAATAATTTATTAATTACTACTAATTATTATTAATAATTGTTGAAAATATTATTAGTCATTTCTTTTCTCAGTAATGATTGATAATATTATTTAATACTTTTTTTAATGAGCCAGTTCGCCATTTCCGGAATTGGAATGAAATGCGAGGCTTGTATTTCTTATCCAAAACGATCTTTGTGGAAAAAAACGAGAGTAGCTTCGTAAAGACGAGGGAGGAGACAGAGTTCATTTTTTACCACTGAGAGTTTTCCCCTGTACACAAAACGATACGTTGAATGAGAAATTCTATTTTTAGAGGACATTCAGGATAATACTACTTAATTTATTGTATTTTTTCTCTCTCTCGATTCGTGTTGGTATCGACCCCGTCCAATATTATGGTTTATGTATTCGTTAGTTCGGATTCTGGGGTAGAGAGAACTCCTGGGAACCATCGAAGAGAGTTCAATGAACCCTGATACGCCGATATTATCGCGATGTAAGAAGTGACTCACTCAGAAACGTGCTCTTAAGATATTTTATGTCAATTACGTATGAACGTTTGTGTAGCACCTTGTAATCGCACTTTTTAGCCCTCCTTTCACTCTCAATTCTCTTAATCTCGTTATCGTCGATCGATACAGGTATTTGTTGATCGATTACATTGAGAAAATCATTTTTGTAATACCAAAATATTTTGTGAGCCATGAAAAGTGCAAAAAAAAAATAATTATTTGATCATTTGTACTCAAATAAGCCTCATTCATTTTTTGGAAATTAACGGTTTTGTAATCCGTTTTTGGAAGCTTAATTTTTTATTTCCAATGGTATTTGACGTGACAAAAGTTTAGCAGAAAATATTTATTTCGTTGAATACGAGAAAAAAAAGTTGTTAACGTTAAATTCATTTTTTTTTTGGGCGCAAGACCACCCGAGTAATCATTTTTTTCGATAACGCACGAGCGTATCTTCTTTCGCGCACATCAAACGCATCGTCAACTATTCTCGTACAGCTTAGAAACATACGAAGGAGACGACCTACGATGATTATTTAATATCTTCCAAGAATTTAAGAACGCTCTCGATAAAGAAACGTCGTTTGCATCATTAGCCCGAAATGGGCGTGATATTTATTCCGTTGAGATACTTTCGATGGAATTCAACAAATGATTTAACTGCAATTCACCATATTTTTCGCTTTGGTATTAATTTGTACGATAGGTTAAAGATTTAGAGGATTTACAGGTCGAATAACAATTTAAACTCTCTTATAATCGCGAGACTTATGTCTGGATAATTTTTTTACCAAATTTTAATAACGATATCCAAAATTGATTTTTCTGCACCACTTTAATTAGCAGCGCTTTTGTTTCAAATGATACTTTTTGGAAGTTCACTCGAAGTTAATAAAAATACTAAAAACAGATATTAAATGTTTGAAAGAAAATATTAAAATTAAATAATAAAAAAAGAACGAATGTAATTTTTTGCAGTCGTTGAATTTTGAGGGTCTTCAAATATTTTTTTCTCGGAGAGACGGTTATATTCTGCATAAAAAGTATGCAGGGGACATCGAAGATTAACCGGGACATGAAAAAAAAAGGATTGAGACATAACGCTTCTTTATTTGGGGACGGGATGCTTAATATCCCCAGCGATTATAATCGGGATGCTGTTGCATCTTTCCGGGGTATTTTCTCAGGCAGTCCGGTCCTTGCTCGTTCCTTCTCTTTCTTTTTATCTCTGGCTTCGTTCTTGTCTTTTGGTTCTTGTTCGCATTGGAATTTTATGAAGCTCCGTCGAGCGAGAGAGATCGTCGTCTTGACGAGCGAACGAGTCTGTGACTCGTGCTCACGAATGCAGATTTATATCTTGCTTTTATATACTCTTTTCTTGCGTTTTTTACTTCATCTTCCTTCGCGCTCTTCCTTGTGTTGTCGTCCCTTTTATTTTTTGCACATACTCGTAAGATGCAACCGCGAGAGTCCACGACCGACATTTGACACACGACAATGGGTGTTAATAATTCAAGATGATTCAGAGACTCGTTTAACGATTGAAGAACCAGGGATTTCTCTCGATGGCCTCAATCGCTATTGAATATCGAATTTTCTTTTTTCCATTAAGATTATCGACACATTTTTATAAGTTGCAAATTTCGGAGTAATTTTTTATTTGTACATTTATAATTGGTAAAAAAATATTTTTAAATCGTTCGAGCTGAATCGATACTCTGTATTTTTGATACAGCAAGATTTTATTTCATCCCATAAGTGAGGAAATTTTATTGAGATTTTTGTGTGGCTGCATTTATGAATGAGTCTCATTGAAATGAAATTTTTTATAAAACGGCACTCATTGGAAATTTGTCTCCATCTGTCTGGGCAAAATTCTTGCGTAGTTCATATTTTTTGTAAGTTTTCGTCCCTGCCCGAGACAAGATATCCCTTTTTCGAGAAATAATTTGAGATAGCTTGGGATAGTGTTTTCTTGTACGTAGAGAATCGAGAAAAAAAAGTATAGGGTGGGCGATGTATCGGACTCGACTTCCTGAACCAGCACATTGCATACGAGAGATAACATTCGCTCGAGGGAGTGTGAGAGAGAAAAATATTCAATTCTCGTATACGTTGTAAACAGTGAGATTTTAGTCTCTGGCACAGTGACTTCTTCAAACGAAAATTGTATAAAGAAAAATCTTAAAAAAACAATTGCTTGCCCATCAAAAGATCAAGAGATTTTTTTCGATCTGATATTAGGAAGTTTTTTCTTTAAATAAAAATTCTGAGAAGTTGTAAGTTGATAATGACTGAAACATTTGTAAATAAAAATCATAGCAACGATAGTTTATAATAAATAAGTATAATTTAAATAATATTTTCATAAAAATTTTAATCATACGATAAAACTGTTTTTAGATCGCTTCTTTCTCTTCCCATTGTCTCATCAACTACTCTCGAATCTCCTGAGTGGTTGTCGCCATAGTAGATAAAAATAAATATAGCTGTGAAAAAAAGAATCGAGTGATTAAATTTGTGGGACTGGATGGAGTGAAGAAGAGATGGGTGCCGAATCTCTGGCTTTAACTGTGTCAAAAATATCACAATGAATTTTCACCAATGCCTCGACAGTCGAGAATTGAAGAAAAGAAAATAGTCGAACGAAAGGGATATAAAAAATGGAAATTAAATATCCTCGATGAGAGTTGATCAATGTGTTGTGCGAAAAAGAATTTGTGTTCATTTATTTTTAACGTGAATTTAAAAAAATGTGACTGGACATGAAAGTTCTGTTTAACAAAATTGAAACTGAGCATTTTTTCGAAATAAGGATTACGAAACTGCTGTTTTTCATGATTTTTTGTTGTTTTTTTTTTATTCTGCCGTTTATCCGTACGTGTAATTCGTACGTACTTATTACTGTACAACTTGGTTGAGTGAATATTAACTCATAAAAGCGTTGGAGACAGAAGCATGAAAATTTATATCTAAAAACTGCTTAAAGATCTCTATCCGTCCCACACGATGACTTTAGCCGTCGATTGCGTGAATTTTGCTATCCTACTCATTTGCTCTCGGGTATTTCACTTCGCTCTTGGTCTCAGCTCTCAATATTACAAGGTAGGAAACAATTCGTCGACGTGCCAAATTTCTAAATAACTTCAATCTTTCTACGGTCCTAAAATAACTGCACATTCAAAAACAAACGTATGGGAAGATAACAAAGTGCTAAATCTGTACTAGAAAATCTGTAAAAATAAAATAACCAACTTGCAATGAATTATTTTCAAAATTATCAGAATTATCATCATTTTTCAAAAGCCATTTTTATAGATTGTTTTATACATTGTAAAACTCGTTTTTTAGAACAAACCCATTTGCAACCATTTATTTTCAAAATTCACCCGATTATGCCAATTTTTCGAAAGTAATATTTATAGATTGTTTTATTTGTAACTCTGTTTTCGTAGCCTGATTTTTATTTTTTATTTTATTAATCTCATTTTAATGACTAAAATTGACATGATTTTCATTCGACCGAAGGAAGTTTGTAGAATTTTTTCCGGTAGCCACTCTTTCACGAATTTATTTCTATTCATTGATTTTGAAACTAGAGCAAATCTAATTTTACAGTAAAAATGATTTTTTTTTGTGTTAAGGCTCAATTGGACGCTCATTTGAAACTCCATAATGAAAAATGGTCGAGCGAAGATGTTCGAAAGTGTAAACTGTGTCACAAGCAATTTACTCAACCTGCTCTCTATCGTCTTCATATCAGAGAACATTATAGAGTGAGTATTTTCTTTTTCAACATATTTTTATTATTTAGTACGATCATTTTTTTTTTCGTAACAATCGATTGAATAAACTGAAAACATTATAAGAAATGTTGAATTAAAAAATTTATTTATCTCGAATGCAAAAATGCAGATGGGAATTTAATGCAGAATAAATTGCTTCAATTTGACCATGAACTTTAAATTTTGTTGCAAAACATATTTACGAGAAGCCAAAACGATTTTTTTGAAATGCTTGCAAATAATGATTTACCATTCATAGACAAAAATCGTTAAGAAGACGAAAAAAGGGATGAGTCACAAAACAATGTACAAGTGTAAGATATGTTCGAAGTCATTCAAAAAACCAAGTCAATTGATGAGGCACATCCGGGTGCATACGGGAGAGAAACCCTTCAAGTGCAATCTTTGCACTCGCGCATTTACACAAAAGGGTTCTCTTCAGATTCACACGTGGAAACACATCGGGGTACGTCCGTATCGTTGCGAATATTGCAACGCAAAATTCACTCAGAAAGGTAACGAAGTATTTTTACGATGAATAACTATTGAACTTCTATAAATAAATTTATTGTCGAAGGAGGGAGTTAACAGTCGTAATTTTTCTCTACAGGTAATTTGAACGCTCACATATTGAGAGTTCACAGTGCTCGAGAGGGTGATCCTATTTATAGTTGTACTCTGTGTACCTGCGTGTTCAAGAAATTGGGAAGTTTGAATGGTCATATGAAGAGAATGCACTCGAATCCTACAGAGGTTCGTAAATTGTCATATTGGAAAATGTTTATACATTTTTTTTGACATTAGGATAAATGTGCCTATTCTTAGTCACTTTTTTGTGGGCATCAAAAAATTTATACATTTTTTTTAAACATTAATTTCATATTTACATGCTGTAATATTTTATAATTCAGTCTGTTTTCTTAGAAATTTCAACATCCAGAGAAAATGAAAAATTGTGGAGTTTTTTGAAAAGGATTCTTAATCCGTGATAGCCGGGTGCCTCGAATGAGCTTGACTCCAATCGAGAGTTTAATTTATCAATCAAAACATTTCTGATAAAACAATGACCGTTTCCTTTTTTATTTATTCACTCATTACAACTTTTAGTGTCGACAAATTTGAGTTGATTACAAAAAACGCGAATAAATACAAATTTTCTTCATCTTTGCTCGACGAAACCACTTAATTCTTCTTCTTTTTTACTTTCGCTTTCTTTTTTATCTTCATTCCTAAATTTTTTTCTACAAATGCTTCTTACGTATTAGGGACATTCAATAATTTTTGCATAATAAAATATTTCATTTTTTGATAACTTTTCTGGTAATATACAACCATCAAATCTTTAATAAAGAATATTTATAAATGAGTAAATGCGAAAATAAAGTGATAGAGGACTTTAAACATGCGGCACAGGTATTGAGAATCGAAGGTAGCGCAATTTTTCAAGTAAGCTCGCGATAATAAATAATTGATATAGACCACCAAACAAAAGTGCTGTCCATTGCGCAAAAATAGACTTCCGAAGATATTTTTCCAAGAGCAAAATGATCGTAATTATGTCTTTTTCTAGCTGCGATATATCTTCAGATATTATAATTACAGATTCCCCTATTTCCTATTAGGCATTGATCTCACAATAAGTTAAATTTACTCTAATATGGTTTTTTTTTCTCGAATAGGAACAAATGCAAAAATGCGACAGTTCAACAGAGGCAGATATGCAAGCGACCGTAGACACCGTGATGTCGCAACTCGCGTCACTCGATACAAATGTTAAAAATCAAGCCGATTCGACAAATTCGACGAATAAGCAAAGCGATATTCTTCAGCAGGCCCTCAAGAAAAGTGGTTTTGAAAGTAAGAAAAAAAGCCCTGAGGATACAAGTAAAAAAGTCGAGCCTCAAACGTCCTTCGTCACATTGTTAGATAGAGCTCAAGATGGCTCGTTGAGGTATGAACAAAACAAGTTAACAGTTTTATCGATGAATATTTTCTATTCGAAATTTCAAAATTTCAAAATCTAATTGTTTTTTTATTTTTTATTATTAATCGCAGGAGATATCTGACGATAAAACAGCGATGTATTGGAAGCATAAGATGGTACTCTTGCAACTTTTGCCATAAGGAGTTCAAAAAACCATCGGATCTCATAAGACACCTGCGAGTCCATACTCAAGAAAAACCTTTCAAGGTAAAAATAACAATTCACTTTTTATTTTTTGTCGAAACTTTATCGGATAAAAATCGAATACAAATTTACCGTTGATCGTTTTATGGGCTTGATGTTGAAGTTTGCGTCGTTAAAATGCAACGAAGTTTTTATTTTTGAAAACAGCCGCCAATTTAGAGGCATATTTAAACTGCGAGAATTTATTTAACTTTAGCTTTTTTTTAAATCTAGAGAAATAATTTAAAAAGCATCGAATAAATTTGAAAGTTAAGCCATTGAAAATAACCGAAGAAAATTTCGTTGCCCTGCACAATTCAAACTTCAAGGGCATATTTGAAGATGAATTACCATTCATGCCAATCATTTTATTCCATAAAAATTTTTGTACTCAGCGGTTTGCCAAAAATCTAAAAAAATTCAGCCATCCTTAAGGTGTCGCGAATATTCATGTACGATAATAAAATGATCGAAAAATTATAAAAGAATTGGTAAAAAAATTGTTTAATAAATAATCTAATGATTTTTTTTCGTGGCATAAAATGAATTTGTTGATTTTCTAGAACACGTTTCAAAGTTTACGGACTTTTTCCTTTTGTTTAAAATTCCTGTTTTTATCTTCTCCTGAAGATGGTTTTTGAGAAATTGTTCGTTGAATGCCTCAGAAATTTCGTATATATGATGTCGAATAATTTTACAAAAACACGTGCAAAATTTATGATTTTTTGGGTTCATTTCTGAATAGTTTCGAAAAAATCTGAAAAAAGGAAACACTCTAAAAAAATTGATATGCATTTAGAAAAATCACTAAACTCATTCCACGCAATGAAACAAAAAAATTGTCTGATTATTTATCGAAGAATATTTTGTTTACACAATATATTAATAACTTTAAAAAATTTTAATTACTGGAAATAAGTGTTTGTAAAGTTGCAAATAAAGCTGATTTTTTTAAAGATTTTTGTGATTTTGCGAAATCCCGGAATTCTGATCCAAAAAAATGTTTGGCTACGAAACATGTGTGATTCATTTTTCATCGTTGTTTCTTACGTTTTCGTATCTATATTTTCATGTAAAATATTAATTGGTTAAAAAATCGATAAAATTTCAGTGTTCATCGTGCTGTCGTTCGTTCGCACTGAAATCAACTCTGAGAGCTCACGAGCGAAGACACGCCGGAACGAAGCAATACTCTTGTGGCACATGTGACAAAACGTTCGCCTGTCACAGCAGTTTGACGTCTCACATGCGTTCCCACGTCAAGCCACACAAATGTGATCTCTGCGGGAAATCCTTCAGCACGAGTTCCGTATTGAAAAGTCATATGAACACTCACACAACAACCAAATCGAAAATATCACCGGAAGCGGAGAGTCTCGTAACTCAGATTGTTCTTGAAGAGCCACTTTTGATAAGCGATGCTGGTAATAAAATAAGCGTCGCTCACGTTAAGCCAAAGCAGAGACAAGTTTATGACAACAGCGACGAAGCCAGACCTCACAAATGTTGGGTCTGTCCAGCTGCTTTTCGAAAAATTAGCCATCTTAAGCAACATTATCTTAGGCATACTGGAGAGAGACCGTACAAATGTCCAAAATGCGAGAGGCGAGTAAAAAAAAAGTCAAATAAAAGTTGAAAAACTTTCAATCGCTTTTGCTAATTGTTGTATTTTTTTTTAAGTTCGTCAAATAAGTTCATTTGCAAATAAGTTCAGATTGATATAAAATTTATTTCAAATTTGATTTTCTGCCAAATAACAACAACTTTACGAATCAGAGATTTCCTCGACAAGAACAAATGGTAGTGCCATTGTAATTTGTATTTTTTTTTTTTCGTTTTCAGGAGATTTACATCGAACAGCGTGCTGAAGTCCCATTTACATACTCACGACGAATCGAGACCGTACAGTTGTTCCGTTTGTAGCGCAAAGTTTTCAACTCAAAGTAGTATGAAGAGGCATTTGGTAACGCACAGCAATGTCAGGCCCTTCATGTGCCCTTATTGTCACAAGACTTTCAAGACATCGGTCAATTGTCGTAAACACATGAAGATTCACAAAACCGAGCTTGCCGAACAGGTGTGCATTGTTTACTCCAATAAATACAGTGTAAAACAAAAAAAAGTATTCAAATATTTAAAAACATTTTCTTTTGCAGCAATTCTAGCTTTTTAGTGATTTTATTTTTGAATAAAAACATTCGAAATATTAATATTTTCGTCGGAGAATCCTAATGAACGGTGAAATTGTTGTTTTTTGATTAAATACAGCAATTGGCGCAGCAGAGAACTCAGCAAGAGCCTGAACTTTCGTCATTAAAAGACAGACAATCGGAACCAGTATTGCCGGAAAATTTGACACTTCACGAGGATGTTGCAGTGACTTTTCAGTCCCAAATTGCTCCGGACTTTACGCAAGCTTTCAACGACCATTTCCAGCCGATATCGTTGCCCAAGGAAAAATCGTATCTCGTTCATCACGAAATGACTCAGACAATGGAGAATCGTAGGATTTTTACTTTACATCTCATAATCGTCTCCCTCGTTTTTTTCTCTCAACTAAACTAACTATTTTATGAGATTTGAAGCGTAACGGAAAGCTCTAATTTACTAATGAAATTTTGCAGATAATTTAGCCGTGGTAGATACGGATAATTTGGGAACATCCCAGACCCTGCATGCCGATGAAACGGGCACTATTACGCTACCTAACTACTCCGGTGATCAAACTCTCACGGCAGTATGTATTTTAAACAAAGTTAATCGATCACGAGAGTGTTGGAAGGTTCAGTAAAAAAAGGCCAAAGGTCACTCTTTTTTTTTTTCTAAAAGTTTTGAATTTTCATAGGAAAGCATACGAGAAATTGAGGAAACTTTGAATCAGCAATTATTCAATATCGGTATGAACGATCCGAGTAACGTGACTTTGAGCTCGAGAGATCAGCAGACCATCAATAGTATTTATGACAACGCCAAAACATTGGATTCTGTCAATAATGTTAGCATGCCGTCAAATATATTTCCATCGCACTTTGATACCTTCGATATGAGTCAAATAACGCTACAGGTAATGTTTATACATTTTTATTATACGAACGTGCATTTAAAGCTTTTATTTTTTTACAAATAAACCGAAAAAAAACACATTTTTCTACCGTTATATTTCTCAATAAAATCTAAAATGTATGTTCGGAAATTAAAAATATTTAGAATAAAGCAGCAAACTTTGAAAATTTTAAGTACATTCGCGATCACATTGCAAAATCGCAACCAATTTTCTAGATTATTCGAGGAGATATTCCGTAAATTTAAGGAATTTTTCTTGATTTTTTACAGTAATGAATGATTTTTTTATAAAATTACCGTTCTCTTTTCAAATTGATTTTAATTCTAGAAATTTCTAGAAAAGTAAAGAATACATAGCAAAATTACAGTATAGTCAAGAACGTTCTATAATCGCAAGACAGTTTCCTATATTTTTTTTCATAACGTTAAAGCGTTATAAAAATTTTTGATTATTTAAAATTGAAAAGTATGCGAGAAGTTTGACAAAATTTTGAAAACTAATTATGAAAAGGCTCGAAAAAATAGAATAGTAATAATATATGAATTGAAAACAAATTTTGAATTTTTCGTTTAGACTGACACGGAAATCGATATGGGCATAAGTTCAGCAAATTCAACGAGTATGGCGAGCATTTTGCCACGTTCGGCTCAAGAAGAGCAACGTCTTGTGCCAGTAACGACTTGCAGCAGTGGAGAAGATTCGCCAAATAAATTGTCACGTCACCTGATGGTTGTGAGTTCGATGCAAACATGTCCTGAGCTCTCGAGGCCGGTCCAAGCGTGCCCAAAATATCCAAAAGTTATCGCAAAAGCCGACACGACCGACGTTACCGACATTTTAAATGTCGATAATGAAACGAATGAACAAAAGACTAACAATGTGCTGCAATCGCCGGTCACGAGGCTTAACAACGTTCAAGACAAAGTCCATTCTCAGAATGAACAAATGGAGCAACTCCTCGATATGAATGGAACAACTACGATTATTCTTGAACCGAAATCCTTGTTGGAATGTCATATGTGTAACAAAAAAGGTTTTACAATGGAAAAATTGAAGGTACAATAACTTTTCGTAAAAATGTATGATTTAAGCTAGTTGTGTCGCCATGGCGTTTTTCTATCAAATTTTCCAAATTGGAGAACATATTTAAGACACTACTATGTGAGTACGTACCAAATTTTAACAGAATTCATCGTTCCAGATCTGAGATATTTCGTACTCGGCTCGTCTTGCATTGGACGTTCAACACTATCCTTTTAATACTTAGCGTCAAAACGCTGCCGCGTCTGTAGATTAAAGATTCCGCAATTTTACAAGCGTTTCATAAGAAACGCTTGTAAAAAAAAAAAGCAGTCAAAAACATTTGAAAATTTCAAATTTCTCACGATAACTACGTTAATTTCGAATAATTCTATGGAAAAATACTATTTTTACTACCGACAGCGATGGGTGCGCGGTCGGTGTGTGGCTCCGGCGATTTCCAAAGTTAAGCAGCCTCGGGCGAGGCCAATACTTGGTAGGGTGACCGCGTAGCCATGCGCCGGTTCGCGCATCATTCGCTTAGCCGGGTTTTCGACAGTTTCCCTTGGCCCTCGTGCAAATGCGATAGAGTAGTGCATTAGAAAAGATTGGCTGTGACCAACACTCTTAGGGGTTTTTCAGGATCATTGAAATTAGTGAAGTGGGGAAAATAGTGGGGTTAAAGTAATGGGATGAGGTCATAAAAACCCGCAAGGGTATACGCAGGAACAATTAAAAAAAAATAAAACTATTTTGATGTTATCACATTATTAATTTTATTTATGCTTGGCCTGTTCAAATTTCAGAGTCATCTAAATGCACATCGTGGAACTAAAGAGTTTCAGTGTAGCCAGTGTCCATTAAAATTTTGCACGAACAGTGGATTGAGCCAACACATGAGGAAACACTCTTTAAAACCAATGTTAGTACAAAAATATTATAAACTTGTTAATAAAATCCACTTTTTTGGGTAAAATACAAATTACCACATATTTTCATGTTACAGAAATTGGAAATGTTCAATCTGTATGGAAATATTACCAAACGAGGAAGAATTGAAGTTGCATGCCCAGATGCATGAGGATATCGAGTGGACGGGAGTATCGATAGAGCCGGACAGTTCGCAAAAAGAGCCAGTACCGATGGACCCGAGTAAATATTTGACGGAGGCAGTTGGGAGGACGACGAGCTGTGAGGAAAATCGTGAACTTCCAAAAGAGAAGAAGGAATATTCGAACAAGTGTAAATATTGTCCAAAAACATTTCGTAAACCGAGCGATTTAATAAGGCACGTGAGAACGCACACGGGTGAACGTCCGTACAAGTGTAAATTTTGTGAAAAGAGTTTTGCGGTCAAGTGCACCTTGGATTCCCACACAAAAGTGCATACGGGCAAAAAAACATTTTGTTGTCACGTGTGCAACAGTCTTTTCGCGACGAAGGGGAGTTTGAAAGTTCACATGCGTTTGCACACGGGCTCGAAGCCCTTCAGATGCCCGATGTGCGATCTTCGGTTCCGCACTTCGGGACACCGAAAAGTTCACGAATTGACGCACACTCGGGATCCCAAAACGGCCACGAAACGCAAATCCAAACAAATGAAAGTAAGCGCGATAGCCAAAGTGGTGGCAGAGGTTGAAAAAACCGTGGAAAAATCGACGAATCTTCCGCCAATCAACGAGCAAACGAATGAAACGAATTATTCGAATCTTGATACGATCACGATAGGAGCTAGTGGATTGACCAACCACATTACTTTCAATCCTGACGGAACAATCTTAAACAACGATTCCATGCTCTCAATAAACGAGAGCAATCAATTGGTAGCTAACTTACATTTTCTTCTGGCGAATGGCCTCGTTACGATTCAAGCCGACGACGTCTTGCTGCCGCAAACAACTTTAAACGCGGACGTTAATATCCCTCACAACGACACGAGTCCCGTAAATATTCTTTCTCCGACGAGTGCCCTTCCCCCAGGTCAACAGAGACAACAACAAATTACTTATAACAATAATCCTACTGAAAATATCGTCGTAACTACGCAATTACCAACTTTCCCCACTAATCATTTTGATCAGCAAGCGAGATCGATTAATTTGAACGATTGCGATACTTTAGTGTCGACGGAACTTCAGAACAATCTATCAGATAAAAAAGTACATTTACAACGACCACAGCAAACCTCGAAACAAGCTAGCACTGGGAAAACGAACAATTCGAAAAAAGAATGCGACATATGCGGCAAAGTATTCATGAAACCGTGCCAGGTCGAACGACACAAACGTATTCACACCGGTGAACGACCTTACAGATGTGAATTGTGCGACAAATCTTTTGCACAAAAAGCCACTTTACAAATGCATCAAAAAGCTCACACCGGCGATCGCCCACATCCCTGCCCTCACTGCGATTATTCTTTTACCCAAAAGGGTAATCTTCAAACTCATCTCAAAAGAGCACATCAGCTTGACACACTCGATGTGAAAAAAATTCGGAGAGGACCGCAACAATTGTTGAGCGCCAAATTAATTCAGAATAATGTTGATGATAATAGAATATTGAGTTTTGACGATATCTCGATCGTCGAGTATCTCAAGTGATTGAGAAATTTTCGAAAAAAATGCATCGATCGTTTTCTTTAAACAAATATTTACAATGTTAAAAATATTTTTGCCAAAAGCATGAAAATGCTAGAAAAATCGTGATTCCAATCTCGCTATCGACGAATACTCTTTCGTCCAAACATATCTCCCATATTTTTATGATACTGAAGCTTGCATCGTTGAAAAGCAACGATTTTTTTTATTAATTATTTTTTTAATTTTTCAAACGGTCCCATTTTTTTCGCAGATTTAGTTTTTAGCATTTTTAGCAATCGTCAAAAATGCACCGTCGTATATTGCGAATAAACTTTGGGTTCTACAAAAACAAGCATTGCAACGATGCAAATTTCATCATATTTTTTCGTGTTCATGTACATAAAAAAATTGAATCTCCTGCTAGTTAACATTTAATAAAGAGCTTCGGATATAATAAATATAATTTTACGTTGAATGAAAGAATATTATTTAAAAAATGAAACATGTGATATTAAAGATTTTTACTTGTTGCATGAAAAAAAAATGTTGCTTGCTAATATTTCATTTGTGTTCATTACATTGTACAGCATTATGTAGAGTTGTATTTTTTTTCAATAAATACATTTTTTGTTTTGTAATAAATTGTTTTATTTTTCAAACGCTCGCTATAATACCTTCAAGTCTAAAGTTTGAAATTACAACGTTCGTCACTGATGGGACACAACCATCGGGAAATTCTCGTAGAACCAACAAACTTTTACTTTCATTCGTAAATTTTTGTTGACTATTTTCTTCTTATTGCTCGTAATGTCGGCTCCTTGATTCCGAACAATTATTTGATTCGGCGATATGGTGAATCTAACTTCGACAAAATGTACCTATGAATTTCAATTTGCCCAATACCTTCCGGTCTCAACTCAAGTCGTGAAGTCGAGTACTTTAAATTAAATTCAAATTCAGCCTAAATAGGCTGAATTTGAAATAGGTTGAATTTGAATGTATTGAAAAAATTTTTTTTCAATACATACATTTTTTTCTTGTTTTATAAGAAATTTTTTTATTTTACAATCGCCCGTTATAATTCCTTTGAGCTTAATGTTTGAAATTACAAAGTTCGTCACTGATGAGACAACCATCGGGATGATTCTCGTGGAACCAACAAGCTTTTACTTTCGTTCGAAAATTTTTGTTGTCTTTTTTATTCTTATTGCTCGTAATCTCGATTCCTGGAATTCTGAAGTATACGGAACCCTCTACAACACGAAAAATATGACTGTTGTTTCGTAACAATGTTTGAAGACCGCCACACTCGTTTCTCAATTTTTTTAGAGTTTCGGGAGCGATAATTTTGGCGATTTCAGCTAATTTCATTTGTCCACCGGCGTTCCAAGGTCCGCCTCCGTTTCGCTCAATATTTCTTACTTTTCGCAAAAGTTGGCCCGTCACGACATTAATTATTTCGTCGATTACTGTTCGATCGACTTTTGTACAATTTCTCACCCTTTCGATGCTTTCTCGTGGTTTAAAGTCCGTCGACCATTGAGATTCGTTCGGAATTTTCTTATTTTCGTTCGTTGTGCCTTCTTTCTCCTTCAACGATCTCGCGTTTATGATTTCATCGATGATTTTGTCCTGAGTGGCCATCATTTCTCTGGGATAAATTCTGTACCGTCCAACCAAACAAATTCTCTTGGTCGATGGAATTCTCAATTTGTCCAGATCCGTTTTAAAGCCACAGCCCTCGCAGACACTTTTTACATATTTCATGTACTCGAAATACTGACTCTTCGTTGCATTGTCACGTTGAAATTTTCTTCCATCAAACTCATGGGCACAACATGGTAGAAGGAAAAATTTACATTCGTACGAACTTCGAGCTGCTATGACTGGTATCCAGGGTGTTAATTCGTCCGAATGATTTCCTATGAGCCAATCGACCTTCGGAAATAAACTTGACGATGAAGGCACGATTGTTTGTTCCTGTTGATATGAAAAATTGAAACATAAGTTTTATCATATCCAACGAAAAATTTTCATCATATAACTATTAAGGGTTTTATACAGGGTAAAAAGTCGATGCGTGCTCGCGGAAATTCTGACGCTGACAAAGATAAAAAATGAATGAAAATGAATTTTTGTATGGTCCAGGGATTGCACTTTTGCACTGCTTGAAATTAGTATAAACAATCTCAAAAATAAAACTTCGAAAGCGTTTTTCTCGTAATTTTACTTTCCGACTGCATTGACAGCTAAACAAATATCTAATGATCGGACGACTGCCTCAATAAAAGTTATAATTACTAAAAAAACATGCACCTTTTTCTATCGCAATTCGTAGCTGTGCTATGAATGATAAAACTGGTTCAACTTCATTGAACTTTTGTACGCGGAAAGTAAGAACAAAAATATCAAGTTATCAATATTATCTGAGACGCTGTTCTTGCCTTTCAATCGCACCACCTCTTTCAAACTTCATATTATGCTTTCCTTAAAACTATTTAGACCAGTCTCGACCCTAATGGATCAGCGAGTCCCAAAAAATTTTTTTTTTAAATCCCATTTGGGACTCGGAGCTTAAGTGGACAAAAGTGGCCCCAAAGGGAGTCTTAAATGGGACTTTTTTCCCCTCGGTCGGTGTGAACCGGACCGAGTTTTTTAAGTGTGAAATCTTTTAAGAGTGAATCTCAAAAAAAAAAGTTCCTATTTGGTACTCCGAGTCCCAATTTGGGTCTTTTTCTTTGCTTCTCGATCCGGCCGCAGCGTGGCGCAGAGTCAAGCGTTTTCCCGAGCACGCATCATCCATCGAGTGGGCATATATTGCCGGAGCCATAACACTCTGTGACCGTCTGAAAAGACGGTCTCGTACAGAATACAAATAGGTATGCACACAGCAAATCGCTTATTCCGGTTACCTCGCTCGAAAAAGTCCAAAATTGGGTCTCGGAGTCCCAAATAGAGACTTTTTTTTTGAGTTTTCACCCCTAAAAAAGTCCCTATTTGGGACTCACGACGTCACGTCCGGTTCACATCGAGCGAGAGGGAAAAAGTCCCATTTGGGACTTCATTTGGGGTCACTTTTGTCCACATAAGCCCGAGTCCCAAATGGGACTTTTTTGGGACGTATTGTATGGACTCGTTGATCCGTTAGGGGAGAGTCGATAAATCAACGGGAAAAAGCGTCAGTTTATATCATGCGAGTTATTAGGTAAACAGTTAAGGGGACCGTATGGTCTAGAGCACGAAAATTTCACCTATTTTCACGATTTTTTTTTTGCCTTAAAAAATTTAAAAATCGATGTTTTAACTTTTCGGGTTTATTACTACCTTTATTAAGTATACAAAAAAAAATTTTTTTAATTTTAAAAACAGTGTTTATTATCATATAATTGGCATTGAAGACGACCCTCTCGAAAAATCCGACCCGGACGGTGAAGATCGATCCGAGACTTCTACTCATCTGAAACACAAAATTCAAGAAGATTCTTAATCAGAAAGAGTGCAGTTATGGTCGGGACTAGAACAAATCGAAAAAATTAAAAATTGACAAAATGGCGCGCTTTTGAAAAAAAATTCGTAAAATCGGGTTTTTTTTTCACTAGTTTTTTAGTATAAACAATAAGAAATTATTTAAATAAAATTATGATTGTAGTTCCGACGATAGCCATACATGTTGTGAACAACATATCCAAATTTCAAGTGATTCGGTTGAATAGTTTTTTTGTTTTCACCTGCGCAGTGCCGAAAAAAGTCGTTTCGAGATAAATGAGTTTAAAGTTTGAGGTACAGATATTTTCAAAAATTGAGCAAATTTTGAATACTTACAGTTAATCCGCGATTCCGGCACCATATAGGATTCCTTCGGAACGTTCATAATTCAAGATTTCCTCACTCCTTTCATTTCTTCGAGCTGTCCGAGCCTCTTTGGAGTTGTCCGTGCTCCTACGGTTGGCGCTCGATACTCGCAGCTCGTCTCGGTTTTGCGCTAGTTGCTCCGCTTGTGGCCCGATTGTTATGCCCATGGTCTCCATTATTTTCAATAGGGATGCAAATCCTTCATTGAATATGCAAGCGGAAATGTGAGTGGCAATATCAATGATTTTTTTTCCGGCAAACAGATGTTTCGGCGCAAGGTGCCACACGCAAGCATTGAAACTTTCGTTATTGTTCTGCGTATTACTGCCAATACACCTTTCCAATAAAGTCTCTGCTGTCAATTCTTCATAAATTGGTTTTAATATCTCTTGTGCTTCATCGCACAGAGCAGGTGGGTGCTCGTAGGTGTCTAAAGTACCTGCAGCCTCACTTTGACGCCACTTGCACCACGATTCGGAACCTGGAGGACAGTACGAGTGTTGCGGATTTTCATCTGTTGAAATTTTGTGATAATATGCTGCCCATATTTCACTTCTCATCCCTTCAGTCGAATCTGAATTACGTCTAATTGCTAGACCGTAATAAGTTGACAGCTCTTGCAATAATTTATTCGTCAATTGTTGACGCTTCGGTGTTTTATTTATCGATTTCCGCTGTGTCTTTTTTCCCTCTTCTTTTTCTGTCAATTTCTTTGTTGCTTTCTTTATTTGTGCATGTTTTTTTTTCGCATCAACAGCACGTTTGTACAAACGTTTTTTAACATGCAAAACACATTCTTTTTTGCAAACTAAAAAATCATCTCCGTAAGGCTTTGTGTCCAATAAGGCTTTGAACGTTTTCGTGTCGCGGACCGCTCTCTACCTGCGTTATGGGCTGTAGAAGCTGTAATATTGAGAATTTCCGCATGAAAATTTCACAGTATATTCTTGAGATACTATACTTTCGACATATCGAAAAAAAAAAAAATCGATTTTTTCAAATTTCTAGACCATACGGTCCCCTTAATTACGACTTAACTTTGAAGTACTCGATTTTGTGATCTTGAATACCAAGCGGAAGACATTGGAAAACCACAAATACTATTAGGTACATTTTTTTGTTCTTTACGCGATATCTTCGAAACTATCACGAATATCGATGGAATGATTAAATACTTTTGTATTCATTATACAATCGCGAAAAGTTGACTTGCAACGCTTATTTGATTCGGAAATATGGTGAATCAAACTACGACCTACAAACTCTGGAATAACATCAGAAAATTCATTTTTTTACGTTTCGTAGTGCAATATCTCCAAAACTATCACGAAACCAGTAAAAAAAAGTAGAAACGTGATAAATTTAATATGTTAATAAATTTAAAAAAAAAACGACGAAAAACGGTCATGATTAAAATAACGTAGCGGATGTAAAAATATCGTGGAAAACTTTCAAAAAAAGCGGAATGAAGTTTGATTCCTGTTCTTTCAAATAACGTTTATTAAATTCGTTTCTGTACACTGCTGGCGAAATGACCTGAAAAATGGCTCCGAAACATTTTCGCCTGACATATTATGAGTTCTCATGTTAGTGGGTTTCGAGAAAAAAAAAACCATACCAATGGAAAAGAAAAAATTACTTTATTTAAACGGGCAAAAATTTCATTAGATTTTCTATTAGTGAACGTGTTTTCGCGTAGCGGTGAGTTGAATTCAAAAATAATAGGAAGGCGTCCATTCTCGCGTACAGAGACGCGGCGAGTCTCGCCCTTTAATTTTTAACTTTTTTTTTTAATACACTGCGATCCCGATTCAAGGGATCCCGACTGATGAGATTTCTCCCACAATGCGCCGAGGATTGATCGGTCTGCGCTCGGTGGGGAGAGCACCCGGTCCAATCCGGCCTTGCGTCAGGTGTGCAAAGACGGAAAGACGAAGCGTGTGCAACCCCGATTCGTTACATGTGCGATGCGGAGCCGGCCCCACCGCTGTTCCTTGAATCGGGGTCTCAGTGTACTTGGCAACGAGACTCTGCCGTCGTATCTAAATTGCGATGTAAAATATATTCGCGGAAAATATAAGCACGTGTAAGGTACTTAGATAAAATTGTAGTTTTTTGTACAGTTGTTTTGGAAAAGAGTTGAAAATAGGGGAACGTATGTATACACTGGATTGATGCAAAAAAAAATTTAATTTTTTTTTCTTGCGGATTTACGTGCTATCGTTAGACATTAATAAAACAAAATTTCTATAAAAATCTGAGCTTAATTGTCCAACATTTAGATGTGGCTATATCGACTATTATGTATTTTTTCATTTTTAAAATTTTTAAATCGTTTTCATTCCAAGTAAATATGATCACTACATCAAATTACAACGTAAATCTTGTTCGATTGCTGTTTTGCTACGAAGGAGGTCATCGACGATAAGAAAAAAAGTATCGAATTCCGAGAAATACAAAGTAGAAAAATTGGCTAACTCAAAAAAAAACTTGACACCTGAAAAATGTATACACGGGAATACTAAAAATAAAAAAAGAGAAACCTGATTGTAAAAAAACGGTGGTGAACTAGAAATAGTTTAAAATAAACAATTTTCTGAAACAGCTTGCAAAATTGTTTTGGAAAAACAGAATTACTATCGATTGCAAAGATTGTAATGACCTTCGCTGAGAAAAAATATTGTCGGATGAACAGGATGTCTCACTATGGGTTTCCAAAAAAAATATCATGATTAGAATATTAGATCATACTGCATATTTATTTTGACCGATAACACTGCGGTTGAATCAACGAAGTATCTTTGCGAAATATCAATGCTATTGAATCAACATTTTTTTTCTACAAAAATAGTAGCTAATTCCAAAACGAACGAACATGAAACAGATACATAAAAATAGAGAAGGAGTCATTCAATTATTCTGATCAATGTGAATTGGCATTCGGAAAAGTAGTTTGCATGCGAAAATTAAAAATCAAAAAGTAATAATGAACTATTAACCTGTCAGCAGGCGCGCTGAGACTTTTTCTCACACTTATATTAAAACGATGATTACTCGAAAAATTTTAATGGCATAAAGATTTGAATTTTTTTCTATCTTCACCAAATTTATTCTTCTGTATGATAGAAGAGTTAAAAAAATGTTCTGAATGTTTATTTTTGAATTTTTTTAATTATTATTTTTTGGTTTTTAGTGTCAATTATCGTTGTATTTATGGTTTTTTTAAACAAAAATGTTTAACAGCCACAATCACTGTGGCGAAATTATTTTCAAGTTCCTATTTATCAAATTATATTAATTGAGGATATACATATGAGAAAATCTCTGATCGCGCGCCCTATTTGTAAAGTGTACGTAGCGCGCCTGCTGACGGGTTAAATGTCATCGGTCGCACTGTGAAATTTTTTCTCACACTTCCATTAAAACGATATTTACTCGAAAACTTCAAATGGCATGACCGTTTGGAATTTTTTCTATCAACTTAAAATTGATTCTTCTGTATGATGAAAAAGTTAAAAAATAATAATAATTTTATTTTAGATTTTTTAGTATCAAGCATCTTTATGCTTTGAGTTTTCAAGAAATAACAATGTTTAAAAGTCACAATTACCGTGGGAAAATAATTTTTAATGTATTATTTATTAAACCAAATACTTGAAACTATACATGTAAAAAAATCTCTTATTGTGTCACCAACGATTAAGGTATAAGTAGTGCACTCGCTGATGAGTCAAGTCATTGAATAAAAAAGGGGGGATGTCACTAGAACACAGCTAAATTCGATTATAATTATAACATTTGTCAATTTTATCTACGTTATACTTTTTTTCATCACCTATATTTTCCACACGTCCATTTAACATTCCATTATTACTTTTCGATTTTTAATTTTTGCATGCAAAGTACTTGTCCTACCGTCAATTAATATTGAGCAGAAAAACTTAATGACTTACTGATTGAATGACTTTTCTCCTTTTTTATTCATGAAGTTTTATTCGATACTGTTTAAGGTTCACTATTTTTTTGACAATTTAAAAATTTTTTTCAGTTCAGTCAGTTTTTTTTTTTTAATCCGACAATTTTTCTATTTATTGTTTCTTGTGATTCAATATGTATGATGACTTCTTTTTCATACGCGATGACCTCCTTCTCTGAGAATTTTATATTGTAATTTGATGCCGAGATAATTTGATAACAAGATTTATATTGTAATTTGATGCCATGATCTTATTTACTTGGAATGAAATCAATTCAAAATTTTTAAAATTAAAAAATACATATAAGTCGATATAGCCACCTCTGAATATTGGGCAATTGGGCTCAGTTTTTTACAGAAATTTTGTTTCATTAATGTCTAACGTGAATCCGCAAGAAAAAAAATTTGATTTTCTTTTTTGCATCAGTCTAGTATATACGGTAAGTTAAAAATAAACGATAGAAAAATAATAACATTCATTGGACTAAGTATTTAAGGGTATGGATCAGTCAGCCCGCCCGCTTCGGATTTTTGAAAGTGAAAATTTTCCCAAAAAAATCCCAGATATACTTGTTTTTCAGCCTTAAGTTGGTACTGACAGCTGTTCCATTTTTAAAGTACAATTCCAAAGGATGCAACAGCAATAAGCAATGGTAGCAGATCCTAACTGTTGTAGGATGATAGCGACACTCAGGCCTGCTACCGTTGCTTGTTGTTGCTGCGTGTCATTGTTGCATTCTTCCGAAATATAACTTTACTCTAGCTATTAATTCCACTTAATGTATTCGAAATTGTTGGAAGAAAGGTATTTTGAAGAAGTGTATTTACGTTATTGAAATATTCTTTGTTTTTCAATTTATTTTTTTTCATTGTAAGCAATTATAAAACATACATACTACAAGTTGTGTTGAAGAAGGATAAATGTCCCAAATTTGTCGTTTTCTCAGATCAATTCCAATCCCAGAATGTCCTTCGCTCGTTAGAATATGAACCAGCAAACCATTTCCACATCCAAGATCAACAAAACTCCGTTTTTGATCCTCATTGTCGCTTCTTTCGTTCTCCCATAAGAGTATCAAGTACGTTGCAATTGCAACATCTTCATATACAAATTTATTTGGATCTGTGCACTCTGGCCATTTTTTCACCATTTCCAAGCCATATTTTTGCTTCAACTTGTTATAAAGGTTTGTATACTTTTCTGAGCACACAAGATTCAAGGAACCATCGACGAGTACATCCTCATTCGGACGATCGTTTTCTATCCATTTTAACAAACGAGTAAATAATTTTTCTCGCAGCCAAATCAAACTTGGATCGAACCAATTGAAATTTGTTTTTTCGACAATTATGGCAAATGTGCTTTCATTGTCTAGTGAAATATTGTAAGGACGCTCAAAACCTAAGCTCCGTTTTTTGCTGTCAATACTACTATGATAACACCAAACTGAATTTAATTTTTTATCAATAATTGTAAACTCGATTCCTGGGGAAAATTTTACATCACGAGGCAAATACTTATTTACAACCAAGTAAGTATCGCTGGAATTTTCTTCCAGGGGATTAAAATTAAACGCTACTGAACTAAATTTATTTGTAACATTCAGAAAATTTCCAATTTCATCGCTTTTCCAACTGCATTCAAAAATCTTGGATAAACTTTCAACTTTTGTCAAGATATCGATCATTTCCGTTGAATCACATTCTATTTTCGTAGTTAATAAATTTATGCAAGAAGATATTCTTCGGTTGATGAGATGAGGATTTTTCAACCAAATTTCCATTGCTGTCCAAAACTTTTCAACACCCCCATGGCATTTTCTATTAACAACGACTTCGAAATTCATTTTTATAAATCTACTAAGAGCCTAAGAATTTGCGAAATAAATTTTTACTTTTCATTTGTTTTTTGGTGGATCGTTGATTTTGTACTGAAAACGAAAATTTGCCAAAGTAAGGAACCAAATCGGATAAAAAAAGATTTATTTAGAGCTAAAAATCGTGTTTTTTAAATTTAGTTACCTTTTTCAGTACCCACTCAGCATCGTAAAGAGCTTTGTTCATAATTTGCTGCACTCTTTCTGAATCCGGTTCGATCATATGTTGTTTGAAACTCTGAATTATTTTTCAAATACGTCAGAAATCTCGGAATTTTAGGTTTTGTCGATGTCTTTTAGGTTAGGAAATAACTTTGTGAGGTTAGGACACCGAATGTTCGAATGATTGTTACGAAAAGTATCGGAGCATTGTTAACTTTAAAATAATTCGAACTTACTTGTCGGATCGAATGTCTGTAAAATTCCTGAGCATCACTAGGTAATTTATTGCACTCTCTCATTAAATATTTGTACAAATGTTTCGGTGTTTTTATCGACTCACGTAAAATCGTACCGGTGGTACTGGCCATGATATTTTCAATGTCACTAACGATTTTTCGTTCCAACGATACACGATGTTTTTCAAGGTTAAGAAAACGAGTGAGAATAATAATAAAAATGTTTAAATTTTTATACAATTAGTATTTTCGATCGTTTCTGTACTTTGAAGCGTTAACCTCTCAGGGCTGTTCACAGCTTGACTTGCACTACTTGAAAATGAAATCAAATCTGGCTGATTATTCTCCAATGAAATTTTTTTTTTCAGACTTGCCAACAAAAAAGTATTCGGCAATGTTAATCAACCCGAATAATCTATTAATGGCCACAAGATCATCTGGGAATTGCGCAAAATAAAATCACACAAAATATAATTTTGAAATTTAATAAATTCGTTGTAAAAATGTTGCAAATATGCAGATACATTTTACAAAACTTTCCGCTGAATAAATTTCCAGGCTTCCGTAGCCTGGCTTATAATTCCTGCAGCAACACCGTCCCGAGTCATACAGCTGGACTAATCAGTATGTCAAATATACCTGTTAAGAGTTTTGCAGTTTTTGAAGTTTGTTTAATTGAAAGTTTGATTTTTTTTCAGTTATAGGAGATGAAATTTTGAAAGCTCAAGTCAAGGACACTAATTCTTCATTTATGTGCAAGCTCTTGTACGAATGTGGCGTAAAAGTGAAAAAAGTTGGTTTCTTATTTATTTAGGCTTCTTAAAATAGATGTAGAATTTAGACCATTCATTCACAGGTCATAATTGAATTCTATAAAATTCTTTTTTATGTTTGACTTACCTTATGCACTTGTTGGATAAAGAATTTGCGATGGATGAAAATTAGACTACTCATCTTTTATTTGCTAATTACAATTATATAGTAATTACGATTTTGGCTCTTAAGGATGAATGACCCATTTCTTCAGTTAAAAATTTTATTTCATCAGAATTTCAAAACGTCGTAATTGGACAAAAAGTTGAAAAGATTCAGCCGTCATTATCATCATCGGTAATAGTAATTCTAAAAAGTTAAACAAAATATTCTTCGATAAATTATCAGATATTTTTTCTAGTTATATGATTTTTGCAAAATTCCTAAATGCATATATTTTTTTTTGGAATATTCCCTTTTTTTAGATTTTTCCAAAAACGTGTTCAAAGCAAAATAATCTTCTGATTATTTATGTGGTGACTGTTTAAACAATTTTTTAATAATTTTCTCATAATTTTCTTATTGCGTATTAATGTGCGCAAACGTTTTTAAGTTGGCTGAATTTTTTCAGACCATCTGTGAACTGCTGAGTACTGAACTTTCTATAAAACAAAAATTTGTGGCATAAACATAAAGATATATGTAACGAAGGCTATGTGGGGTCCAGTCATGAATATTAAAGCTTATAAAATATTTAAAAAAAGTTAAAATATAATAAAAATGATTCATTTTGAAAAAAAAATGTACAAATTTGGCCTTGAACTTTGTTTGGAGTATTTTAAATCCTAAGTGTACTTATAAAGTTAATCATACGAATAAATTAATTTTTAATTTGATCAATTAATACTAATTATTAATAGCACTTATTTCGACAAATTTAAATATATTTGGATATTGTTAAAAATGATTTAAAAAATGAATATTAGCTCAGCAAACGTTTAGAAATTTTTTCAATTATGTAAATTATAGCCATTTCTCAAATTGCATACGTGAAAAAATATTGTTTTTAAGATATCTGTGATACCCGACGATATTGACGTGATAGCGAATGAAATACTTGATTTTTCGGAGAAGTACACGTACGTCATTACGTCGGGAGGAATAGGACCAACTCATGACGATATGACATTCGAAGGTCAGTGAATTTAAGAAAAAAATAAAAATTACACGATGAAATATTATTTATGATTTTTTTTTTGCAGGATTGGCAAAAGCATTCAACGATACTTTGCACCACGATCCAACATTGGTTGACATTGTAAACAAATTATTAAAGCCACAAGACCCAGACGCGCCAGGCTACAAATTGGCACATGTGAGTAGTGTTTTGAATTGTTCGTTTAAAATTTCTTCATTCCGATGTTTGGCAGTGAGGAAAAAAAATGTATTTTTAAAAGATACCGAAGAAAGCCACTCTGAAATTTGGCATTGATCCAAAAACTGGAAAGTCCACAAATTATCCTTGCATAGCTATGAAAAATGTGTACGTTTTTCCTGGCTCCCCCGTATTTTTGGAGCACTCGTTCGGGAGTTTGTACAAGGTAATAAAAACGAATTTTAATCACGAGGTAAAAAATCCTATGGAAAGATTTGATAATATTTCAAAACTCGATAAATCATTTTTCTTCTTCCCCCAAGGAATTGTTTAAGACTGATCGAAAATTCGTTAAAACTGAGCTCTTCATTAATGCCAAAGAAGATTCTTACGCTTCTGCGTTAACGAGGGTCGCGACGGAATTTCCTCGAGTTACATTTGGCTCTTATCCAGTTAGTGATAGCAGGTAAATAATATCTCGATTCGAAATTATTTTCCTATGAAATTATGAAAGTTTATAAATTACAATGAAATTTCAGCGTGGCGTATAAAGCGAGAGTTACGATAGAAAGCGACAACGAGTCTGAGACTAATGAGGCGAGGGACAAATTCGTCAGTCTGGTTCCTTCGAATATTTTAGTAAAAATGGACGAGATGTCTAGATCAGCTGCACAAAAAGATTGAGAAGAAAAAAAAACTGATCATTAAAATGAACAATTGTACATGTTTGTTGTGACATTTGTATATTTTGAAACTCGAAGTTTGGGGGATGGAAGGTGTAATTTACCCCCCGAAAAAATGGTTTTTTATATTCGGTGACTCTTGGTCTTTTTTGGAACTGTTGATCCACTAAATGTATTTTATATTTTGAGCATAATAATTATAACTTTTTTTCGTTACATATTTTTTGAGACATTTTTAGTGCATTTCCCTGGGTTTTTTTTCTCTTTTTACAAATAATACAAAGTTCCTACTTCTAGGATTCGTGTGGAGAGTCTTTGGTACACCGAGGACAACTTTTTGAAGAGAACTCGTTCTGAATATCGATGAGTCAACGGTGGTCTTTCCTAGCCAAAAAGTTTCACGTATAGGTCAGGGAACTCTGGGAACATTATTGCAGTATAGTCTTGAATGAATAGAGAACGTTCCATATTCCATCGTTCAAGAGAGAAACGTTCGTGGAATTCCACGAGCATTGCAAGTGTCGCCATTGTTGAAGTTTGGCAATTGTTTTATTCCTTTCTCTTTTTCTCGGAGTTTCCAATGGCTGTCGATAATGGGGATTGATCGGAGGGATTGGAAAAATAAAGAATAGAAAAGGGTGAGGAGAAAAAATAATATTGAAAAAAACTGCACGAAAACATTGAAACTGAATATTATTCGTACCTCTGGAATTCGCATTCATACGTGAGTACGTGAAGATCGGAAAAAACACGAGTTTCCTCCGTGCTCAAGAGCTTTCAATATATTTGAGGGCGTGCACGTTCGCGCGGAACGCTTCGAAAAAAACTAATATCACATTTTTTCTTGTTTTCTTTTTTCTTTCCGTTTTTTCTTTTCTTTTTCTTTTTTTTTCGAGAAAAGAAAAAACCCGCTGAGAATCTTTTACTCGCTGAGCTTGCACACTTTGTGAAAATTCCCCAACCCACAATGTTCGCCTCAAGAAACATTTCATCTGGAGTTTAAGCATTTTTTACTTTTGTTACTAGGTCAAACTTCGAAATAAGGCTGCTCCAGAGAAGATGAGAGATGAGACGATAGAATTATATTAGAGTACAAAAAGCAAATTGAACCAGTTTAAGAAATAACTCGAAACGAAAAATGTATAAACAATATTATTATTCTTTGCATTACTGCTGCATCTAACGATTATTCATCGATCGTCTTTACGGGGAATATCTAAGACGAACCTCGAAAAAAAATTGAACGTTAAAAAAAACAGAAAGTATGCGTTTTTCTCACAACTATGTTTTTTAAATCGGTCCCAGCGATTTAAAAAAAAAAATCTGCTCGTCCGAATTGAGAAATTTTTCTGCCTAGTGTTTTTTTAATTATATTTTTTTGTCTTTCATCTAGAATTAGCCCACAATATTGACTTTGAACACTTTCTTTGTTCTAAAATATACAAAAAAGTATTTTCTCGGCTGTTTTCTGAATGTTTTTTTTTTTTTTTTTTTTTTTCAAATTCGTGCCACTCCTTCATTTATTCGACTCCAAAGTAGACGAAGGCCCAGTTTTATGTATCTACTTTAAAAATGCGATTGATTTTTTTTCCGACTCACCAAAGTGAATGTGTTAGCAACAGGAATCGAATTCGTGAGAGATTTTGCTAAGCTATTTTTAGCGCCCTATAAAAACTGATAAAAAATAGATAAAATTTAAAAAAAAAACTAAAATTTATTCATCTAGTCAAATCATGTAATCGTAGCCAAATAAAATCATTCAAAAAACAAAAAAATGTATCAAAATGTGCAAATGTTTTACCACCATCATTGGGATTTTCCTTTAACGAAAAATATCAGAAGTAGAAGTTTTTATTTCCTCCACTGTACAGAATATTAATACAAAAATGAATCGATGCAAAAAATGAGAGTTACTTTTGATCGCAGAAACTATTAGTGGTAATTTGTGGTTGAAAAAAAAAAAAATCTTTATTGGCGCCACAGGAATGTTGTGAGAATAATTCGTGATAAAAAAAGGGCGTTTCTCTGGAGTAGAAAAGTTCCGATCGGGAAGAATTTAAGGGCGAACTGGGAAATACTGTACAAGTTTGGTAGTGGAACAGTAGAGAACGTGGAATGAAACGAGACGAGACGAAAACGTATATTTCGAGAACAAATATTTACACGAAAAAGAGAAAAGAGGGGGGAGGGGGGTAGGGGCGGAGGGGGTAGTAGAAAAAGAATAGAAGGAGAAGGGATAACGGAACGAAAAGAGTTTGGAGCGATGTTCGGGGGTTGTATATGTTGAAAGGGGAGGTTTTTTCGTATAAAAAGAGCGAAAATGTGTTTTCTGTTTGATTTGCGACTATATTTTTCTTTCCGGCTCGACGGGCTTCGGAGAAACGAGTGGGTGGTCCGCACTCATCCCTTTCCAACCCTCCATACCACGAGTCTACTTTTTTTCGAACGCCCCCCCCCCCCCCCCCCATTCGAACATGCCAAACTTCCTCGTCGTTCTCGGTGAAAAAAACTCGAAACGAGTTTTACCAACGTTTGCCCATACACATACGTACACATTGCGATTGATTAGTGTTCAACAAATTTTGTTCTGTTCGTATTACATCGAAGCTGCGATATTTCCGTTGTCATTCTACTCTCTATTTTTTCGATCAAAACAAAAAAGGACTTTTTCGAATATATTTCTCTGATTCGAACCAATCATATTTTTGTTCCAAGTATTTCAAAATATGCAGCAATTTTACGCATGTTTTTCAACTCTGTAAACAAATTGCTTTAATCAAATACATAGGTGCAATAAAATATGTCGTTGAAAATTGATTGAATTGATTTTTTTTTGTATTTTCGAGATGAACTTTGACGTCCAATTGATTGTTATTGACGCATGTTAATTAAAAAATGATTGAAGAATTTGTGAAAGGTTCAACTTTTAGGGAATAAAAATTACATTGCCTCGTTGATTCAATCCAATTTTTCGTTAAGTGAAATTGAAAAAGTGATGGACAAGTTACAATTGTGGCTTAACGGGGTCATCCCATGTGACAGCTATTTTTTTTTCGCTTTTTTTGGGATTTTTTTTTTTATGAACCATTAAAACACACTATCTTTGAATTTTTACCACACATTTATTAACATTTTTACAGTCCCTCAGAATTTTATCAAACAAAAATAAGGAGCTGAAGCAACTTTACACCGTCTGGAAGACATTCATGTGTTGGTTGACGGTTGCCATGATTCCGGAGGTTTCGCTCATCTAAAATCAAAAAATCAAATGGCATTTTAATTTGTAGACCTGAGACTATCGCTGGAACTAGAATAAAGTAAAAATATCGAAAATTGAATTTTTGGCACGGTTTTAAAAGTCGAAAAAAACGACGAAACTTGGAACTTAACATTTAAAACCGTGCCAAAAATTCAATTTTCTTTATTTTTACTTTATTCTAGTTCCAGCGATAGCCTCAGGTCTACAAATTAAAATGCCATTTGATTTTTTGATTTCAGATGAGCAAAACCTCCGGTATCATGGCAGCCGTCAACCAACACATGAGTGTCTTCCGAACGGTGTAAAGTCGATTCAACTCGTTATTTTTGTTTGATAAAATTCTAAGGGACTGTAAAAACGTTAATAAATGTGCGGTAAAAATTCAAAGATATTGTGTTTTAATGGTTCATCAAAAAAAATTCCAAAAAAGCGAAAAAAAAAATAGCTGTCACATGGGATGACCCCGTTAACAAATATTCATTCGTGGAATCGTCAATTATTTCAATACAAACTATCAATTTTTTTGCGTTAATATTAAAATTGAATAGATTTGAAAAAAGAGAAACGGGGCCTAAATCGTTTAAATCGCTTTCACGTTAGGAGGTAGCTTAAAAACGATAAAACTTAACTAATTCTCATCAATAAGAATTTTCGAGATATCTTTTGTATTTATACACGTTAAAGTACCGTCTCAGAGCTGCTTTTCTCTGCTGTATGTACACGTCGTCAATTTGAGGATAAGCCTCAACATAAATTCGAGTGTTAAGCTCTCTGCCTGGCTCCAGAGCTTTTGCTCATCGTTCCTCTGTGGGGAATTTTCTCACTTTCTCTCTCACTCTCTCTTACACTTGTTCTTCGTTCCATATCTCTATATATGCACATACATACGAATATATATATATATATAATTCTTGGGGTTATAGTCCCGCGCAGTCACCGGTCGTCCACCCACTCCTGCCTCGCGGTGTTCCCCGTTACTTTTAATTACGAGCACATTTCTCTTTGTTACGGCGTTTAATTAATAGCCGACGTCCGGTTTGTGTGTGAAATACGCGATGATGTGGGAACTTGTGTTTGAACGATGGAGAAAAAAGGAAGGAAGAAGAAATGAATCCCGAGTAGAAAAAAGGACACACCAGATGTTCATAATGTTAAGAAACATTATTCTCTTGATAATTGAAAAAAACAAATTTTATTGCTTTATTTTAACAAATATTGCGTTATTTTAACAAATATACTTTGTTAATAATGAAATTAATTTCGAGACTCGTCAATTATGCTTTTTCCATTTATCTTTCTTAATTAAAAGTCCTTTCAATCATTATTTTTTAATTAAATCGCTATATATTTATCGTGAAAAGACTGATGGCCACGTTGTTTTCTTCTTTAAAGTTGAAATTTTTCTTTTTTTAACTTTTTAATAGAGTTGCTCGTCGATTTTCATCCGTTAATTAATTTTTTGCATTGGTTCTGCTCGCCCGATCGAGACAAAAATAATGTTCTATTATAAAATGAATACAGTGATAGAAATGAATGAAGAAATAAATACTCGAAGGAAAATGGGAGCTCGAGCATTTTCCTCAAGTGTTTACCATACTACTATTTCGAATAAGATATGAAGCGAGAAAACTTGGAGGGCTTGGACTACATAATCAAAGTAAAATTGAAGCTGTCTGCCAGGTGGATGCTCTGTATAGACGCCATCCGGGAGAAAGAAGAGAGTGAGGGAGACACACAAATGCATACAAATACAATCTCACGTAAACATGCAAAAAGAGAGAATGAGAAGAAGAAGAAGAAGAAGAAGAAGAAGAAGAAGAAGAAAGGGAAAGAGGAAGGTAAGGGGGAAGTGGAAGGTAGAAGCCGTTTTGCTTATTCATGAGTAAATTTCCCTCTAAAACGAAAATACTGCGTGGTACTCCGTCCATCTCTGCGTATATATACATTCAAACATGTATGTGTAATGTATATAGAGATATTTGGAACAGAAAAAAAAACGAAGAATGGTATCAAAAGGTGAAGAGGAGAAAAGAATATTCGAAAAGGTAGAAAAAAAAAATATCCGAATATCACTAGAATCGAGACCTTTTCGAGAAATCATTTGATTATCTGCGAAGATTTTGTAAATGAACATTTAGGAGCTCTGCCAACTCAATATGTATAAGTCACAGCAAAATCGAACATTCGATAATAACGGCGAAATAATTTGCATCCCAATTTACGTTCTGGGTGCTTCTCTGCCGATTAACTCAACAACTATTTTCTATCGAAATGAAGTGATTGAAGATAAACATATGTTGAAAAGTCGATTTAAGGGGCCAGTCCACTTCGAAAATTTCAAAAAATCGATTTTTTTACTGTTTTCGAAAGTACATACATTCAGAAATATTGTGTCAAAATTTTATGAAAATCGGAGCTCTCTAAGTATTTTTTTTTTTACCTGAACGCCAGGACCTCATTTCGTCTACCTGAGCGTATAGCGCGCTCAAACGCGTTTTTCTCGAAACAACGTTTTCAAAATCTAGCTCCATCGTATCTGTAAAACTAATAAACCAATTCTCTTGAAATTTGAACCACATATTGTAAACATGATTCGCAACAAGATGACCCTCGATGGTTTTAAAATTTTGATTTTTCCTCTTTTTTTTTGTGAAAAACTGCGAAAAAACGCGTTTTTTTTACTTTTGTCGTTTATCATCTGCCATTTTTTTATTTTTTGATAATACTTTATATCCAAGGGTCATTTTGTAACCGGTGTCATACTGAATCTAATGGACTTTGATTTTTTTGTTTCAGACAAGCCGTTGCCGAGTTGTGATGGAGCTACTTAGCCCACCTACTTTTAAGGCGTTACGTTAAACTATAGTTTTTGTACTTAAAAATTAATAAAAATGAATAAATTTTTTTTTTTTAAAATGTATTTCAAGACTATTTATCAAGCCCAACAACTTTTACATTCATATCTTTTATAAAATCCTCAAAAAAAAAATCGCGAAAAAAGCCTTTTTTCGTGGCTCCAAAGTGGATTGGCCACTTAATCAATTTTTCAATAAATTCCCTTTTTTTCGATGTGTTGGGAAAATAATCGTTTTATTTCAGTTCAACTACACTCTTTTGTGATTTGTTTTATAGACAAGTTCGAATGAGTGATATTGCGATATAAGCATTATTAATTTTTATTAAGCATTATTAATTAATCATTTTCATTCGGATTGGACTTATCGCGATGGACTTCGAACCATGGGCTCGTTATATGATGACCTCGTTACTGCCATAATTAGTTATGATGTATAGAGCAATCGAAGATGATTATTCGACGGTTCATCCCATATCTAAGACACGTTTCATTAATTTATCAACGGATTTCGTAATAAGATAAATAGTGAAACGTTTCGATATTTGAACAGTGGTCCAATATTCAAATATAGAAATTTTAGGATTTTTTAGATTCTCTTCTCTCTCTGAAGAGAAGTTATTGTGCAGGTTCGTGCACTGACCGTCGGGTCTTGCCTGGAGCGGGAGTCACCTTCAGATTTTCCAGTCTTGAACTCCAAGGAGATAACTCGACTCGGCATTCAAGAGCGAATATTCTCATCCGGATCATGAGCAACTGTGCTCAAAATTGTCTATCGTGACGCAATTATGTGGGATCCTGAGATTGCGTCACCGTATATACTTTTATTGTACGATAAAGTTTGTACCTCGCAAAATCGAGGATTTGTGCTCCAAATTACTTATGTTTTTGTACATTTTTGGTAGGAGTAAGGAGGAGGAAATAGGGATGCCGATCCACGAATTGATTTTCGTTAGAATCGATTTTTGTCCGACCGATAATCGATTTTTCAAATCGATTCTTTCTAAGCGATTAATTACCTGAATTGATCTTTTGATTGCAAGATCGATTATAAATTCTAAACTATAATAATTTGCGCTACTATATAAAAACTGCGGGCTCTTATGTGGGCGAGGATCTGAGGTTTAATGTAATGTGCCCTCTAAGGTTAAATTTCGTATCAATTGAAGTTGGCTGGAAGTGATGACATCTTTTAAATTTTTTTTATTCTGAACGGTTTGCATTTTATATTCTATTGGCCAACAGAACCTTTTACTCTGCCTTCCGCTTTGCTGTAAAAAACTGATGTGTCACTTCTGTAGCCCAAAGGAAATAAAAAAAAACGATATAGAAGTATACATCAATATAAACGAGAACGAAACTGGTTACATGTATAAGCGCTTACGTTTTTTTACGTATTTATTTTTGTTTGAACTAATAAATAAAAATGTTTATTCTTGACACGGTGGTTGTTACTTTCGTATCCATATAATAAAAGTATCCTTGATTTTCAATTTCTTTTATTTTATTTCATTTACGTTATAATATCCATTTTTCATATCAATTTAATGAAAATCGATTCTAACTGGATCAATATTTTCCCACTCAATCTATTATGGGATCGATTCGTTGGATTACTATTCGATTTGATTCAATAGATCAATTGTTTTTTAATGATCCAGCATTCCTAGGAGGAAAATGAAAAGGTTGGGAGCCTTATAGGCATACGGGAGGTGCGACGCTGATGCGAGAGCGCTCCGTCCGTAGCCCTCTGGCTGATTTCTGTCGCACCAGAAATCGTGACAGGGAATAAGGCCGTCCCGTTACAATAGATATGTCAGCAAACGGTATAGCTGCATAGATAGGAAAACTATAAATCTGCTGAAATATGGAATATTTGTACAAGTATATGAACATAATGGAGGGTAAATATATATGGATATATATTTATGAATGTGTGAATGCATAGAAAATTGGTGGATCGATAATGCGAACGAGAGATCTATCGTAGTTTCCGGTCCAATGGCTAAATAAAATGTCTGCAGCAGAGCAAGCAACCCTAACTGGACGAGCACAGGGAAAAAGAGTGAGAGAGGAGTTCGACAAATCGAATTCCCTAATGGCAAGAGCTTTAGTTCGTTACCAACATTGTGTTAAGCCGCCAAATCCGAAAGCCACTGAACCGTGAATATCCGCGAATTTACATTTTGCACAGAGCCAACTGTACGAAGAGAAAGAGAGGAAGAAGGAAAGAGAGAAGGGAGAGAATACGAGACCCGCACGAGTTTGTCCATGAGATAGAAAGAGGATGAAGAGGGTGAACAAGCAACAGTACGTGCACATCTCGTTTGTAGAGAATTTACAGTTGTACATAGAGATAAAAATGTAACAACGAAGAAACATGGAAGACTGAGCTCCATTTTACTTCTGAGCTTTGCTTCTAAATCGCTGGTGCAGTTTTTATTTTACTCAATTCCCGTACATATGTATGTGGTTTGTTGGTCCATTAACGTAACCGAAGGAGATGAAAGATCTAGAGTACGAAAATAGTCCAGAAGTAAAATGATCCTGGTCAAAACTCATGGAGAAGTAGAAGGTAGATCGAGTAGAAAAATGATCCAGGATACGAACAATACATAGAAAAACAATGGGTTGGCTAGACACGTCATTCATAAATTCGTGAAAACGATACGACACCCATGAAAATAGATCTATCGAAATTCGATCGTGAAATATAATCTCCAAAGATCGCTTCATGATTTTTAAAAGTTTGCTCAAATATGATGAAATATTGTCGGAATTATTATTTACCTTAAAATTGCCTTTAAGGCTCGACCTTAATGGAAATTTTAATGATCGTTGATTACGATATTAATCTATCTCCGAGAATTTATAATTATTTCAATCTTTATAGATAAGTTTGGAAGTTTTTTTTCATGAGAAATAAAATATTGTCCCAAAATTGTAATGTGCCTGCATGCTTGAATTTTGGTGAGCACCTGTAGCCTCGTGAATTCCGCAAACGTATGCGCTCTAAGTCGCATGAACCCTTGAAAAGAATGTTCATAGAATAGGATATTTGATTGTAGTAAAATACTTGAAATAGGCGTACTTCGCTTCAAAGGTGTAAAAGTTAATGGCACCAACAGGTGTCGAAGGTCCATTAATGGGCTAACGTTGGGTGGCTTTTGAAGTCTATAAATGTCTATATACAAAAGCCTATAGACGAATACAACATTGCACAACTGAAGGGTGACTTGTGTGGTCTTTCGAACGCTGTCTTTCTCTTTTTCCTTTGTTCACTCTCTGCCTCTTCCCTTGTTTATCCCTCTTTGTCAGTTTCGCTCAGTCTACTTCTGCGAACCCTCTTGAATTTCCAGCCCCCTCGGCAATCGAGTCTCGAGACAGACCCATAGAGCCTCGATAACGTAAGAGCAGTATGTACACAACTGAACAGATATATGTGGAGAGAAAAGAGCGAGAAGAGAGCTGGCAAAGATAGAAGGGGTTGTACGTGAGTTTGAGCGAAGTGAACGAAAAAGAAAGAGGCTGAAGTGGCTACGGGGACTTTCCTGTGCTGGTTGGACAGTTTTCCTCCAAAGGGTGAATCGAAAAGGGATATAAAGGAGTGTACAAAAAAGGGACAGTAAGGACCAAAGGTCGCCGACGGGATTTTTGATAGAGAAAGAGGTCGGTACCTGGGGAGGGAAAGAGAGGTTGGATCTGAATCAGTCCTTGGTTGGCGCGTGCCACGTTGCTATCGATTCCTTCCTTCCTTCCTTCCTTCCTTCCTTCCGATTTCTTGCTCTCTCGTAGTCACCCCTCATTGCTCTCGCTCTCTTTCTCTCTCCCTCTATATTCACCCTTCTCTTCTCTTTTTGTCCGGCTCTATTGCCACTCAGGAACCACCCTCCATCGCTCGTTGCTCCAAGAGACTGAAAACTACCCCTATTACGATACAAAATTGCTCCTTGTACCACTTTTTTTCTCTCAATTCTCTCTTTTATATGTACATCATTTTTTTTCGAACATGATTTGAATTACTCTCTACCAAATTACGCCCTATTTCTGAGATAAAATTGAGTGTCCTTGTGGCTAGTTTCTTATATATAGGAATATTTTTTTCATATCTGTACAATGTAGAAGTATAATTTGATTGCACAAATTCCAAAATGAAATGATCAATTAAGTTTGTAATCAACGAACTTTCATCAGTTGTTTATTGAGAAGAAATGAAGAAAAGTAAACCTGTGAATAAAATCATTACTCAGACAAAGCGTTTGCATTGAGCTCGGATTTCCAGGCTAAGGGAATTGAGAGAGCGTGACACAAGAGATGTTGTTTTTTTCTTTCATTCAATGGTGTTTGCCAGTGTCGCGGGTGGCCCAGGAGATAGAGTGAAATTGGTCAGAATAGCGCTAGGCGGGGGGTTATGTTCCGGGAAGGTACGCAAAGAGAAAAGTAACGCCCTAAACACTATAGATAGAGAGAGAGAGAGGGAGAGGGAGAGAGAGAGAGAGAGAGAGAGAGAGAGAGAGAGAGAGAGAGAGAGAGAGAGAGAGAGAGAGAGAGAGAGAGAGAGAGAGAGAGAGAGAGATTGACAGAGAGTAGAAAAAAGAACTGATGAGAGAAAATGTGCAAAGAGAACGATAGCAAACGAACATGATTATACAGATAAATGGACAGTTGGGAAACGAAAGGTAGTAACGTTCCAATTTAACGTTAGAGAGGATAAAAGTTACATCCTTGTGGTTTCCAAGAGTTCGTTCATGAAAAACTGGTAACCAGAAGGGTGTAAGTGGTTTATTTAGGAACGCAAACTTATACCCATTGAGTCCTTTTGTTCGTTCACTTGGATATATGTACAGGGATGAAGAAAAGGAGGTGGAGGAAACGACGAAGAGAGAGGGAAAGAGAGACGGAGAGAGGAAGAGCGAGATAGACGGGAATGGTGGTGAATAAGGGAGCTTCTCTTATGGCGGGACACGTCGGAGAGCTTTCCCGCGAGAGTTCTCCGTGGGGTAGGAAGTTGCGGGCGGTCGCGTGCTGGTCGCGTGCCGTGGGCGGGACTAACCCCCAACAAACGTGCCGTGCGGTGTTCTTTCTCGCTTTTCAACCCTACAACTTACTCCTTCTCCATCTCTCTCTCTTTCTCTCTCTTTCTATCTGCCCTTCTCTCTCTCTCTCTCTTTCTGTCTATTCCCTCCTCTCTCGTTTTCTCTTTCTCCCCACTATTTGGTACAACCGCACCACCCTGTGGGTTCTCCCTTGTCGGTTATTGATTCCCCTGGGTAGCCACCCCCCTCGTTTCCCAACACTCCCTTCTATCTCTTGTTCTGTGCGTGTATAGATGTGTGTGTATTTGCTTTTCTCTCTCCTTTTTTTCGGATACCCTCGGGAATAAGAAAAGACATCGAAAAAAGATGAAGGTCAAAAAAGAAGATTGCCAGATCTCCCACGACGGGACCCCAGAAAAGATTACAGGAGAAATTTGTCAATGAACATAGAAAAATACAGAAAAATATTGATCGTCATGCATTTTCTTTTTTGCGAGTACATAAAGAGATTCATAAAGTATTAAAGGAAGAAGGACACTTGAAAGTCGATGAGAAAAAAGTGAGGGCTCAAATCCAACCGGAGAAAAAGATGGCGAAATATGAAAAGCTGTGCTTGGATGAAAATAAGTAGAAGGGAGAAAGAAACAAGTGGAACGGAAACGATGAAAATAGGACTTTGAAGGCTCGTTGGTGGGGTGGGGTACCACGAAGGTAGGGGTACAAGAGATATGAAGAAATAACCTTATCTCTCTTTTGTCTGACGACATATACGTGGAGTTATATATACATATACATATTTACAAGATATATCGTCGCTTTAATAAAATTCTCATCTTCTTTTGCATGAAGTATCTTGGTTCATATGCTCGTTATTACGTTTTGTTATGTACGTTAGTACCCTCTATTTTTTTCTCGTGCCACTTTCATAGAGGATTATAAGAACGCAAGAGGCGGGTTGGATAAGAACAAATGGAGATGCACTAATTAATACAATGTATATACCATCCATTATTGTCTATTCAGCATCCCTCTCATCCACAATACCGGACCATTTCTCAACAACAATATATTTCTTGAGAGACAACGAGAGCACTCGCGCGTGAAAGGTTTTCATGACAAATTTTCAAATAAATATTCCGACGTTGCAAAAACAATAAACTTCTGTAATCAGGTCAGATTTCATTTGCGGTTTGGATCCGAATTTGGCTGATTCGACGAGCCGAATTAAAATGCTGTACTTCTTCGGTGTGTATTGAAAAACAACTTCCAATTGATGTACTATCGAGGATTACGTTATGAGATTTTTCCCATCAAAACAGAGCTTATTTTTTATATTCTATCATAAGAATTATCAAAAGATATCTGAAAATAATACTTTCAACGATTTTTCATTCCATAAAAAGATTTTGTATAATATTAATTTATCCTAAGTCAAGTTTTGTATTCTCGAGTAAAAAGATCGAGGTGGCTGTTTTTCTTCTTCGAGAGTCTCGTTTGTGCTCAATCCGGGTTATTGCCGGGTGGGAGCAGGTATGTGTTATAAATATATATACACGTGATGAACACATACAGAGGGTAAAGTTTCGAACGAGCACTTTTGTGCAGCTTCCATCAACAAAAAGCGTCGTCGCCGTCCCTCCACTTCTGCGTTCCTTCCTTCTTTTCCTTCTTCTTTCCCCTCGCAATTTTACTCATTCAACTCTCACAGTATCAACATTTCCGGTACAGCGAACCCTTTTTCGAAAATTGCTTCGCCAACGATTATATATCCTCTCTCGAATGGTCGACTCTGACGATAATACTCGGCGACAACGACTTTTCCTCGTAACATTTTTATTTATAGATCCATCAGGCTCGCTAACACGAGCGTTTAGTAAATCGCTAAGGAAGACTTTGAAATAAGAAAAGTGTCATAAAGTTTTACCACTGTCCGTGAATTGTGAGATAAAGGGACTGTTAAAGGGCGCGCTAATGACATTAGGAAATGAGTTTAACAAAATTATTAATTATAAATGAAATGGGTCAAAAAATTATGGATTTTTGGAGACTAATTAAAGCAATTCTCTATTTCTTATGTTGATTCTTTTATAACGAGTTCCCATATGTACACGGAAAGAATATTTCTTCAAAAATTGCTACGGTACCATTGTGACCGAGTACTTCCTCGTCATTTTTGTGGAGTTTTTTCCCGAAAACATAGTAATTTTTCTCTTTATTCAAAATCAAAAATTATAAATCGCGGATTTTGCTCGGAGAAAAGAGCGTAAAAATTTACTTACTGTAGAGCTCATTTTTACAGGGAACATTGTAAAATTTATTGCGTCTTCCAGCACAACCGGCTGTCGCCGTTATTGATACCGCAATGAATTATATTTTACAATGTAACATAGTAAATATTACAATAATTTATGGCTTCCTCAAAACTAAACTAAACTAACTAACTAACTAAAAAAACTAAATTAAAAAAAAAGTTTTGAGGTGAAAGCCTTAAAACTATAATAGTAAATATTAAGGGGCCAGTCCACTTTGGAGCCACGAAAAAAAGACTATTTTCGCGATTTTTTTTGAGGTTTTTATAAAAGATATGAATATAAAAGTTGTTGGGCTTGATAAATAAAGTCTTGAAAGACATAAAAAAAAAAATTTTAATTCATTTTTATTCATTTTTATTCATTTTTAAGTACAAAAACTATAATTTAACGTAACGCCTCAGAAATAGGTGGGCTAGGTAGCTCCATCATAACTCGGCAACGGCTTGTCTGAAACAAAAAAATCAAAGTCCATTACATTCAGTATAACACCAGCTACAAAATGACCCTCGGATATAAAGTTTTATCAAAAAATAAAAAAATGGCAGATGAAAAACGAAAAAAGTAAAAAAAAAACTCGTTTTTTTCGTAGTTTTTCACAAAAAAAAGAGTAAAGATCAAAATTTTAAAACCACCGTGGGTCATCTTGTTGCAAATCATGTTTACAATATATGGTTCAAATTTCAAGAGAATCGGTTTATTAGTTTTAGCGATACGATGGAGCTAGATTTTGAAAACGTTGTTTCGAGAAAAACGCGTTTGAAGTTTATACGCTCACGTAGACGAAATGAGATACTGACGTTCAGGTAAAAAAAAAAAAAAAATACTTAGAAAGCTCGGATTTTCATAAAATTTTGAAACAATATATCTGAATGTATGTGCTTTCGAAAACAGTAAAAAAAATCGTTTTTTTGAAATTTTCAAAGTGGACTGGCCCCTTAATTCGTTCTATATTTATTTATGGATGGATTTTAGATCTATCATAATTAATACTATGTCAACAGTGAAAAATTGCAGTGGGATATAGTAAAATTTTGAGCGTAACTACGCGATCATCGATAATAACATGCTATGGTTCGAAAAATTACCATGATACATTGTAAAATTATGACCGTTCGTGCGCGATCACTGGAATCGCCGTGCTACTGTTTAAAAAATTACTGTGGTACATTGCAAAATTTTAAGCGTTCGTGTGCGAGGGCATAGATCGCCGTGCTACAGTTGAAAAAATTATTATGATACGTTCTAATATTCCGAATACCCGCGGGCTAGTACGGAAATCGCTCGGCTACTGTTTGCAAAATTACTACAGTATGTTGTAAAATTTTGAACGAATAGCTTTATTTCGACTGCTTTATCCTAAAACGAACGTCAGTCTTATTCAGAAACCATTGAACAGAGTGACACTTAACGCACGTGTGCGAGCGTTACTCCAACGCGTTCACGTTACTGTGAAGTGACGATATTTTGTTGCATCCATAATCGTGCGGACGAGTGCACACTCATTAGAATTTTGAGGATGCGAACTCTTTTTGCATTGACGATCGTGCAGTGTCTTTTTATGGTGAATTTCGCGGCCTTATCAAGATCTGGGAAACATTTTTCATCAGAGCTGAACGCTTTTTTGAAAGATTTTTTTACCTTTGTTGTCATGTTTTTCATCAAGAAGATTGCTGCAGAGAATAAAGTATTTTTATTATGGAAATTATTCACAGTCTTATATTTATTCGATCCCTACAATCTGAAAAAAGAACGAACCAAACCTCGATCAGAACCGATTAAAAAAAAGCACATCCATACGTAAATATTATTCATACAAGAAAATTGGAAATTTTTCCTATTGATACATCGCAAAATTTCGATTGGAATATATTGAAATTTTGCACGTCGTACATAGTAAAATTTTGGTAGGTGCACATTATAACATTTCGCGAGGGTCACATAGTAAAATTTCGGTATTTATTTTTTCATGAATTGAGGATCGATTTTTCCCATGCTCTTACTCTTCGAAAAATTACAATGTACTTTGTAAAATTTAATAAATGTGACGACATAGTATCCGGCTACTGTCGTACCATAGTAATTTTTCAAGAATTTTTCTCTCCGTGTATTTATAAATATTCATCTCATGATTAATCACAACGTTAACTTACTCAAATTGCATTGGAAAATGAAAAACGATTGACCAACCCCAATGAAGAATAATTAGCGTCAATCAGTGTTTTGTCTGAAATACTGATATTTTAATTTATCAATAATTATTCCCATTTTGATTGATTTATGATTTCTGATGGATTTTACGGTTCTGAAAATGTAAGTCATAAGAAATGATTGATAGATTGAATGATAATAAATTCTTAAGAAAATATTGCTTTTATCATTTAACGGAGATTAATTCGATACGATCAATCTTTCACAACACTTATTGCTGTTTTTTGGCAAACAATTAATCATAATTCGGCTTGTAAATTATTGTTAATAGCTGTTTTAGATGAAAGGGTGGTCCAATGGGAAAGGAACTTTCGAGGTGTCTTAGGCGGAAGAAAAAAAAAGAACGATTCTTTATCGTGGAGATGTTGGAAAAAAAATCGACGTGATCGGGCGCGAACGTGCCGTATAACTCATATATAATTTTCCTGTAGGTATATAAATGTGTATAGTTGTGAGAGTGGAGTCGCGGCGGTGGAGGAGGCAATGGAAACCGGATGGAAGCGTGTGTCAGGGGCGGAGCGAAATGGAATGGAATGGAGATAGAGGGGTAAGCGTTATGAGAGGGGTTGAAGCGAAGGAAGAGGCTAGGAGAGGATGAGAAAGTATGAGGAAGGAAAAGGGTGTGAGATAGAAAGAGAGAAGGGAGGAGGGCGGAGGGTAGGAAAAAGGATTGCAGAAGGTGAGAAAGAGAGAGAAAGAAAGAACAAGAGAGGGAGAGAAAAAGAGAGAAAGAGAGTTTGGAACAGCGCGTGCTCTCGTGGCTGGTTTGGCTACGTTTTCTCCATAGGGGTTGAAAGGGGATGAAAAAAGGGGTGCGCGACCTACGAGAGACCGAGTGTGGTGGGAGATGCTGGAAAGGCTCCGGAGACGCTCGCTGGAGTGAAATAAAAAACAAGACCATCTCTCTTTTTCTTTCTCTGTCTCGTTGAGGAATATTGCCTCTACCCACAGCTTTATAGCTCTTAGAGGACACGAGCCTTTGCTATTATTAATCCCTGTATTTTTTATGGTTTTTCAGTTTTTTTTTTACAACGTGCGTACCTCGTGTGTCTCTCCTTTTTCATTACGAATCCTACGAGTCAGCTCGTCTACATAAATAATGTTTCTGTTGACCAAAAACTTACCAGCGTACCTCACAATATTTTTTATCGTTCTATTTTCATTGCCATTTTTTTAATGCCTTTTTTTAGAACTCCCATACAACAAAAATTGGTTTCGAACACATTTTTTTTCAAGCAAGTTCATATCAGAGAGTCCAACAGAACAGGCAATGGGCGCGGAGAAAAATAACGATGACAATAAATCAATTGTTTTTTATTATACTTTTGTTTATTCAACTTTATACAAAATGATTTTTTTCCGAATTCAATTAAATAATTCCTAATGCTTCATACTACTGCTATTCTGAATGAGCTTCAATCGCGTTGGTGCAAAAATTCTTAACCCAGCACGATTGACACTTTAACCTCGTCCTTATATATCCGCGAATTGCCATTCCATATTTTATTGCAGTACCATGGCCATTCCTATAAAGATCTGTCTAGGAGATGTGCATGCACATACTTCGTGGTGTTATGCATATAGATATACGGATTTATATGGAGAGTAATTTCGCTGATAACGGGAGGAAAATAGCCGGAGATTTAAGTGCAATCTTTTGATTTACGAGCAGACATTACACCTGAAACGTTAGCTTTGTATAAGGTTACCGAATCTCCTCCTTCCTTTACAGCTTCCGTATCAAATTGCACCCATACATATACATATTTATTTTATAAACGCGTTGAAATAGCTATTTTTCTTTGTTCGAAGAACTCAATTAGCCTGGAGCATTCCCAAGAATCATGTATGAAATGCGAAATCCTATTCACGAATAATCATAGATCAAATCGTATAAATGATTACGAGTATTTTATAATATTAATCGTATTTAATTATAGCGATATGGTTGATGATAAATGATTTAATTACGGTTACCACGAATTTTTATTTATCAGGATGAAATGAAAAGAGAAATGAGGCAATTTTCGGAGACATTAGAAAATTGATGGTTGCTCATTATCGAGCAAGTTTTCGGGGCTAAAAAAAAAGAGATATAGAGAGAGAATAACTGAGAGCGAGAGAGACAGAGTTCATTAAGAGGATTTTTATTTGGGTATCAGAGAAGCAGGACAAATATATAAGATTGGACCAATAGTCGAGGCTTGGATTTACTCTTTGACTTTCCGAGTTGGATAGGGACGTAAGTAGCTCTGTACACAGACGTACACAAGCAGACACATACGCACACCCGCAAACTGTAAGCACGAAAGTGAGACGAGTTAAGGGAGGGTGAAGAGATTCGTCGGGGTCTGTGCAGACACTATCAGCATTCCGCTCATACCAAGCTTCCTTTTTTCCCTGAGATTGCAACGAAACGTTTTTACCGTAAAAACAGATACGTACGTATATATGTATATACGTACGATTTCCGGTACGAAGTCTCTGAGAGACGGAAAAAGGGGTTGAGGGGAGCAGGGAGAACCGACTCATAAAATCCGCAGCGTAAAACCGAAGAAATTAAAAGTTTGAAACTCTCCTATCTGAAATGAGCACTCGAGTCGTATAGACTAGGTATAGTTCTTCTTTCTATATAGTTCAGACTGGTTACAACCTTTACTTAACTGTCTATATATAAATATACATATATAGAATATTTTTGTTTGTCTTATTTCGATGTAACTGTGTGTATGTGGGTGAAAATGCCATAAATGAATTTATATCCAGAATATATGTCCAAGTACAGATTGATAGTGAGAGAAAGTCGTGAACACAAACAAAATTAGAGATGTCGTAAAAAAAAAAAGTAATGACGGAGTACGTACTCAAAATAGGGCTTTACACCCATAAAAACAAGTAGAAAAACCCGTACTACTACCTAAATAAATGATCGAGTAAAAGACAAAATGATAAAAATACATCAGTAAATAAAAGTTTCCAAAATTAATGACAAGTAGAGCTTTAAATTTTCACTAATTTAATATCGAAAGCTTCATTATTCGAAAACAATTTTTAACCACAAATATTTGTAACCTATTTGCGAATTAATGGAGTTAGAAACTGGTTTAAAAAGTAAATTAAGAATTTTTTAAAAATACCATGAAAGAGCATTTTTTATAAAAGTTTTTCAAGAAATGCGATGAGGAGGAATATTAAATGTTAATTTTTTGTAGCTCACACGATATTCGAGCTCGTATATCTTTATGTATGAATTTCGACTCTCGCATATGAAATTTTCATCGGTCGTACTTGCATAAGTAACAAAAAAAAGTAAAAACGTCATAAGGTACAAAGAGCTTTTGTAAGTACGTGCAGAGTATACACTATTAAACCAAGAACATCATATACGTGCATGTGTGAGTGTGTATGAGTTTTACAATACATACGAAGCTCTGTGCAATTTCTCCCTTCTCACAATGCACCACCAAAGGCTTTGATCTTTCTACTCACTTTTCTGCCTCTTATATAAATACATACAAACATCCCTCGGCCTGTTCCCACTTTTTCTTTTTTCCTCCCATAGACGAGCTAACACACAAACTAGTGAACACGTTTTTTCATCTATTCACGTACATGACAAACTTTTCATGGCTTACCCACACTTTTTTTTTTACCAAATTTCCTATGGAAAAAAATTCGAAACAAAGGAACACATTGCCATGTGTGCATGTGCAAAAAGTGAATAATTTTTAATCGGCTCATATCTGCGTAGTATGAGCGTTACGATTTTTTTGCTACCTCGTTTTCGATATCTTGTAGGAAATTTCAACAAAAGCTGATGTCGTCATCTTTTTCCTTAGGCGTTAAATTCTTTTCTACATCTCTACGAAAATCGAAGGAGGAGATAAGAAATTTATTGATTGGTACAAAGAAATCAAATTGTTATTCTAGTATTCCGTTTGGTTCGGTTTTCAAAATATCGATACAAAATTTGGTTTGTAGACAACTAATGAACCTGAGTAGCATGAAAGAAAGAAAATATATTTTAAGGCACCTCTTTCTTACTTTATTTATGATGATGGTGTTGTGCCTCACATGGTGACAGAAAATTGGTAGAATATAAATTGCAAGATCGAGCGATTCTCACGCTCGATCACCGCGCACAGGTCTATCGACTCCAAGCTTACCCCAAAACGCTGACGGGGCATTACGCCACCGATCGCTCGAGAACATTCGAGAGCCAATTAATAATAGAAGGGGTAAAATTGATACCATTTGGGGGAAATGCGCGAATCATTAAAAGTCGCGACAGTGCCCAAATTCGGCAGTCTACGACAGGAAATTAGAAAGGTTGATCTCAAGGCAACACACAGCCCAGTTTTGTCATTAACTTGTTTTAAATAAACTAATTGTTAAGTTTGAAGAATATTGAGTTGGAGATTTAATCTACTTTGGCAAATCCCCAAAATACCTGTCCACGATAATACGTTCCTACGAAACGGTCTTCGCGGACAAAACAATGGGAAGGAACTATTGGCACATCTTTTACAAACGGATGGCATTTCTAAGGGCGGCCAAAATCCGGCTCAAACATATTTTTGTACGTTGATTTGTTGCACAGATCATCGTTATAACTGTTATAAATTCTTAAGGCGAGCAACCACTTTAGATGCTTCAAAAAATCAATTTGTTTTTTATTTCATAAAGCGTTAACAAAATATATTAAGAATACATCCTGAAAAATTCAAAACGATATTCGGATTCCTTCTAACGGTATGTATATAAATGATAAAGACTCTCCGCTCGACTTCCAAGCGCGCTCAAACTTTAAACGTGTTTTTCTCGAAACGACATTTTTTCAATTTGCGGGAATCATAACTCAAAAACTAGTTGTTGGATCATCTTCAAATTTGGAACACGTTTACATAATATAATTTATTAAAACATGAACCCAAAGTTGGAAAGATTAGATTGTTTAAAACATATTTATTATTGCAAAATGCCGGGGAAAAAATGCTAAAAATCGATCATTTTTTTTCAAACACGTTCCAACATTCAATTCTCGATCTTTTCTTCAAAATTTAGGTCCATGTTCTTAAAAAACATCTCAAGAATGTATAAAAATTTGTTGGAGTATTTCAGATGCGAATTGCGAGCTGCACAATTCCTGTAAACCGACAACGACAATGAGGACACGCCAAGGGACACAGCGGATTAAACCTTAGTATAATGCATGAAATAACTTGAAAAAATTACCAGAGATGTATGAAAATATGAATTAGTATATTACGCACCTAGGGAGGGAAAGTAGACTACTTCAAACCGCGGGCAGAATTGTCACCCGAGCCGAAGGCGAGGGTGACAAGCACGCGGTTTGAGGTAGTCTAATTTCACTCCCGTGGAGCGTATACTATTTTTCACCACACATGCCCCGAAAGTTCAACTTTCCGATTTCGGAAAGTTGAACTTTCGGTGCATGTGTGGTGAAAAAATTATTGTCAGAATTGCGGAAAATTTTCGTTTTTTTTTTCAAAATAAAAAAAAATCCAAAAAAAGCATCTAATTTTCGGTCTTGTAAAGTGGTTGTTCGCCTTAACGGGGGAAGATCCTCCAGACAACAGGTTTTTCAATCATTTTTTACAAAAAATTGAGAGTATTTATTACATTGAATGAAATTACATATTGACATTGATGTTCAAATGTATACACACAAATTTTTTTATAAGAAAAAAAAACAAAATGGCCGCGCTACAGCTGCTCAAACTTGGCTCCTTTAATTTGCGCTGTGGAATGCCCAGCCCCTTGTAGTGAACTGAAATCAACCAATCAAAAGTTTTTCATTAAAATAAGTTATTTCGCTTTGTATGTATCTATTTTTAACGAAAAAAAAATGAAAATTTGAACACAAAAGGAAAAAAATTACACTTTTTTTATAAACAAATTGTTAAAAACAATATTTTTAGTAATAATTAATACAAAATTTTAGGTATATCTAAAGGCCAATACGTTAAAGAATATCTGCGCAAAATTTCAAGTTGATAGCTTAATTACCTTTTAAGTCATATTCGACAGCGCGGAAAAAAACATGTTTTGAAAAAAACGCGATTAAGGGGCCAGTCCACTTTGAAAATTTCAAAAAATCGATTTTTTTTTACTGTTTTCGAAAGTACATACATTCAGAAATATTGTGTCAAAATTTTATGAACATCCGAGCTCTAAGTATTTTTTTTTTATTACCTGAACGTCAGGACCTCATTTCGTCTACCTGAGCGTATAGCGCGCCAAACGTGTTTTTCTTGAAATAACGTTTTCAAAATCTAGCTCCATCGTATCTCTAAAACTAATAAACCGATTCTCTTGAAATTTGAACCACATATTGTAAACATGATTCGCAACAAGATGACCCTCGTTGGTTTTAAAATTTTGATTTTTAATCTTTTTTTGTGAAAAACTGCGAAAAAAACGCGTTTTTTTACTTTTTTCGTTTTTCATCTGCCATTTTTTTATTTTTTGATAAAACTTTATATCCGAGGGTCATTTTGTAGCTGGTGTCATACTGAATCTAATGGACTTTGATTTTTTTGTTTCAGACAAGCCGTTGCCGAGTTGTGATGGAGCTACCTAGCCCACCTATTTTTGAGGTGTTACGTTAAACTATAGTTTTTGTACTTAAAAATGAATAAAAATGAATTAAAAATTTTTTTTTCATGTATTTCAAAACTTTATTTATCAAGCCCAACAACTTTTATATTCATATCTTTTATAAAATGCTGAAAAAAAAATCGCGAAAATAGCCTTATTTTCGTGGCTCTAAAGTGGACTGGCCCCTTAAAGTTTGCTTACCCGCTTTCGGTAATTCCGACGCTCATCACATTACTGACTTTCTAGGGACTTTTTAGACTTTCTATTGAGCTTAAAACATTGAAAATATATTCTTTAGGTTGTAAATGAATTTTTAAAGCAAAAAAAAATGCAAAAATTGAAAGTTCTGGAGGGTCTTCCCCCCTTAAGAGTTAACCGGCGCGCTGATCTAGTGGCTAGAGTCCTTGCCTCTAAGTCTGAGTGTGTCGGGAGGTCCTCCGTTCGAATCCCGGTCCCGTAGTTTTTACACGAGAATTAAATATTAGCGTGACCAGCTCCAAATGTATCTATGAGGCATGCACAAGTACCTGTACATGCGTATGTCACATGTATACAGCTGCAGTTCATGTTTACATTTTCGGGACAAGGCGTGACGTAGCTCCGGCACCGTGAGGCGAACCCAGGACCGGCTGTAGTGGCACAGGTTTTCCGCAGTTTCCCCGGGTCCATGGAATCGAGTGTCATGGCGAATGGGGTACAGAGGGGGAAATCGGATGTGGTCGCATGGAGGCCTGGTTACTGATCCGGACCGGACCCCCTGGGGGGACTGGCTACTGACCCGGGCCGACCGTGTAATAGGCGAAAGCCTTTAGGCAGAGGGAAAATAAATATAAAAAAAAACTCTTAAGAATCCGCCTCCCCCATCGCCGTAATTATTTGCTCCAAAAATCTGAAATTACTTACTAAAATACCTCTCTATAATACTATTTCAAACACAAATTATCATGATTGATAAAAAATATTTGCTTTGGAAATGACGGAATCAAAAATGGCTTTCAAAATGAAAATAACGTTTTCTATATTTACCTTTTTTGTTGTATGCAAATTTTTTATGTTAGTAACTAATTATGGTTCGAAAACCGTAAGAGAATTTGATTTTTTCCATCCAGTCTCAGGGGGTGGCGAGGTGACAAGAGGATTAAAACGAGTGGGGAAAATTTTGACGTAATGGGGTAATGCAATTTATTTAAAACTTTTATGGAACTGCGCCATAAAGGAAATCGGGTCACAAGTTCTTCCAACTGTGAAGATACGTGGCCCATAGCCATCGTTTCTCTGATACATATATATTTGTACATGCAATCGATGTCTATGTGTGTGAAAATTGTGTAGAGAGGCTATAAACTCGGCTGTGAACGTAAAAGTGGCGATGTCAGAGTTCTGGTATTTTCAACAAGTTCAATACAAAAATTTCGATGCTATCTATGACAATCACCGACCTAGTATTTAATTCGAACGTTGAAGGAATTTTCAAAGAATTGTGGCTCCATAAAATGAAATGTATAAACATAATATAGTTTCGAAACTTATTTAACAAAAAAAAAAAATAATACATTATAAGAAAACATCATGCAGAATAATTAAACATACAATTAAAATTCCGCATAATTTACAAACATAATCGTGCTATAATTAAGTTTTTTAATATACCAATTTATTTTTCAATTTACGAGTCTATAGATATAAAAATGTGTGCATAATTAATTGAAAAAGGAATCGTTGTGCAATCGTATAACACGTCGTTGCGAAGAAAATGAACGAAATGGGCGATAATGCAAAAGTCATATAATTAGCACTGGCGTAATAGCAGGAGTGTCTGCGATTCCCCACCATCCTCTTCTCCTTCATCGCCGTATATTTTCCCTTCTGGCTAGGCGAATGTTCTGTTGATTTATCAAATTTCCTTGATTTATCCGCGACATTATACGTTTCTCAAACTTTCTGTTTGCGGAAAACGAGCGAATGGCGGCACAGGCGCTTTCGTTTATATATTGAAAGGCACAGTACTCTTGAAAGTTTTGGAAACTCGATATATGTTACTCTTTTTCCTTCTCTCTCTCTCTCTCTCTCTCTCTCTCTCTCTCTCTCTCTCTCTCTCTCTCTCTCATACTCTGGCTTTTCTACATCTTTCTTCGGCGCTCCTTCTACTTTATACTTGGTCTTTCTCTGTTTCTGTGTGCTCTCATTTTCCTTCCAACATTCCGGACATTCGGAGGAGAGGAAAACCTCCATCCTCTTTTTCCCCTTGTCTCTCTCTCACCCCCTCTTTCTCTCTGTGGTTCTCTTCCATCCTCCTCTTCTGTCACTCATTTTCCCTCATTCGCTTTACTCTTTCTTTCTCGTTCTCCTCTAACTCACCCTCTCTTCTCAACCCATTTTCTCTTCGAAACTCTCTCGGATCAATACTGGGAAAATAACAAAGGTAAACAAGACGGAGATGAATGACAAATATAAATTATACATTCGTCTTCAATGCTGGGGTTGGGGAGGAGGAGGAGGAGAGAGAGAGAGGGAGAAAGAGGATCGCGGTTCCCCGGGCCAACTCTGCTGCAGGGTAGATATGACGCTTTCACCGTATACCATCGTTCTTGTCGAGTGCACCGGGGATGAGCACTCTTGGTAATAAAAAAAAAAACCCCGTTCGGAATAAATTTTCCAGAAAATTGTAATGAATGAGTAGTAATCGAGAAAAGATGATGGTACTATGAGAAAATTGAGGAAGAACAGGCGATGTAATTTTGTTTCTACCTCAGATTTAACGAAAATTTTAATATGAAACTGATTTTTGTAAAAAAAAGTTTTTATATTTTTTTTGCTGTTTAAGAGAGCGAATTGATGTTGATTGGCTTGAAAAAGTTCTCTCATTACACAATCTAGAAAAATGTAATTTTCTACGACAAATTTTTCATTAATTTCTGAAAAGTATAATTCAAAATTGAATACCGTATTATATTACAAAACTTATAATGAAAGTTCTTGTTAATTGCACTGCGCTTGATTTATTTCAATTTTATTCCCCGTGATACATAGAAATTTTCCATTAAAATTACGCTCCGGTTTTTAATGTGCACGTGAAATATCCTTGATAATAATTTCAAACCATTCAAACTTTACTCTTCCGAATACGTGACCTATTTTTTTTAAGCTTGATTCGCAGAGTGAGAAATAATGAAATTTGAATGAATTATGATGATCATTGGGGCATTCGTATTTATTTGTATAATAAATTCCGCATATTTTTTATTATCATTTCTTAACGCTCAGTTTTAATCAACTTAATCGATATTTATAAATATTTAACAGCCTTTTCGCGTTTGAAAATAATGCACCAAATATAAAAATACCATAATACATTATGGCATATGTATTTCTCATTGATTTACCGATATTCGATACAAAAGCTGCTAATTCCTTTTCCCTTCTTCGTAAAGAACTATGTGCGCCTACTTAGCAATAATTTCTTTTTTTTTTACCTCACCCCTTTTTATTCGAAAGAAAAACGTTTCACATTGGCTAATAAACCAATTATCGATAATGAATGACTGGGGAAAGTGCTCTTAATTATAGGCTTTTGCTAACCGTGCATATATTTACATGTACCCACACGAATATACATATACAACGTACTATGTACTAGGTTGAGTGTAACGATCGTAGATCTTTCTCAGGTTTTATCGCGCAGTAAATATACCTACATATACATACGTATAAAACCGATGAATGAATAATTCATGAGTTTTTATGGGGTTATGAGACACGCGCAGTGGACGTCAAGTTTATATAAAGCGACGCAGGTCGAAATTATTATACAAATATAGTACAGCTAATATTATATCCCATTACACGTTTCCCAAGTGTACCTTTTAAGGCAACTAGGCAGCGAAAATAGGCCGAAAATGGGATAAAATTCAAATGGCATTTATGAAGAACCGAAACAACATATATATATTTTCTTTTTTGCAACGTTTTTATTGGAGTTGTAGCTATTAAATTCAGTGATTGAGGTTTCAATAATATAAATATTTAAGGGAGATATGGGCGGATAAAGAAGACCACGCGTCTCATGCATTGCTCCCTCATTGCCACGATTCCGAATGGCCGGTTGAAGTTTTCGATAATTCCCAAACGCCATTCTCTTCAGGGGATCTATAGACTGAACCAAAAATTTTTGAAAAAAACATAAAAATTAAAAAAATGGCGACTAAAATTTGAAAAACATCGAAAAACGGATGACATTTGTTGTAATGACAATAATGATAAATTGATTTTTTTACATAGATATCGGTTCATTTTGTAGAGAAAGTTGATATCTTCATTTAAAAAAAAAATCAAGGCGATATCGTCAATCGTTCTTGAGTTATCGAGGCAAAACTAGTACAAACCCGCTATGAAACTTTTCTCACACTTCTATTAAAACGATGATTACTCGAAAATTTCAAATGGCATAAGCATTTGAAATTTTTTTTTATTTTCACTAAATTTATTCTTCTATATGATAGAAGAGTTAAAAAAATTTTCTGAATGTTTATTTTTGAATTTTTTAAATTATTATTTTTTGGTTTTTAGTGTCAATTATCGTTGTATTTATGGTTTTTTTTTTAATAAAAATGTTTAATAGCCACAATCACTCTAGCGAAATTATTTTCAAGTTCTTATTTATCAAATTAAGGGTATGGGTCAATCGGTATCTCGCCACCGTGAGTGCGAGAGAGATGCTGCAAATTTCGAAAGTGACATTTTTCGACACGGTTTGACCGATTACAAAAAGGCCCTGTCAGCCCATTTTTGCCATCGTCCTGCGTGGGCTGACAGAGCTTTTTTGTAATCGGTCAAACCGTATCGAAGAATTTTAACTTCGAAAATTCGACGTGAGGTTAAGTGACTGATCCATACACTTGAAGCTATACATGTGAGAAAATCTCTCATTGCGCGCCCAATGTTTAAAGTGTACGTAGCGCGCTTGCTGATGGGTTAAGGGGCCAGTCCACTTTGGAGCCACGAAAAAAGGCTATTTTCGCGATTTTTTTTTGAGGATTTTATAAAAGATATGAATATAAAAGTTGTTGGGCTTGATAAATAATGTCTTGAAATACATAAAAAAAAATTTTAATTCCTTTTTATTCATTTTTAAGTACAAAAACTATAGTTTAACGTAACGCCTCAAAAATAGGTGGGCTAGGTAGCTCCATCACAACTCGGCAACGGCTTGTCTGAAACAAAAAAACCAAAATCCATTAGATTCAGTATGACACCAGTTACAAAATGACCCTCGGATATAAAGTTTTATCAAAAAATAAAAAAATGGCAGATGAAAAACGAAAAAAGTAAAAAAAACGCGTTTTTTTCGTAGTTTTTCACAAAAAAAGGGTAAAAATCAAAATTTTAAAACCATCGAGGGTCATCTTATTGCGAATCATGTTTACAATATGGGGTTCAAATTTCAAGAGAATCGGTCAATTAGTTTTAGAGATACGATGGAGCTAGATTTTGAAAACGTTGTTTCGGGAAAAACGCGTTTGAAGTTTATACTATGAAAAACTCAATGAACTCAATGAGGTCGTGACGTTCAGGTAAAAAAAAAAAAAAAACTTAGAGAGTTCGGATTTTCATAAAATTTTGACACAATATTTCTGAATGTATGTACTTTCGAAAACAGTAAAAAAAATCGATTTTTTGAAATTTTCAAAGTGGACTGGCCCCTTAAATTTTCGCGCAGTACTACGGCAGTAGTACGGCAGTAGTATTGGAGTTTTATAACTCTCCCGAGCTCAATTTGATGAATTTTTCAATTTTCTCTGCGTCAAAATGTTTGGAAGAAATTGTAGTAACAGAAAACAAAAGAAAAACGAAAAAATTCGAGATCTTTCGATGCCTAGTCTACTTAATATATACGTGTGTCTAAATAAATATGTATAAATAAACTGTCGAAAACTATTTCGCGTCTGTCACAGAGCTATTTCGCAGTCTATATTCAATCGAAATTCACGCATTACGAAACACACGAAAATTTCACATTTTATCCACAGAATTATTTAGATTTTTTGTTACTTGTTTTGAATGAATGAAAAATTAATTGATGTCTGTGCTTAAAAATTGAGAAACTTCAAAATTGCAATGAAATCGGCTAAAGTTTCCATTAAGTTTTTTTTTAATTGTAAGAAACTGTACATGACAAATATTAAATCGAAAACTGTCAGAATGATTTAAAAATTACTTGAAATTTCTATTTTATAAACGAATGTTTTTTTTTTCTAATGATTTTCATTCTTTATACATGGAAATGTGTTACAAGAAAATTGTAATGAACGCAACAAAATGATTTATGTACACATATTTGGTTGGTATTTTACTGACAAGGCACATGACTCGCAATAATTATCATGACTCTGTGTCTGATTAGTATGACTCTTGTTCGTCGGTGTATTAAAATTGAAGCATTGTTCGATTCACTCGAGCTTGACGCACATTGTGCATTCGCTCTGTTATGTGTATCATAGAGCTTGTGTATATTCACTCTCGCGTAAAATCACCTGAAACGAGTGTCAATTGAGCGTCAAATTTAAATGCTCGGTTCATCGATTCTCGATATTTCGCGATAACGTCATGACTGCATTCGCACGAGGAAATCATGCTGTAAAAAAAAAAAAAAAAAGTACGATATTTTGCGAATACCGAGTGAACGATTTTTGGAAACGTTTCGTTCCTGGTAATAATTGCTGTATTCCAAATTGATAAAACCGTGTTGAATGAAGTTCTTTTTACAAAAAGAATATAAATTATTCGAAAACACCCCTGGATGATTGGATTTTTTTTTCGATATAATTTAAAAGAAGCCCTTTCGATTCGATAATGAATTTTTTATGTTTACTTTGCAATTCAATATTATTGTATTCGTCGATGGAGAATCGGTATCGTGAAATTTCATAAATTATTCAGCACGTGCCACGCAATGTTCGTGCGAGAGACCCGAAGAATTCGTAATTGCGATGATTTTGTAGCAAAAGAAGAGATGGCCACAAAGGGAACTATTATAGGAGACCACAAAGAGGGAGAGAAAAAGAGAAAGACTGCACAGCTCGAGATTATATGGGTAAGAATCCCTAACAAGACAGAAACTCGTAATATAGGCTCTGACTTGAAATTCTCTTTCCACGCAACAATGAGGTAATTTTGGGGTCCATAATGATAATAATAAAATCAGATTCGAAATAAAAATGCTTTGTATATCTATACATGCATATAGATTTTGTGGTTATTTCACATTTCGTGAGGAAATTAAGGTGGGAAGCAGAAGGTATATAGTCAAATTACATGCTGTATATACGTATAGTATATTCGATAACAAGTTCAAACTCCACCTCGTTAAATCCTTGATCGCGCGAATAAAAGACTGGCTTCCTTTTCTTTTACAATAAAACATGGCGCCCTTCATTGAGAATGTTCGCGTGTGTATAAGATTACCCAGAAAAATACGAATTAAGGCGTCTTCTCACTTTGGAAATTTAAAAAAATCGATTTTTTTTTTTTTTTAATTTTGAAAGTACATATCTTCAAAAATGTCATCTCGAAATTTCATAAAGATCGGACGAGTCTAACTACATTTTTTGGCGACCGTTAGGTGACTACCTGAGAGTACCCGGCGATCCCTCCAAAACTTTAAACGCAGTTATCTCAAAACAAGGTTTTTCGGTGCTTTGTTGATGAAATTTCGGAAACTATCCGGCCGATTGTCATGAAATTTGAATGACATATGCTTCATAGTTATGGCTATAGCGCATATCATCAGATTTTTTAAATTTTGATTTTAAGAATTTTTTTTTTACAAAAAACTGCAAAAAAATCGTGGTTTTTTTTTACTTTTTCGAAAAACGTGCGCCATTTTGTTATTTTCGCGAATATCAAAAATCTGATGATATGCGCTATAGCCACTGACATACTGAATCTAAAACAGTTTTATTTTTTTGTTTCAGACGACCCGTCTCGGAGATACCATCAACAAGCCACGACCATAACATTTTTACACGGGTTTTTCAATGCTACTGATGTATTATAATAATTGTTTAAAAAAATAAAATAAAAATTTTTTCATGTACTTGAAAGATGTGTTTATTACATAGGATCCGTTTTATCCCATAATTTTAAGCAAAAATCCTCGAAAAAAAATCGCAAAAACAGCCTATTTTTGAGGCGCTTAAAGTGAGAAGATGCCTTAAAGATAAACTCGGAGTAAGCTCCAGGAAGAGGAACAAAGAGCCGAGGTTTCCTGAGGAAAAAAAGTTGGGGGACGAATTACGGTCAAACCGGAAGTGGTCTATTTCAGGGGTCAGTTATCGAAGGACGAAACCGCAAAATTCGTTCCTGGTTTTCGGCCTTTGGCCAAAAAGATCGTGAATTACAAAAGTGCGCCATTTTTTGAAAAAAAAAAAGCATCCATTATTCTTCCCATTAATTTGGTGATAATTGTTTTCGATTATGGAGATCATTTTTTATAATAATACCTACTATAATAATTGAGGAGTACAAAGTATCAAAAAAAATTATTTTTTCATTTTTCTGTTGTACTGTTTCTATGGAATTATTTATTTATTTTATTATACTAATTGGATGGTTAATTAGTAATTTTCAATTCAAGTCTGAGAACGTGACTCGTTAATTAAATTTACACTGTGCGGTGTTTATTTTAATTACACAGATTTAATTTTACAAGAGCTTAGTCGAGTTTCACCTCAGGTTGTAATATCTTCGTATTTAATTTATTATTATTATTATTATTATTATTGTTATTATTATTATTATTATTAATGCGGTCTTGGTTGTTTAATTACGATATTTCACGATGTATGTAGAAGGTAAAAGGACGGTCGGATAGCCATGGCTGTCGTCGCAGGACATAATACACAAAATACGAGCAACCGAATCTCCTACGAGACTCTCAAGTTGCTCGAAACACCGTCAGGTGGTAAGCAGGTCTTTTTCTCCCTCTCTCTTTCTCTTGTCCCTTTGCCACTACCGCCGACCAATTTTTTTGCCTTTTACCCTCTTCACCCTCTGACTCAGAACTCTCAGAGTTACTCTCAAATTCGCCTCTCTTACACGTTTCTGCCTTTTCAAATGTTTCTCTCCATACTGTGGGCTTTTGCCACTGGAGACGAGGTTGCGATATATTTTTCATTAGCACCTGTCCCTTTGGTCTCGTCCTGTGAGTCATAAAAATGTGTCTATTTATTTATAAATAATTTTTCCAATATTAAAGAATCTGAAATCCTTGATAATTATTAAAAATAGATTAAATATTCATTATAATTATAAATTATTGGTAAAAAAATTGGTAAATTGCATATATTTTCTTACTTTTGAAAAGCTCAATTGAAAAGTAGGAATCTCTCAATTTGAGACTGTTGAAGAAACGAAGAACGAATAATATATTTTCTATAAAATTATTTGATCGATTTCGCAACTCTCGACAATTCCCATTGATATATATAAGCAATTGATCGGAAATCCAAATGTTCTTTCTTCTCTTTCTTCTATTTCTTTCTTCTCTTTCTTTCTATTTCTCTTTCGCTCTAGAGAATAATAATGGGAGGAATGAGAAATTAAAAAAAAATAAATAAATAAATCAATAAAAATAACGTTGAAGATGAAAGAAGAAAACATGTCTGAATACATTGATGGACGAACGATACAATGATCGTAAATCCTTCGTGTATATGCGACTGTCCGGATATCTGATCGCTTTATCGGCATTTACAAGTGTAATTTTGGCGTATAAATCATGCAAAAACTGGCAGTCATAAATTGTTGTTGGCCCAGACCGATGACAGAATTCCCCCATGACGCAGAAAAGCACTAACGTATATATATATATATATATATATATATATATATATATATATATATATATATATATATCTATAGATATGTGTATGTATTTATGGAGAAGTATGTATGTGCGAATGTTGAGAGAAAAGGTGGACGTTGAAAGACGGTTCATGTCGACGTTTGACAAGATACTGATACGCTCGAGATGCTGGCTCGTCTCAACGGGGCATCTCGAGGGGAAACAGAGCTTTAACTGTCTTTCGTGGCTTCATGAGAGAAAAATTCACTTTTTTCATTATCTCGTGCACGAGCATGCTGCTCCTTTAATGCTCCAAACTGCGCATATCCCGTATTACGAAAGCCTCAATAAAACAATTAAGAAATTACAACGGATCCGATCGAAAAATATCAATATAAAAAATCTTTCTTTTCTTTTTTCTTTTTCATTGAAAATATATAAGAAATATTTCTTAAGATATTTTTCACTCAATTACGAAATTTTTGGACACGATGGACATTATATATTTTTCTGAGAATCATCGCACTTATGAGGCAAACCATCCTCTTTGTAATAAAGCAAAAAACGATTTTACCTATGGGCTGATAAAAAAAAAAAAAACGAATGATACTCTTTTGTATAACCTAAAATCGCTTTCTCGTGAAGACAATGGACCTTGGGAGTGAATATGATTTTTTTTTCAGTCTACCTGAGAAGGTCCCGAAATTGAGACAGTTTTGTGTCCTTCGAAACTCGTTTTGACTAAGGAAGATAAAATCTATGTATTTGACACGATAAAGTGTAGTTTGAATTTTCTTTTGTGTTTAAATACGATAGAGAAATAATTTAAAAATTGAAAAATTTATTCGCGACTGCGGTTTACGAAATCAGTGCAACGATGGTAATATCGTAAACAATAAAAATAAGAATTGTTTCGTTATTATTTTACTTGATCGTTGAGTAATTACGATTATAATAAGTATAAGTCTGTGAGAATCGATCAAGTTTTTTTTTCTCTAGTATTCATTATAAAAGGCACTTAATCACGCAAGGTTGAACAGCGGGGATGAAAAAAATGGAGGTGGGAGACGAAGGGCAGAAGGAAGATAACATACAAAAGAAAAAAGTGCCGTCTGCAAAGAGAGAGGGTTCTGATGCTACAAGAATGTGTTGTTCACGGTGGCATCCGTGTGTCTATGTAAATCGATTGAGTCGTGAAGCGGTGTTGCCGGATCGCGAATAAAAATTTCAGGGAGAAACCAAATATTTTCCCCCCCCCCTTTTTTAATACTAAAATATTATCGAATTGAGAGGAATTGAGAGGGGGAAAAATGAGTGAGAATAATAAAAGAAGGTTGGTAGAGTCCAGACCAAGGGGAGCCCACTCTCCCTACTTTTCTTTGAAGAAAGATTGATCCTCTTTTCAAGGGAATGTATTTTATTATTCTCAGAAAATTCGCGCAACTCATTTTTCTCTTAAAAAATGAGAGAACAAGTAAAAAAGCTATCTAAATTTAATGAATTGCCCTCGTAAATTTCGTGCTCGGTGGTGGAAAGAAAACAAAAGAGGTTCCTTTAAAATGGTTGAGTTTTTCGACGAGTTTATGAAAAATTTCATTTTTCTGGGAGGTTGGTGACCATTCTGCCAAAGTCATCGAGAGAATCTAACGGTTTCTCGATGCTAACGTAGCTCATCTCGGTGTCGAGCGCGTCTTCTGTTCGCTCACTTATTTCCCAACGCTTTGGTTTTACTTGCCTGTCATTTAGAATGAAATAAAAAAATGTTGCTTTCATTTTAGTTTTTGCGATCAACCACGATCATATTTCAAAAGGGAAAAAACTTACACTCTCAAGTGCGTACAATCAGCGATTGTATCCGGCAATTCTCTGCGACGAAGTTCCAGCAGGTTGAAACTAAAGAGCGCAGCGACGATGCAACTAATAACGAGGATGATGGTCATTCGAGGGAATTGTACGTAATCGTGATTGCCAGCCCAGACGAAGATGGCCCAGATGGAATGAAAAATACCGGAGAGAGTGCCCCTCAACAAAGTTGGAAATGTTCTAGTGTTGTAATTAAGGAGAACCCCATAACTCAAACTGACAAGAAAAACATTGAGAAGTAAAAGAGTGGTGGTAGGTCCGACTATCGATGGTTGAAGGTCATGAAGTCGTATGGTAAGCATGAAAGAGCTTAAAAAGAGGAGAAATATCGAAATAGGTAGGATTCTTCGATGTCCCATTAACAGAGTGCACAATTGACCGATCAACATGCCAAAGGTCGTGGAAGTTGCCAGGAGAGTGTTCGCCAATTGGGACTTGGCGATGTTTGCCAATATGGCGTAATAACCATCACCAAAGATCAGTCCAAAAAGCCCAGTTAAATAAATAATACCGATCAATTGACAAGCAACTTCCGGCTGTAACATCAAGTTCCAAACGCCTGGCATTCGTTCCGGCAAAAGATGTCTCTCGTCGTCGTGATCGATGTAAGTCAGATTATATTTAACACTCAATTGACGCTGATTCACTTCCGCCGCTGTACGTATCATTTTTTCCAAACTTTTGGCATCTCGAGTGCAGAACAACCAAGCTGGCGATTCCGGAAGGAAACGACTCGATACGAACATTACGACGCAGAGAAGATTTATGAAAACGATCATTTGATCGTACGAGTCAAAGACACTGCTGATGACGGAAGTCAGTCCTTTGAGGGAAGGGGAAAAATAGTTTAGCAACTTGAAATTGAACATTTGTCAATCCTTCTGCCCCAATGAATTTAAATTAGAAAATTTACCAATTCCAAGAGCAAATGAACCGCAGCTAATTGCCATTAAACCGGTTCTCCAGGAATTCGTGCTTATTTCCAAAACGAGAATCATAGACACGGCGAAACCACCGTGGAAAAATCCATGAACGACACTAGCCACTACGAAGATCGTGTAATCGGAGGAAATTGCTACCAGAAGAGCTGTGATTGGTGTTGCACCGCAGGCTATAAAAATCACGGATTTCCGACCCATCCAATCGCTCAGAGTACCAAAAACCATGTAACCCGCTATACGACCGAAAGTACTCGAGGACAGCCACAAACTCGAGAGGATAGTTCCATTCGAGCAAGCTCTTTTGTACTGCAAAATCCATAAAGTAGTCAACGTTTTTGTAAACTGTATACCCTTCAAACGTTTCATTATAAAAAGTTTTATCTAGATTTTCTTGACCAATTATTCTACTTCGATGTAACGATTTCGTCAATCAAATCTTTTATACAATTCAGACGTCAGAAAAATGAATCAGTGTTGAATATAATGTGGTATTATTTCAGTCTAATGAGATTTTTTACTGGAAATTTATTAATTTCCAATTGATTAATTAATTAATTTCATTATTTGATTTTTTCAAGCTCTTTGAGTTAAAAAAATATGGCTGTGTCTAGCCGTCCGGATACCGGACGAATACAAGACTGGTATTCGTCCAGATATTTGTCGAGAATGCGATTATAATTGTTTTATTTTACTTTTCTAATTAACTTTTCTACAGTATAATGGTATATTGAAACTCCCTCGTACATAATTTTGTACGTAATCCATTCGGATATACAATTTATGATAGTTTTCATTTATATCTGGACGAATAATCGCATATAATTCGTCCGGGAAAACGATTCTCAATGGATTTTGATGGATGAAAAATGAATGAAAATTTATAACTACAGCGGGGAATACTTAGTTTCCTTCAACTATAGTGGGGAATATTCAAAGTTTTTTCAAATGTAACGGAAAATTTTTTCGGTATCCGGACGACGAGACACTGCGAAAAAAAATAAATATACGAATTAAAAATTACACGTACAAGGTGATGAATGAAAACGTCTAAACATTTTAGACCTCGTTGAATATTTTCAAATATTCTACAAGGCATTTAATCATTAGGAGTTAATATGTAATTAAAACTTTTATTGAAGGTTTTACTTTTTTTGAATATAAAAAGATTCTAAAAGGCAGTCAATCGTTAGGAGATAATGCGTAATTAACTTTTATTAAAGGTTTACTTTTTCCGCCAAGTTCTGTCCACTTTTTGTACTGTAATAAATGCCATAAGGACATGGAATTGTGCGATTCGTATCGATTATCGGTCTTTCCGAGAACTTCAGACCTTTCAAATCCTCGTAATTGATGTCGTACACTCGACACCCTTGAAAATATCCATCAGTCAACATTTCCGGCGACCAAACGCGATTTTCGCATATTCCCACGCACTACGAAGAAACCTTGTTTTTAAGAAAATTATCGCAATAATTTTTCCGGCGTTATGAAACTCACTGAATCCTTGTAATGACTGTACAAAATCCACTGTACGTTGGTCCAATTATCAATAAAATCGGGCATTTTGCACCACCAACCAGGTAGACGCAAAAGGGTCTCATTTCCGGTGTTCAGAAGATGAATGAACGTGATGAAGCTCAGCATCAACGTTACCAGAATTTGCCATCTTCCTGAACCAACTGATACGTCCATAAAATCCTTCGAAAATTTCAACAAATCACGATTTCTGCAATTTACAGGATCAAGAACATTTCGTCAAAAAAGGGCGCGCAACTTTTTATCTGTTCATTAATTTGTGTTTCAACGATAAACATCCGGTGATTATTCCATAAATTCATGTTTACCCGTGGTCAGAGAAGGAATACATTTTTTCATGTGCACATTTAAGAAAGTTTTGCTCGTACTTTGAGGTGCGCGCGGGGCGCCGGGGGTCTACACAGGCTAGCCGCACTGCTGCCAACCTGATTATTATATCTTCCTCTCCCTCTTTCTTCTTTCTGTCTCTCTTTTCTGCTCTGCGAAGTTGCCGCTCCAAAGGTTTTTAACAAATTTTCATAAGTTAAGGGGCCAGTCCACTTTGGAGTCACGAAAAAAAGGCTATTTTCGCGATTTTTTTTGAGGATTTTATAAAAGATATGAATATAAAAGTTGTTGGGCTTGATAAATAAAGTCTTGAAATACATTTAAAAAAAAATGTTTAATTCATTTTTATTCAATTTTAAGTACAAAAACTATAGTTTAACGTAACGCCTCAAAAATAGGTGGGCTAGGTAGCTCCATCACAACTCGACAATGGCTTGTCTGAAACAAAAAAATCAAAGTCCACTAGATTCAGTACGACATCAGCTACAAAATGACCCTCGGATATAAAATTTTATCAAAAAATTAAAAAATGGCAGATGAAAAATGAAAAAAGTAAAAAAACGCGTTTTTTTCGCAGTTTTTCACAAAAAAAAAGAGTAAAAATCAAAATTTGAAAACCATCGAGGGTCATCTTGTTGCGAATCATGTTTACAATATGTCGTTCAAATTTCAAGAGAATCGGTTTATTAGTTTTAGAGATACGATGGAGCTAGATTTTGAAAACGTTGTTTCGAGAAAAACGCGTTTGAAGTTTATACGCTCACGTAGACGAAATGAGGTCCTGACGTTCAGGTAAAAAAAAAAAAAAATACTTAGAAAGCTCGGATTTTCATAAAATTTTGAAACAATATATCTGAATGTATGTACTTTCGAAAACAGTAAAAAAAATCGTTTTTTTGAAATTTTCAAAGTGGACTGGCCCCTTAATTCGTTATATCTAATGACATGCGTTGTAAATCAGGTCCATTTTTTTTCAATGTCACAGTAATATATAAGTCTATACTTGATCCAATTTTCAGTGAGCCGCCATCTTTTTAACTACATGACATTAAATCATTTCTCACGTCAAAACAGTGCGTGCCATAAGGCTCTGTGCAATTTGGAGGTAACTTTACGATTTTTTATCTCACAAAGTAGGTGATCAATCTTGTTTGAATTTTGCAGGTACACGTGGAATATATTTCTGAAAGTGCTATTAAAATTTCCAAGACCTGCCATCTTTTTGAGATTCGAGCAGAACTCCCTTAATGGTTAAGCGAGAGACACGGAAGTTGGTTTTACGATCGACATTGAATCATTTTTTATTATTAAATTTACTTTTCTCTCAAGCACCGTGCGATTATTTAGTTTACGACTGTTTTTTGAAATTCATACGGAAATTTGTAAAAACAATATTTATTTTTGAACCATAAAATAAAATAAATTAACAAATATAAAATTCGTTGAAAACTAAAATTTTATTCTTCTTATATTATAAAAACATGCAGGAGTAAACAAAAAAATAATAAACCGTGTCTTTGACTTTCACCGGAGTCCGAGAATGGTAAAAAGAAATTTTTTATCGTTTTCCTTCCGGCCAATTGTTATTTCACCTGATGAGAGATCGCTCGTTGGAAAATTGTTTTTCTACGAGCAATTATTTTGCGTTTATTGCGAATAGACACATAAACTCTTTGTCGTGCAATAGTGCGAACTTAACATGTTATATTTTTTTAAATCGATAACTATAAAAATACGTAATGCAGCGAAAATGCTACTCAGTAAAAGTTCTGTTTGACGTTATTAAAGACGCTTAATTTAACACGACACACTTCATTTAGCAAATATGATGGCAATGACACTAATACATCAACTAAATATCAATATATATGTGTATATATATATTGTTTAGTGATATAGTAATATATAATGAAACTGCTTTGCTTCATTTCGCTCAGTTTCTCTACTTTCCCTCTCCCGGTATATAATTAATTGCTCGCCGACGTTCCTTGTGTAATAAAACTTCGTTTTTTGAGAAAAAGTTACATTTTACAACCTTCTGAATCTGTTTTGCAACAGCAAAATTGTTTATCTTATGAAAAGTATCATGGAAGTTTCATTAAAATCAGAAATAACTTTTAATTAAATTATTAATCAAGCAAAGTGACTGATTTTTCAATTGTTAATTGAAGAATATTGCCTTCTAATTAATCGTTCCGCGATATATAATTGGACTTGACATACTAGTGAATATTTGATACCAATTTTAATTATTCTCCAACAATTGGTAAATGCATATTGCATTGACCATAGAAATGTTAAAATTTGACCATACACTGAAAAAAATGCACAGTGTTGAGAAGGGAGGCATAGTTTGCTCAACTACGCCCTGAGGTTGGATACGGCGTAACCAATGGCGTAGTTGACGCAACCTCCGCGCGTAGTTAAATGTATTTTGTTGAGCCAACTATGCCCGCAATTTGAAGTAAAACTTTAAATATTCAATAGAACCAAAACATTCTTTGAATAAAATTCGATAAATATTTGAAATAGTATCATCGAATTGCTCGGAAAATGCAAAAAGTATTTCAGTCAATTGTATCTATCATGTTTGGATTGAATGAATTGTATTGTGTAATTAAAACGTTTAGTGATTGTACCGAACAATTGTGATTTTGAAATGACTGTAAGAAATATTTGAAATTTTTTTTTATATACATATTTTTTGGAATATTTTTTCTTTGATATTGTTAATTTTGTATTTTGCGACTTTCAATAGTAAATACGATTGATCGATTTTTTACTCTAGTAACAGCGCCCCGCCTATCCTGACATAATTAGGTGGCAAAAACTTTCTATATCAGCGTACTTTAATTGTATGATAAAAGGCCTTAGAACTTTTTACCTCATAAAACAAGGGTTCAGGTTTTCCCGACGACCGTCGATCGGAGTGATCGATATTTAACGATTCAATGTCGGAGCTTTATGGACACACGAGCGGTGCGACGCCAACGCGAGAGCGCTCCGCCCGTGGCCCTCTAGCGGATTTCTGCCACACCAGAAATTCAGCCAGGGAATAAAGCTGTCCGGTTACAATATATATAATTCATGTTAAACAAAACTTATTGCTTGCGCAACGAAATTTTAGTAACTTAAGCAAAAGGTTTATTTGTTTGAATAGTAATAAAAGATTTTATCCAAATTACTACTAGGTAATTAGCTTAATCACAAATTATATTCCGTTGATCTATGATTTCATTGAATTCAATTCTCGCAGAGAAGTTTATTCGATGCTATTATTTTATGGAGTCACGGACAAACCGTATACAACCCAAACTCAGTGTGACTATTTCAAATTCAAAATCGATTCTGTGTCTCAAGTTTTATTTTTTTTTCAATATAAGCATTTATTGCTGTTGTATCATATGAAATACACTCTAACTGAAATAAATAAAAATTTAGCGGCAAAATCGTGGCGTATTAGTCTCAACGACATGACTTTCAATGGATTAACCACCGGGTGATTAACTAAACGTAATATGACTATTGGCGCAATGAAATTCGTCCAACCTCATTGCGTAGTTGGCAATACTTTAATTTTTTTTTCAGTGTAGATATGTTAAAATTGTGGGCGATACAATTCGCCATATAAACCAACGGAGACCCAAAATTCGTATTCATTGTTGTCAGCTTTGAGACAAATTCTTGGGGTCGAATCTTTCATGAGTGTTAATGAGGGTCGAACTTCCGGTTTCTTTCAGACTTTCCTCAAGAGGAGACTCCAACAAGGGGATAAAAAAAACTGAACAACCAGAATAACGCCACAGGGCAGGGTGATTTATCTAAGCTTTTGGCTGGATGCTCTGGTGAATGGGGAAAGCGCGTCTTGCGCACCACCATCGCCCACTTGAGTTTCTCTCTCGAGCACACACTGCCGACGTGGCCGTAACACAGTACGCTTTCTATCCTTTTCTAAACCTCCCTGTTTTCTCCCTCCTGTTCAAATATACACATATATATCTTAGGGTCTTCGAACCTTGAGCCTTGAACTGTGAACTTGACCTATCACCATGGGCGAACATTTCGAGACTCACGAGGGAAAACCCTCGATGGATAAGTGTGAGATAGAAAAAGCCCTCGGGTCACTAAAAATTACCAAAAGCCAATGTAACTACAAATAATAAAAAAAAAAATTAGAAAATTAAATAACAACTACTCTGGGGTCAATTTTGCGTACAGACGTTAAAAATATTGCACGATGGCAAAGCTGTCAATTTCGCTCGACCTTTTCGTTTGCTCTAAATATATATTGCTTATGTATATGATTTATGGCGCCGGGAAAGCTTCGCTTTTTCTCTCTCCCTCCTTCAAAAAGCATCACAGAGAATGACGATTTAAAAGATGGAATTTTAATCTCGAGGAAAAATTTCGTAATAACAATCAAAATTCATGGGGTTCAAATTCTTTTTCTATATTATTTTTATATCTTAACGCTTCCTTTGATGAAATAATTGATTAAATTTACTGTTTACGAATTAAATATATTAATGAAAATATAAACAGGAGAATGTGAATATTCCATTCCACTCGGTTTTCTATCCCAAATTATTTCATAATATACGAGCATGATTCCTTCGGTCTGTTGTTTATTCAAAACTAAACGTAAAAAAGATACAAAATAACCAGGGGCAAACTTTCAAGCTTTATCTCTGAGAATGATGAAAAAAACGATTCAATTTCAATATTAACGAGAAAATCCGTGAAAAGACGATGTATACAATAGTTTTTAATTTTAAAATGTATTGCTTTTCTAGTTCAAAGTTTCATTCTACGATAATTTAAATAATTAATTAATCTGGTTATTTACGAATTGTTAAAATTAAGAAAAATATACACGAATCCTGATTACTCGCGTCTGCTATTTCTTCGAAAAGGAAATTTCGACTTTTTAACAATCAAATTTTAATAACGACGAAAAGACACATCAAACTTTAATTAAAAAAAAAAAAAAATCGTCATTATATTCCCAAGTTTCAATCCATCAAATAATTCATTAATTTGACTATTCTCGAAACCTTGGCATGCGAAAGAAAATAAACAGGCCTATTGGAATATTTAATTTTATATGATTTTACATGACAACAATCTCAATTTATTCCAGTTTATCATTTACCGAAATCAAAACGGGAAAACACAAAACGATGACAAATTCTAAGAGAAATTATTGCAAACGGAGTTCAATCGGATTGAAAAACAATGAAAAAGTAGTATTCGTTGCAAGAGCTGAATGGATCTGGTGGAGTAATCGAAGACGATAGTTTAGGAGGGGTTTGTCGCACGGGGGTTGAGGGTATCCACGTTCTCGGGAGTCGAGAGGTTCTCGACCTTGAGCCAAGACCTAGTTTCACGTCATCTAGACAAGAGTTGCAAGGGTGTGGAGAAGGTCGGTTAACCCGGAATAGCGAAGGAGTCGAGGACAGCCACATCCATATGTATATACATATCTCAATGCGCTCGTACGACTCCCCAGCTACTCCGACTAGGGAGAGAAGAAATCGAGCACGAGCACGTGATAGCTGACGCTCCTTGTTTGATCCAAAAAAAAACCAACGAACTTAAATGCCAGATCTTTTTGGTGTTGAGCATATCATCTTCCCCAACTGTGTGACTAACTCGATTCTCCTCATTAGTCAAGTGTTAGACTGAACGTCCACCAACGCTCGCATATCAATCTTTAGCACGCTAATAGCGATGAATACACTATCGTTTGATTTCCGATTATGCGTGGAATAAAAAGTGATCTCATCGATTTCAGTCACTTCGACTTCCTGCGCGGCGATTTCTAGCGTCCGCAGTATTTTGCTTGGTCTTGTTTCAGATTAAGGCGAGCAACCACTTTAGATGCTTCAAAAAATCCATTTTTTTTTTTCATTTTATAAATCGTTCGCAAAATATCTTAAGAATACATCCTGAAAATTTCAAAACGATATTCGGATTCGTTCTAACGGTATTGTATATAAATGATAAAGACTCTCCGCTCGAATCCCAAGCGCGCTCAAACTTTAAACGTGTTTTTCTCGAAACGACATTTTTTCAATTGGCGGGAATCATAACTCAAAAACTAATTGTTGGATCATCTTCAAATTTGGAACACGTTTACATAATATAATTTATTAAAACATGAACCCAAAGTTGGAAAGATTAGATTGTTTAAAACATATTTATTATTGCAAAATGCCGGGGGAAAAAATGCTAAAAATCGATAATTTTTTTTTGCAAACACGTTCCAACATTCAATTCTCGAATTTCTTTTATCAAAATTTAGGTTCACGTTCTTAAAAAACATCTCAAGAATGTACAAAAATTTGTTGGAGTATTTCAGATGCGAATTGCGAGTTGCACAATTCCCGCAAACCGCGAAAACGACGATGAGGACACGCCAAGGGACACAGCGGATTATACCTTAGTATAATGAATGAAATAACTTGAAAAAATTACCAGAGATGTATGAAAATATGAATAAATTATTGTCAGAGTTGCGGAAATTTCTGTTTTTTTTTCACAATAAAAAAAAATCCAAAAAAATCATCTAATTTTCGGTCTCCTAAAGTGGTTGCACCCCTTAAATGACCAGCATTCGGTCTTCTGGTTTCTCAGTTCTTACTTTCAGATTTAATTATGTAGGAGAAAACTCACCTCCTTCCTTGTCTTCTTCCGTACAGACGTTGCCGATGCGATCTATACGAATTTTCTTCCTTATTTAAAGGACTCCCTTCTGGGAGTTCTTTAGATCCTGGGGTCAGGTCTCAACGTTTTTCCGATCAGCGGGAGAGCTTTAGGGCCGAGAGGTACTTTGGGAGGGCGTTTAAGATTACCGATCGATGTATATCTAGCCGAAGCGGTTCAGATCGGTAATGCTTTTGCCGCGTGACGAGGCTCATCCACTTTGTGCTTACATCCCCGCGCGAGGGTGTGGCGTTAACGAAGCTTACTCTGGCTTTTCTTCTTGCTCCGTCGGTGGTCCTCCACCTGATCTTTCTCATTCTCTCAATGCCATCGACTCGCAAAAACGCTCGCAACGAATCAAATTACTCAGTAATTATCGTAATGGTTTTGTCCTGTCGATCCACCGCCTCCCTCGCTCTCCCATTTGCTTTATCTGTCATTCATTTGGAATCTTTGAATCCCAATTCTGTTCCCTCTTGTCCTTCGCTCTGAAGTTCTTGTTGGTGGGACTTATTTCGCCAGTCACGTTTAAGTAGGGCGAGCCATTTACAGATAAGTGATGTAAACGCCACGTTACAACATATACATGACATGTAGAGCGCGAGGATGAAAGCAGCATAGGGGGAAGAGGAAGTAGGGTGTCAGACATGTGAGAGCAAGAGAGAAACGTGAGCTTGATATGATATCGTTCCAGGGTGGTTGTGAAGAACGAGTTTGGTTGTACTTTGCCCTTGAGGGCTGGCCACACACGCGGTCTTCGCCACACGTACTCTCTTGACGGCTTTTGTGAAAACGATTGTGGCAGAAAGGGTATGAGAAAGCAAGAAAGGGAGGGAGGGAGGGAGGGAGGGAGGGAGGGAGGGAGAGAGAGAGAGCTTTTTCGAGCGTGCGAGGGTAATATGAGACGATATTTATGAGGAATTTATATTTATAATGTGCGTGTGTGAGGGAGAAGAACATTCTTGACTCTCTATGGCCGAAGAAAGAGTGAGAAAAGAAACCAGAAACGACGAAAGATTATGTTGAATTAAAGGATCGATGCATCTTAGTGAAAACATTCGGGTAAGTCCGTTGGGGACAAAGACATTTTTTCTTTTCTCGAATCTCCTCATTTTCTCAGTCCTGGTTCGATATAAAATAATCAAATAAAATGACTGCAAATAGTCGATAACGGTAAACGTGAAAATTGTTTTTTTTTGATAATTAATTCGAGCATGGCAAAACTCGAAGTGTGGAAAAAATAATATTCAGTGAATTGAATTCGAAAAATGCTACGTCTAGAAATTTCTCGTTTTTGCATGACGCGGACACTTGGCGAGATCACTTGGAATGAGAGGGAGAGAGAAAGGAGAGAAAATGTTGAAAAAGTCGTGCAGGCAGGGCTAATTTCGCGAAGGTGAATAGGAAGAGTCCCCCGATTCATTTTACATTTTAGAACTATTTTTCATACAATATCTTCAGCTAGTGATAACAAGAGTGCTCTAAACAAAGATGGATAACGCGAGCTTTCAAACTCCATTTACGACTCGGAAAAGTGGAGATAAAGTAATGGAGAAAAAAATAAAGAGGGAGAAAAGGCGGGAGAGAGAGAGAGAGAGAGAGAGAGAGAGAGAGAGAGAGAGAGAGAGAGAGAGAGAGAGAGAGAGGGAGGGAGGGAGGGAGGGAGAGAGAGAAACAGTGGAATGGAGGAGGTGGAAAAGTCTCTTTCTTGAAAATGGATTTCCGTTGTGCTCTTTCTACTTCACAATCTCTTCGCAGACTTCGTTAAGGTGCTCTATGCATACATGCCATACCAAACCCATACTCCATCTTTCATACTCTTCATCTTTCATTACATATCTGTAGGTCTATATCTTGGAATATTTGTATATACTGTTACAACTGCGTGAAATTTTCTTTCCCCACTTTCCAGCCTATCGCGATTACTTTTTTTCCCATATACGAATGCACAGTTTCGATGAAGCGTGGACGTAATTTTAAAAAGTTTTGAAAAACCGCTTCTTTCACTGCTCGCCTTCCGTTTCCGTCAGAAATATTCACTTTCCTTCTTTTCTCTTTTTTTCCCAATTAAAAAATTTTATCATGAAGCGTATCCTAACGAAATATAAAAAATAATCTACAAAAATCCGTCTTTTTCGGCCAAACAACTAATTACAAAATTGTATTATCCCGAAATTACGAGACGACGTTCTCTCTTTCGGCATATTAATATTGCAGAAAAATTTGTAAAGAAAAGAGATTTTATTTCGAGGGATTTAACATTTTTCGGATGGAAATAAACTGGACATGCTCAAAATAAAGATACACAATATTACGGGAATACGAGAGGACCAATAGGGAGAAAAAACTATATATAGAGAGGGGAAACTTTAACGATGCGGTGTAGCCAGGACAGCTCGCTTAAAAGTTATGCAGATACTTTTTATGAGAGAAAACGTAATGTATATTATGCGTGTATATATGTATACATGTACGTGTATATATAACAAGATGAGCGGAATAACGTGAGGGGAAGCAGCGGGAGGGGCGGCTGAGAGGGGAAAGGAGGAGAAAATATAACGGAGGAAAAAGCAATATAGCAAAGAATATTTTTACACACAATACTCGAGTTACAGAGGATTTTTATATCGACTGTAAAAGCATCAGGAATTTTTGTTTTTCTATCCCGCTTGTACTCCGAACTTTTATCATGTCAAATATAAGGTCGCGTTAAAAAAATTTCAAAACTTTCGTTCAGCCAAATGAAATAATTTTGAAATAACGGGATTTTGTTGATACAACAAAAAATGTATTAGTAAAAAGGCTTCGATGTTTTTTTTTTCAATGTCGAGCTTTTTCATTTTTATTTCGCGAGCGTGCATCATTCGCTTTATTCATTATTTATTTATTTTTTTCCACGTAATACAAACAAAGAAATAAATTATTAGCTCCGATGTATCAAACAAAGAAATGAATGTTTTATCAAGATTATTCGTGTGATTGGAATCCTTTTTTTTTATATCATTTTGTTTTATCGCGGCAGAATAAACGCGGAAAATTCGAGGATCGATCGAGAGTCCATCCCTACTTTTTTTTTGGCACAAAAACATTGAATCGTCGCTCGGAATATTCAATTCACGAAAATATAATTCCAATGAAAAGCTCGGCTAAAATATATACATGTCCATGGGAAATTCCGTGCTAAAAGCTTCAAACCTAATATTTTTTGATCTTCATCAAATTCATTTTTAAAAACAAAATATTTTCAAAAATGTTGTATTTATTTTTCAAAGTTTGAACAACTTCAGAAGATTTTTTTCCTTCGTTTATTTCTCTTTTGCACATCGAATTGTTAATAAGAACCAAAGATTCATTGGTCTTCGAGAATTTTAGAAAATTCAAAAGAAAAAAAGGATTCATAATCTAATTTAGAAATGTACAGCGACGATATCATTATTCGAAAATGTTGAGGATCAGGGTCGCAGCTAGAAATCGCCTTACCAAGGAAAACCCCATATATATGTGTGTAAAGGAAGCGCTGGTGCGATATACATGCTCGGCGAATAAATTCTTTTTCGCGTTTTAAAAAATGTTTTATATTACTAGACGCCAGGGCGATTTGTATGGCAATGCTATAACCGTAAATAGCCACGATTCGCGAAGAATAAATGAGAGAGAAAAAGGAGCTTTTGTAACGAGAAATTTTTAAAAGAAATATACGCGATCGTTTATCAAAAATATCGACGAGACAAAAGAAAGTATATCAAGAATGATTTATGACGAATTTTTTTCCTTAATAAAAAGAGTAGAACTCCAGAATAAATGAAAAATACAGTCAAAAAGGCTCCGAACCTAAGATTTCAATCAAAAACTATGTACAGAAAAAAGCAAAGGTACAAACTTCAGAATTCTTCAAATTTCGCTTCATTTTTTTCAGATGTAGAAAAATTATGATGACGCACGCACCGTTATCATTATAATTAAGAATTCTATGTTTTAGAGTGGATAAAGAAACGGAGACAAAAAAGATGAGAGTTTGAACAAGAAAAGAAAATTCAAGCTAAAGAGACAAAAAGTGAAATTAATGACGGACTCGGCGAAATGTACAATTTAATTCTTCTTGGATTTTCGTGAATATGCATGAGAGGTTTGAAGCAAAATTTCAGACAGATTTTTTTTACAAAGTAATTACCTTTTTAGTAGAATATACCAAAAATTTTGAAACTTGAGTTGAATTTTTTCATTATTTTGCATATCAAAATTAATACGTACGATTACACTATAAATTTCCTTATTTTTGGCAAAATTTTGTACTCAGTAGCCTTTTTTTATAAACAGTTATAACGTTCGCATTTTTTTCATAAGCTCGTTTGATTTTAATGTTTAAAAAATGTGTACCTCGAAGACTTTTAGATTTTGATTCTCAATAAAATTTTCAACTGGATTACATTTTGGAAAAAAGCGGTTCCAAAATTGAGGGACCAAAAGTATAATAAATTTGGCATTGAATGTCCTGTATTAGAAGGGGTCTCGTTCGAGTGAGACTCTTTCTCCGTTGGTAATATTTCTCGGGTGGCGAAAGTGACTCGATGTAAGCCTTTTAGGGCAAGATCAAAGCTCGACGTTAATGGACGCTAGTGTAACTATTGAAGAAAAGTTTCAACGTTGAATATACACGCAGCAGATGCATGGTGGATGAATGCTGCGAGTGGAAAGACGTCAATGAGAATAGGAAGGGCAAATGAGAACATTTTTTAAGGGTTGTTCTTTGGGGTCTGAGCTCGACGACATGTATTTATATAAGGGTGACATTTGATAAAGAAATTTGCAACATTTTCAATGATCTCTCTTTGGATAGTTTGAAAATTAATATAAAAAAATTAATCCATAGAGCAAGCCCTTAATTTCAATTATAAAGGGTGAGCAGGGTAAGCAGGATGAGCAGGGCTTGATTACCATATGAAAGAAATTAAATGTTTGGGCTCTTTGAACGATTTCATTTTATATGACTCCTCGGGAGTTCTAAAAAAAATGTTTCATCGCATCAGAAATTCGTTATATGTGAGTACGATTAGTGGTAAAAATATTGTTAACATCTGATGTGATATCGTCATTAATAATCGTCATACGTATTTCTCCAATGGTTACGAAGAAAAATCTAAAAATTATTCCAAAGTGCTTTTAATTTTAATCAAAAGCAGAGTGAGCTACAAAAATATTGGAGAGGTATGAAATTAAAAATGATTTAATTACTCGAAGTAGTTATAATTAAATTGAGGTTGCAAATAATAATTTTTTAAAAGTTTCGAGAATATTAAAGTATCATGAAGAGAAAGTGGCTGGAGGAGGTTTCTCTAGAGAGTTAAAAAAATTTTCCAGGATACTTTGAGTACTTTTAATACATAATAAAGGGATGAAAGAGTGGAAAATCATTGTGATGAAAAACTGGTACGATATGAAAAAATAATCACTATAAATAAACATTGTTCGATCTTGAGATTCGTCCTCTCAAAGTGAACCTCATCACGCTCGAATGATCTCACGATGTATCCTCTTGGAGAATCCCTTGAGGGATCAAAGGGCCACGGGGGTGTGTTTTGGCTGAGGTGCGGGCCGGCGTAGTGGAGAGAGAATGAAATTGGAAACGTGATTGAAATGGCTTGTAATTCTTTTTCGAATTCTATGCCAAACCCAGCTCTCTCTCTCTCTCTCTCTCTCTCTCTCTCTCTCGCTCTCTTTTCCTCTCAAATACAATTTCTCTTGTGTATGCCTCTTTCCCTGTTTCTCTCCTCCGTTTTTCTTTTATCAGGATCATTCAACGAGAGCATGGAATATTTCATTTCGCCGACGATTCAACGGATCGATCTGTACATTCCCGTAAAAGTTATTTTTTTTTTTTTTTTCATACATCTTTTTTTTTCACAAGCTTTCATTTCGATCATATATTGGCACGATGTCAATGTTTAAACTTTACCCTGGGTAGATTTATCTTCTAGCGTGTGGGCAAAAAAAAAAGTGGAAGATTCTTTGTGTCCAGTTACTTTTCGTAACTTCCGGTACGATTATTATTATGCAGAACTAGAAGAAAAACATTTTTTATTCCAAAAGTACATTAAAAGAGAGAATAATAAAGGGATCGAAAGAAGAAAGTTAAGGGATGAAACAACGCTAAAACACTTTCGGCCTCGAACGATGTTGCCGACTGGAAAATCCATTTCGTTCAAACTTGACGTACAAATTGAATGTTTTGCTTAGTTCTTTATATATTTGTGTGTATATATGGGGGCAGTCTCGTTGGAGTTGTTAGAAAAAGCAAGAGGGAAAAGAAAGAGACAAAGTGGGGGGCAGAGGGGAAAAAAGGGAGAAAGAGAGAAAAAAGGCAATAATGTTGGTGGAACTGAGAGAGAAGGATGAAAGAATGTAAACGCCAATGTTGAAAAAGTATGGGTAAGAGTGAAAGAGCGAGAGAGAAAGATTTATATCCTGTATATCTATAGGAAGAAGAGAAATGCCTAACTCGAGCTCAGAGGGGTAAAAATTTACTCTCTCTCTCTCTCTCTCTCTTCACAACCCCTTTCTACCTTTATGCACACATACATAGAACTACTCCTTCTCTAAATCACGTTTATCAGTCGCAGGGGTGAGTTCAAGGCCCGAAGTAAAGGAAAGGGTGGGAGGGAGCCAGAGACAGAGACAGAGAGAGAGAGAGAGAGAGAGAGAGAGAGAGAGAGAGAGAGAGAGAGAGAGAGAGAGAGAGAGAGAGAGAGAGAGAGAGAGAAAGAGAAAGAGAGAAACAGGGGTGCTGGTCCTGGACGAAGAAGAGGATAAAGTGAGTAGCGGCGAAGGGGGAAGGGAAAAGAGGGTTGGATGAGAGAAAGAGTGAGAAAGAGAGAGATGGAGAACTCGCGGATATTGATTCCCATGAGATGCGCGCGCGCGAACGAGACCCTCTCGGAACTTGCGCCACCGTGTTTCGTCTGGTCTGCCTATCTCTCTCTCTCTCTCTCTCTCCCCCCCCCTCTCTCTCTCTTTCTTTCCTACCTTTCTCATACATCCTCTGCCTACGGCCGTTATACCTCTGCAAATATATACGAATATGCGTTATGAATTTGTAACAGAAATCACATACGTACAGATGCATAGTGGATTTGTATGATTATACTCATTGAATTCTCTCCATGGGGAATTTGCATTTATAAAAAAATATTTGGACAATGAAATTTTTTATGAAATATTCAATATGAATAATATTTATTTGAATAAATTATTTATGACGTTCAAGAATGCAAACGTTATTTGTTATTTCATACGAAATATTCTCTCGGAAATGATTATAATGATAAATGAATCTTAGAAATTTGAAGAGAACGTTATATTTTTCAGTTAAATCCAAGTGTTAATTCCATGAAAATAATTTATCTAGGGTTTCAACATGATTTTATAATGTAAACTCGTGTCTCGTAAAATTATTAATTATGAATTTGAATTTACCATTACCTATTATTTCAATGAATTAACCAAAAATCTTTGGCTCAGTATTTCGGTCAGAGAGCTTATGAATATTTTAAAATGTGCAAAGTTTTAATGATGAATAAAAATGTAATTTTTATATTTGAAAAGAAAAGAGTAAAAGGAGAAATAAATTGAGCAATTCGTTAAATATTTTTTTTATTTTTTATTTTATTTTTTTATTTAGACTTTCCGAAAATGTTTTGATTCAAAAAGTGTCAGAAACTTTGATAAATAATCGTGAGACAACGGATATGCTTTAAGAATTTTCCCGATAAATTGAAGCTTCGCGAACGTGCACGAAAGAGGAAAGATTTTACGTACGTGCGAATGTCCAGTGTGAGTGTGTGTGTTTTTGTCTCGAGCGAATGGGATCAGAGGGTAGTTTGGCGGAGCTGCGAAAGGGGGTGAGTAAGGAAAAGAGAGGGTCGTAGCTTTTTACGAGCTCCGACATTGAGGCCATTAGGCGGAAGTTTAGTGTAACTAGAAAATTGCCTTTCGTTAATTCGAATTTAGAATCCAGAACTCTGTCTCCCTGTTTTCTAAAGGAGAACTTTTCCCCTCTCTTGTCCCATTTGCTCTCGTCATTGGCAATGATATTAGTGTCGTAAGCTATCCACTGCGTCCTCCGTTTAATTTATTTCATAGCAATTTTCATCATTTCATAAGAAAAAAAAAAACAAAAATGAGTATGAGATAATTTATTTTTATTTCAACTTATGAAAACGTCGTCTTATTTTATGGCTTTTTCATTTTTATTTTTTAATGTCATTTCAAATAAAATAAATATGAAAAATTTGAAGGTTAATTGGACCCGGGCAATTTCACAACTTTTCAAATTTCGAGATCCGAGCTATTGAAAAAGTTAGACAACTGCGTTGTTTCACCATTCTCATTTAGTTTTTTTTTTTTTAACAGACTCTTTGGTTATTGGTTTTGGCATATTTAAAATTTTTTATCATCTCCCTATAAAGTGTATATCATAAAGATTTTTAAATTGAACCATAATCTAAGTTTTTATTATCCTTTATACTCGACTCTTTACGAGATTTCGTAAGACATCTTTATTACGTTTCATTTATTCGAGCTTTTGTAATATGGTTTATTCATCCAATTCACTGTTATTATTTTAATTTACTTTATTTTATGGTATATTAATCCATTTTTATTTTCTCACATTCCTTTCGATTTATTTTAATTTATCTACGTCATCCATTCATTTTCCAATTTTATTATTATTATTATTATTATTATTATTATTATTGTTGTTGTTGTTGTTGTTGTTGTTGTTATTGTTTTTATTGTTATTGTTGTTGTTGTTGTTGCTGTTGTTGTTGTTGTTGTTGTTGTTGTTATTATTATTATTATTATTATTATTATTATTATTATTATTATTATTATTATTATTATTATTACTATTGTTATTATTATTATTTGTATCATCCGCAGTTTTCGGAGTTTTCGGAGTTTTCGGATGGAAAATTTGATTGAGAGTGGTGCGATAATGTGTTCGAAGAAATTCATTCTTTGGTTCATAATTTTGTAAATTATTTGAAGAGATATATTTTGGTATCTTATTCGTTGTTGAAATTCAACAGGGATGAAAATCCAGTGACCGAGAAAGTGGGTTTAGGAAAATGGTGGAACGAGATCGGATTACCAAGGACACGAGCTTCCTTGCAATCTGAGACAAGCTCCCTTGCACCGCCACAAGTGGTCTCGTGGTCTCATTTACCATGGTATACCATGGTACCATGTGACTCGATTAATGCTAAAGCCATATTCACCTGCCACCCTTATTGCATAATTGAGGTGGTAACTTGATTTCGAATTATTTCGAGCCAACAGTTTTGGTAATTGAAAAATATGTAACGATGTTAAGTTATTATCAATGTTATTATTGTTAATCGTAATTCTATCGATTTTTTAAATTCGCTCAATTGTAAAAAGTAAAATGAAGAAGGCAAAATATAAAAGTGATTAAAAAATTAGAACGTAACAAATATCGTGTTCGTATTGCCAGAAATTTGACCGATTAAAATAATCTTGTAAAATCACAGGACGAGAACAAAAATTATTTCTATATCCTTCTGGATATCCTTATTTTTTTTTTTTACGCTTTACAACTATACTATTTGTAGTTTATTGAGTATTAACATTCTTTTATTGAAAGTGGCTTTAACCCATGAGTTTTTATTTCGCTGTTTTTCAAAAGAGTCTTTTTAAAGAAAAATCACTTAGGGGGATATTCAAGCTGACACGTGTCGTCTTTTTTTGATATTAGGTAGGGGAAAGTCGAGGATACCCCAATTTTTAGTCAATAACACACAAATAAATGTGAAAACCCGGCCAAGATTAAAATTTTCACGGTTTAATTTTTTTATTTATATGTAAATTGGATTACCTCAAGTGGTGTATCACCTCAAAGATTTTTTATTTAATTAATTTTTCGATAGGCATTAATTAATTTGAGAAAATTACTCAACGGATTTTTATAGCTTGACATGTCTGACCTTTTCTCAAAAGTACGCATATTTTTCGAACGCAAAGCGCAACGAAAGAAGCATCTTCATAAAAAGGGAAAGTGAGGTAAATGAAATAAAACAAAAAAAAAAAAAAGAGGGAGAACTTTTTCAGTGTCGAGTCTCAGGCGATTCTGGTGTGAGATATTCGAGGATCTGAAAAATCGTTAGAGAGTGTAACACGTAGTGAACCTCGGAAGCTAAAGGCCCGAAGCCTCGTCTCGGGCATTTAGTCGCAGATCGTGAACTTGAGAGAGCGTCGAGAGGGAATGGGGCACTGGAGCAAAGCCCTGAGGTCGCCATTGAGGCTGGGCGAATTCCGGAAGCTTTTTTCTCCGTCTCGCTCTTTCTCTCTATATCCTACTTTATCTAATCTCTCTCTCTCTCTCTCTCTCTCTCTCTCTCTCTCTCTCTCTCTCTTTCCACGTCTCTTTTTCTCTCGTGGTACTCAACGTGACGTTGTAGTCGAGTATTCGAGCGTCCAAGCGCGAGAGCTCAAGGCGTGGAGCGTGCCATGAAAGAGCGAGATAAAGAGAGTACGTAAGGATGGTAATAAGGGGGATGAGAAAGCGTTGGCTTACGTTGGCAAGAGAGCCACAAAGTTAAAAAGAGAGAAAGATGCATTGCTGCTCGAGAGTGAGTGAGAAAAAGGGAAGCCGCATTTGTACTTGGGAGAAAAAGAGAGAGAAAGAGTGAAAAAGAGGAAGCAGAGGATTCGCCGCGAATCGTCGAGTCTCAGAATGTATATATATATACATATATATATATATATATATATATATATATATATATATATATATATATATGGGTATCCAACCGGGAGGAAGGAACTACAGCATGAAAACGTTCCAGCTAGAGAGAGAAAGGATATAACGGATTTATAGTGTATCTGTTTTTATCTCTCTCTGCTTCTATTCCCTTGCGTTTTCTACGTACGGGTTTTTTCACGACAAAGCGATCGTCCTTTGCGAACACTTTCCCAGACTGTAAAAAAACATTCCGAGAGCTTGTGCAGGATTTTTTAAAATCCTTTAACGCTGGTGGATTTATTTCCAGGAGTTTTTTGTCCCAATTATTTTATTTCAACACTTGTGAAAAATGTTTAATTATCGTTAAGAGTTTCTGGCAGAGAAAAAAAAAACAAGTTCCGTGACAGCTTTCCGATTTTCTTCCGTGATCCTTCAACTCTTCTCTATTTACATGCAGAATCCCTTTCTCGTGATTAATTAAGTTATTTAATTTTTTACGGAAATTAAAGAAATCGAAATCCTGAAAATATCGTGACTCAATATATAATAATTTGGATTTTCTTTTTCAGAACTGTGGAATCTTTATTTTTATATGAAAGATGTAATAAAAAAAAATGAAAGAATTAACAAATGTTTACTATTGAAAAAATGAAACAGAAACAATTTCTAGGACCTGAGCTTCGGAACTTATTTTTTAAATTAAAAACATAAACTGAGACATTATCTCATTGTTTTCGATTGAAAATTTCTTCAAAACTATTCAGTCGAATAATTCTACATCAGCAAAGGGAAAACTGTCTAAAAACATCTTACAGAATAAATTTCGAAGCTCAAAATGTAATAACGTCAGGACAAATGAATTCCGTAAATTCTGTATAAAATAGGAGAAGCCGGGGGGTAAGATTGGCGTGAAAAGTGTCGTGGCTAGAGTGAGGTCAGGAATAGAGAGTCTTTTTGGTGAAGGGTAGGAAAAACGAGAGAGTAAGTGAGAGAGAATGAAAAGGAATTCAGATATCACACCCTGACCCTCGACGATCTGGCTTCGTGTCTTCCTCCACACTTGTAACTCGTTGTCCTTTTTCTCTCTCGCATTTATACTCTTTTGCCCGCACTTGTAGAGTGTGTATATACGAGAAGAGAGAGAGAGAGAGTGAATATCACTCTCGGCTCGGGGCAAAATCCCTCCTCGCGTTAAACTCTATCGTCGACGTTGCCGTCGGATAGCTCGCCATGCCACATAACACGCTACTCGACAACTCCACTCGAGCGAAGCGCGCCTTCGCTGCTGAAACGTTCGGCAGCACGCTGTGGATTTTACCTCTCTTACTCTCACTCTCATCCTCTCGTTTTCTCTCAATCTCTTTCTCTCTCTCTCTCTCTTTCGCTCCTTTCACAGATGCCATCCTTTATTGGCTCGTGCTCTTCCTGCTGTACACACTACCACCGTCCCGGCAATCCTTCCGTACCGGCTGTTCCACACCATGGACCACGACGGACCACGTCTGATCTCTACAGAATACCGCTACTACTGCTCTCGAGCTTCTGGAGTGGGAATAAAAGCCCTCTCGTTGACCCAACGACCCACTGATTCAAAGTTTCTTGCAGCCAAAATTTTACTCCTCGCAAAAGTTCGACCAGCATAATAATAAATAAATAATTACATAAATAAGAGAAATAATATTAACAGATTAACGAGTCAGAATTAATGAATTGGTTTTTCGAGCTTTTTTGACGTAAATTCATAATTAAAAATGTTATTTTTGCGATTTATGTGCTGCAATCGAATAAGTCTACCAAAATCGAGGTAAAATAAAGAATCATTTTTTTTTATGTTCTCCAAAAACAGCTGTGAGTCCTTTCGTACATAGACTTATAGAAATCTCGTCCAGGTTCACTTGCTCCATGTCCGAATTTTCTTTAAATTGGCGCTACGTTCGGACATTAATCTTTTCTTTCGATACTAAACCTCGATAAAAAAGTAAATCTGCAAATAGGATCACGTAATTTTTTAAAATTACGATTTTTTGGTGATTCGATAAAAAAGGACTTCAGTATACTCGCTCCATGATCATTAGAATCGTAAAAATAACCAAGTTCAAAGAAAATACTAAAATAAATAACAATCAATAAAAAAAAAAAAAATCCTTCAAATCAAAGTCTCGTAATTCTTTTCTCGAATTAAACTGGTCAAGCGAAAATTAACCAAGTGCAAATAAAATACTAAAATAAATAACGATCAATAAACAAATTCATTCAAATCAAAGTCTCGTAATTGTTCTCTCGAATAAAACTCGTCAAACGAAAATGAACGAAGGGCAAAGAACATACTAAAATAAATAACAATCAATAAACAAATTCGTTCAAATCAAAGTCTCGTCATTATTTTTTGGCCCTAAAAAGAATTATCGGAAGAAAATGGAGTCGTCAAGCGAAAATTAACCAAGTGCAAATAAAATACTAAAATAAATAACGATCAATAAACAAATTCATTCAAATCAAAGTCTCGTAATTATTCTCTCGAATAAAACTCGTCAAACGAAAATGAACGAAGGGCAAAGAAAATACTAAAATAAATAACAATCAATAAACAAATTCGTTCAAATCAAAGCCTCGTCATTATTTTTTGGCCCTAAAAAGAATTATCGGAAGAAAATGGAGTCGTTGAAGAGGTTGGGTACAATAACCTGTTGGTAAGGATCTATAGAGTTGCAAGAGCATTACCCACTGGATATATAGAACCTCTTGAAGAGCTACTACTCTACTCCTCGTTTCTATTACCTCTACTCTTGTACATCGTCGATCCTCTCGTGGTCTACTGTGCTCGTATAGCCTCTGGCTCTTTTCTCGTTGTAATACTGCTCGATTTTCTCTCTCTCTCTCTCTCTCAATCCCTCTTTCGCTACGACTATAATGCTGCTATGCCAGACAAGATACTACACTACTACCGTTGCGGACGCGACCATTACCCCTATCGACTTTTACAACAAATCTCTCTCTCTCTCTCTCTCTCTCTCTCTTTCCCTCTACATATGTATATAGAGATATATGTACATACCGTGACGATAACCATCAGCTAACACCGTCACGTGTTACGCGCAAAGAGCTTCTGCCTCATAGCCTCCTCTCGTTCAAACGTTGCGTTACTATCGTCAGTGTAACTTCGCGCACGTTTTCATGAATGAAAATCTAACCACGTGACCAACCACGTGTGTTTCTCTACTGTCCATATACACAACCCCTTTTGAGGTCATTCTTTTCAATTGTAACAATAATCATAATAATAATAATATGGCTATTATTATTACAGTTAATTATAAACATAGTACGCTCCGATTTTACAGTAAATAAATTTATTGCGAAAATATAAAAAATAATGAGTTAATTAAGATTATATGTTATGAATTTTGTTAATATCGTTAAATTTGTATAATTGTGAGTAAAGTTTTGCTTCTTAAAATCTTGACTTTACGAATAGCTATTTAAAATAAGTTTTTTTAATGGATATTTTTGTTCCGATGATTTAGAAATAATTGTTTTGATTAACAATTTCTAGAAATAACTTAATATTTGGAGAAAATTATAAACGCTGAAGCAAGTTTAAATAAAAACGATGATCTCGAGGCTAATTATCTGAGTGAGAATCTCTATTTCCGTTAAGCCCGTTAAGAAGTTATTTTCGAGGTACTAAATAGTCGGAGGTTCGATACGAAATTCGATTAAATTAATTGGACTCCGTTTTGGAGGACCGTAGATCTTGTTTGGTGAGAATTTAGTACAAAATAGCGATTAAACGTTTCGTTTGGAAATAATTACAAATTGAAAAAGAAGACGAGAAAATATATGTAATTGGATTAAAAATATATTTTAATTTTTATATAATATTTAAAAATATAATTTAATTTTTCACCTCCCTATGATGCATGAGCGGCGATGTACGCACTGAAAAGCCAATTTTATTGAAGCAGTTAAATATTTTGTTGGATACGTTCAACAAAATTATTTCGTGTAGTCAACAAAATGTTTTATTGTTTTAACGAAGTTTCCTTTCGGTTGAACGAAGTTTTGTTGAAACATTGAAAATTTGGTTGCCTGGACAAAATAATTTTGTTGAATACGTCCAACAAAATATTTGAATATTTCAACAAAATTGGGTTTTAAATGCGCGGCTTTGGTGGCCTCCCGTGGACATTTCTCATCGTGGGGATGGTGGCTCTCTAGCAGTGTACTGGCTGACTCATTGCATCATAACTGAGGAGGTGCCTGCCTGAGCGCCTCTATGGGCCGTGCTTGAGCGTGCTCGCATTGCCACCCGAGGAGATTATTCAGGTACCGGCTGTATCGGCAAGGTTTTCTGCAGTTTCCCTTCGCCCTTGGTAAATGCGATACAGTGGAGGAATAAGTCGGCTGCAGCTGCACGTGCGGGAGAGGGAATGAATGAAACAGTGGAGGAATAGTCGCGGAAAAGGTGGGGAGGCTAAAAGGGAAGGACCCTGGGCCGTGGAAGTAACAATCGCAGGGGCGATTGTTTACAAACCCCCCCCAAAAAAAAACTTAAGTTTTCCCTGATTTTTCATTGAGTAAGGAGTCCTACTTAAAATTGAAATATTTGCCTGTTGGTTTGTGGTTTTGAAGAGTTAACCTTAAAGTTTTTCATAGAACGAGTCGAAGAGCCAGAGGTTTAGTCATTATTTCGTTCGTTGGGTCGATAAATATATATCGTAAGTAATCGTGCACCCTGTTTGTTTATAGCCCATTAAAAGAGAGCCACTTAAATATCCCCAGCAATAAAAATGTCCGCAGTCATAAAGTAAAGTAATACTCGGTAGGGGTAAAAAGCACCTTCTTATGTACACGTTGGGCTTGCGGTGATATAGGATGCAATTCCGGGAATCACTTATGTAGCCGCGAAAAGAAATCCACTCTAATACCAATATATACGAACGCGTGTGCCCCATTAATGCCACGAGAGAGAGAGAGACTAATTTTTTCCTATTTTTTTATTCTTTTATTTTTCATTTATTATACTTTTTATTCTCGCCAAGTGGGCGAGCTACGAGCTAAAACGATAAATCTTCTTGGCAAAACAGCGAGTACGTATAACTTATAGTTGGAATAATATTTAAGCTATAGTTCTTCAAGTTTTGCATATACTTGTAATAATTCATTATTACAGACACTTTTACAAATTAGGTCCATTATCATTCGATTTTACGTCTCTTATATGGCTGAGCTTTTTTTTATACGCTGATTATCTAGCGTTGAGATATTAGAGATGCTAATAAATTATGAATTAAAATTCTGCATTTTTCTTGTACGATTTTCTATCGCTCGTTATTCTGTAGAGGTAAAAAATGTGGATTTTCGAATTCTTTTTTCCGTATATTTTTTTAAATTATCGTTAATTACTTTGATATATTTTTAAAAAAAATTCCTTTTTGTTTTTATTTGCTGCTATTTCGTTATTAATTCAGGGCGTTCCACTATATTCTTCCCACGCAAATATCCCTCAAAATATGCATTGCTCGAAAACGTTTCAAATAACAGTTATATCGTTCCAAGGAGAACATATAAATATGCACGCCTGTATTTTCTGGGTAGAAGCGCTTCTGAGGTTTCAAGATGATCGTTGGTTTTTTTTTCTTTTTATTTTTTTTTCAAGAAATTATACCTTTGCTTCTGTTAAACGCGCAGTACATTCCGATGCAATTAATTGGTCTGTAAAATGTTGACCTTTCAAGGTCAATCAATACACTGATGTAAAAATTGATTGATATCCGAAAACATCAGAATATTGTCAATTTACCAGTAAAAATTGACAACGATCGAGGATTTTAAACTTTTAAGACAATGAATATTGCAATCAGTACTTTTTGGTATCGACGAGGAGGCACCTCAAAAGTATTCATATCAATAATATTTATTATTCGAAGTTCGAAACGTTCGATTGCTCTGTTAAATTTCACCAGTTAAATTACACAGTACTGTCTCCGTCATCTAGTAGCAAGTCGAAAAAATTCTGACGTCTCGTGATATTTCACAATAATCAACATAAATGGCGGCAAGAAAAGTTGAATGACCCATGGAGGTCAACATACCATAGGTCAATGAATTCGTCTCGGAATGTGCTACACGCCAAGCGAAAGAAAAAGTTATATTGTCTTTTGAAGAAGTAAAGGTCACTTCGAAATCTGAAATGCGCGTTCAGCCAGGTAATATTCGTGTGCATCATACAAATAGGATCTTTATACTAGGTGGATTCTCGAAAGCTTTTACAAATCGGAAGAAAATGTCCGTTCCCTTGGTATAATATACAGCTTCAACTCGAAGCCTTTGAAACCGCTTTAAATCGAATTTTAACGCCTTACATACGTCCCGCAGCGCCTAAAACGCGCTAAAAGAAAAACTGTTTTTAGAAGAGATAGCAATAGACATTAATAAAAATAATTTTTACACATCGTTTATTAGTATTTAAACTTTATAAAAAAATTTATTTCATTTTTTTTTTCAAAAATTACAACATAAAAAATCACGTTTCCCGAAGCACTATGAAAAAAAAGTTGCTCCACGGTCTGCATCATTTCTTCTTGAAATGCTGATGGATCTGCAAAACGTATAAAAATTCTTGTAAAATAAACTTGTAGTTATAGTCTGTCGAGCCGGATTTTTGAAATTCGAAAAATTTTGGCAATTTACGGCAGTTTAAAAAAAAGTGTGCATTTTGTCATAAATGTCACACTTTAATTATGTTTATAAAATTTTTTAATTACAACATCAAAAATCCGGCCCGACAGACTATAGAGAAAACAATTTCGAATAATTAAAAAAAAAAGCATCAAAAAATATTAAAAACTGTATAAGTTATCATGCAGACCGTGCCAGAAAAAGTAGTTTTGAGAAAAATGCATTTAAAGTTTCAAGTGCGCGCATCAGACTCTCGTTGGGCAGTCGCGTTTTCTATAATAACTTTCGATCTATGGGGAATTTGTACAATCGACTTACACAGAAATACGCCTAAAACTATAGAGAATAATAATCTGTAAAAAAAAAAAATCGATTTTTTGAAAATTCTGGACGTATGTAATGCCTTAAAGCGTTTTGTAGAGTGGTTTTGTGTTATAATTAGTCACCACTCTGCTGCGTTTTTATTTTTGATTATCTTTTATTTTATAACACAACAATAACAACAAAAACTATACATAATTTAAACAAAATGAAATAACATTAAATAAAAAAAAAAAAAAAGAATGCGCAACGTTTTTGCGCCCATGTCCGCTCAAACGCCTTTTTGGTACGACTGACTACTTTTCGTAGATCGTAGCTTCGTTACCCCCACTACTCCCTTTCGTACAGCGCCTTCTTCGGTGCTAATAGTTTTGAGAAATATGGAAAGCATGCGATACAAAAGAAAATATATATCATCGATTCAACACGTTTCCCTTGACCTTCGACTTATGGAGACAGTAATATATCCCTCTCGAAACAGTATAACTTTTAGTTGAACTATTTTTTCGGAGAAAACGTATTTCGGGCGGTATTTAGGAGGAACAAATCTGAAGGGAAATTCTGCGTAAATGAAATTTCGGAATTTTATGTATTTTTGTTTTATTTACACATCAATTTTGATATGAATTACATTTTTGAAATTGTCGGTACTCGTTTCGTTATGGTCGTTCGCTTAGCACCCCAGTAGTAAAATTACGATTATATTTGTACTTTATACAATCGCATTAGATTGTTGTTATACATCTTGCTTTTATTTATTTTCGGTATGGTGTCAATTGAGACTATATTTGTTTAGATAAAAATGATTAAAAACGAAGGAATATAAACAATCTGATTAACGTAAACATTTCCGGATAAAAGATCTGTATGGTAAAATGTCGCAATCACCTGTTAAAACCGTTCAAATTACAGTGTTACAATTGGACCCTGCCCAGGTAGCAATTTTCAAAAAGTTATCCAAACGATCTACTTCCGTCAGGAAGGCACCTAAATGTTATCAGGGATCTGAAAATTATCTTTCGGAGAATTTTTAACTTATAGATTGTTTTCGGGCGGACATTGGTGCATCTTTTAGATAATTTATCATTTCTTGGGCTTATCATAGGTATTTTCTTTTGATGTCTAGAAAGTAAACGGTAAAATTCATAGTTTTTTAGGAACATTTTTTACTCGTTTAAATTGTTATCTCGGATTGATCGTTATGAAATATTAGCCCCAAAATTGGAGCTCTAGAAACAACCGGTGGAAAGATCGAACATACGTTGGAAATGTGACTTGAAGGTCAGAAGTTAGAAAAATTGAGAAAAAAAGGATAAAAATTGGAAATTATTGCATAACGTCAAAAAAATCGACATTTTTTTTAGTCGTTTTTGGTGATTGAAGAATTTTAAGATTAGTGTTAAAATAGAGGAAATATTTGAGACTGAACGACGCGGGCTATGTTAAGTTGCGGTTGTTACTGCGCACGAAGCGCCAAGGTATTTATGCCGGCGATGGCTGCGGCGCGGCGAAGCAGAAATGGCAACAACAGAGAGAAGGAGAGCGAGCGCGCCGCGAGGGGCGCAAAGCGCGGGCGGGGAAGAGGGGGCGCGGAGGAGGATTGTGGGTAGCGGCGAGAGGCTTGCAGGTAGTGGGAGTGGTGGGGGAAACGCGCGGTGCAAACTCGCGGGCACTGCAACCACGGCGGCTATCGAAGAAGCACGCACACCGCGAGGGCGCGCTCTCTTTAGAAGAGAACACGAGTAAAATCGCGACCGGCGAGAAACGGTCACGCCACACGCAAAACGCAGTAACCCCGACGACACGAAACGGTAGCTTTTAAAACCGTCAGGGAGGGGGAAAGGGTGGGAGTCGTAGAGGGGTGAGGGGCTGTAGACGCTCCGGTATCTCGTAAAAACCCAACCTAACCAGGAAAAAAAACGAGTTGCCGGGTTACGAGAAAAAGACATCGTGAATGTGAAAGGAACGAGAGGGAGAGAACGAGAGTCGAACAACATTTGAGTGTTGGTACTTTATCGTCTTTTCCGCCGATTAAAGACAGAGTGAGGATTTCGCCACTCGACACCTTTTATCGTTCTAACACTCTGTCTTTCATTCTTTTATCTATTGTTTTTCTTTTCGTCCTTGTGTAAAGAGCGGGTAAAAGAGATACGTGAATAAAAAAATACCATTTGCTGTTACGAGCCACGCGACCACTAAATTTCGCATATACCCTAGACCAATCGAATCTCGGACACGTGAGTTCCTCGCGGTCAGTCGCCGGCGCTTTGAAAGAGATTTTCCGGAAAAAGCTCCACTCTATCGCCGGTCGAAGTGAACGTTTTTGTAACCGCAAGTGAATTGTTTATTGGACAATGAAATAGGAACGAAATTTAATAAACTGAAAATACGAAAGTGGGAACGTTCTTATTGAAATTTCGTACTTGGTTTCGTGATTTATTCTTTCAAGGGTAAAAAAAAACACGTGCGTTGTGGTCGCAATTGGGATTTTTTTTCGGCTATTTAAACACGACAGACTACGATTGTGTTGATGCGATAGTAAATGAAAAAAAGTGATTGACAGAAGCGCCACGTAAAGCAGGTCTAATTGGAAACTTATGCAAATTTTCGTACAAGGAACAAGAGTTGTCAACTTGTTTACGTTTCCTCCAAGTATTACGTTGGCGTATTTGCATTAAATTTAGTGTGCAGTGTTAGACAAACAGCTCAACGTATTGAACATGCTTAAAATGGTTTTCTAAACTGTCAAGAGTGAAACGATATATCTCGTGATTGTTGGCTGAACAAAAATTGAATCGCGAGCTATTGAAAAAATAACAATAAAAGAAAGAAAAGTGATCTCGTCGTAATTCAAACGTTGTAGTAATACCTTATTTCTTTCGTCGCGACGCGCGGCGATGGGAGGAGTGATGAGGGAGACGCTCGGTCAACGGACAATTTTTCTGAACGTTCAAAAACACGAGATCGGTATTAATCGGGTAGTTTCGGTTTGAATAAAAACGAAGAATCCGGAAGAACGACGCCATACTTGTGTTGTCTTTTGTTTGGCAATGTGGACCAAGAGAAGCGTCGTGTCACATCGAGATAAATGTAAATCGTTTCTTTTCAATTACTCCAACGAAAAATCGCGCGATTTTTTGTACTTATTCTAATTTTTTAGTTCGGCAAAAGCTAAAAATTCAAAGAGGCATTAGTGAAGAAGCCGCCAAAAAAGATCAAAACGAGATTAAAACGAAACACGAGTCTGGGGAAATAAAAAGCGGTGGGGGCGGGGCGTTGTGGGTGGAATCGAGGACCAGGGAATATTCGTTTTCAACCAAAATATATCGCGAATCAATCGCTTTTACGGGAGATACGTTTTTGTTGCTGGGCGTCATCGCGTTTTGCTTTGGCGTCGAAATATCGAGTCCGCTATTTTCTTTGACACATGCGACCAAGTGGAATGAGAGAGTAAACAAAAACACGGCCATGTTTCGTTTCGAGAATAACGCTAATGAAGTCTCGTAATTAATTGGTCAATCATTCGTTTTACCTAATATTAACTACATTCGGCAAATTTAAAATCTCAATGGTAATAATTAATTAGCACTAGTACTAATAATTCAAATAATAATCATAAACAACCATAATAACAAGTATAGTAAGCAAAATAATAATAAATACAATAGTAATAACAATAATAATAATCATAACAATAAGTGCGTTGCTTCGAAGGTGCAGTGATTTTTTTTTACGTGCAATATTTTCGTGCGTGGCAAGATCTTGAAAAATCAGTGAGAAATTGAATTGAAGGAAATACAGGACGGAGGGAAAGACAAGGACGGTGAATCGAGGATGAGCGACGCCGGCATCGTTGGCGCAATTGCGATTAGTTTATTTGGTGAGCATTTTTTCAACTATTTTTTTTATTTATTTAATCTGTTTTTTATGCATTACTTTTAATATTTATTATTATTTCATTTAAAATAATAGTTGAATGATATTTTGATTTAACTCAGCATTGTTTTTTTTTATTGTTTCACTGTTTAATATCTAAACAGTTTTTTTTACTCGTGCTTCTTTTTTCCTCAGCGAATGTTTTCTTGTAGGAATTTCTTGTTTTATTTTTATAGGCGGTGAAAAGAAATTGCTGAGATCAACTTCTTCAGCCTCCGTTGGACCGGACTGCATGGATGCTGGATACTCGATGCTCGGGAGCGATCTCGATGTTTGCAGAATGTTCGACCAGTATGCTTATAAGGTAAGCCAACCATTAAAATTTATATCACTGTCTTTTTTCCAACTTTTTTTCAACAACAACAAGACTGTACTAAACACTTAATCGTACATCTCCAATCAAACAATAAATGTCTTTGAAATTGATACAATACTGTGAGTAATCGAACGATTTAGAACGATGAGCTTAGAAAATATTCATCTTAACACCAAAATCCCTACTGCACAATTTCTTAAGATTGTTGCTAAATCCTTTTGGAGGGTGGGGGGAAGAGACGAAGCTCCTATGTTTATGCATTGGGTGATGTCAGCAATGCCAACTTGTAAAAGATAAATATTAATGATGCGTACGCACGATTAATGCAAATATTTCCAATTATATGGTAATAATCTTAATTATTATTCACATATATGTTCATTTTAATTAGTTAGGATTATTAGAAAATTAATTTTCAATGATTCAATGTCGCGCATTCTTTGGTTATACACGGCCGTTAGGTTAGTTTCAGTGAGGCCTGTGACAGGTGTTTTACGTATGTTGGCTCGTGTTTTTATAGGTTATGTCGGCGTCAACGAAATATGACGATAAACTACAAAAAAAAAATACTAGTACGTCACTAAGTTGTCAATAGTAAGAACGACCGTCCGTGCTCATTTTTTCTACAAGCATCGCATCGACGTTGAAAAAAATAAAATAAAATAAAAAATGTTCTCATTACCCTAACGGATCAGCGAGTCCCAAAAAATGACAAAAAAGTCTCATTTGGGACTTGCGGCTTAAGTGGACAAAAGTGACCCCAAAGGGAGTCCCAATTGGGACTTTTTTTTCCTCACTCGTTGTTAACCGGACGTGACATCATGAGTCCCAAACTGGGACTCGGAGTCCCAAATAGAGACTTTTTTAAGAGTGAAATCTCAAAAAAAGTCCCTATTTGGAGGGATATTACGATATCCGTGGCCCCAAGTTTTAACCATGCAGCTTTTATATTTGGCCCAAAATAAGACTTTTTCAAGAGTGATAAAAATCGAAATTCGGTCTTTAAGGGGGTGAAACGGGGGTTTGAAATTTTTTATGAGACGAAGTATTTTTTGTCAGATTTGCTTGCAATTTGGCGTAAATATTCTACAATGCAAATATTTCAAAAAGTATTAGGCAATTTTTTGAAATTTGACCTTTAAGGGAGCATATTACAGTATCCGTGGCCCCTAGTTTTGACCACGCATTCTTCATATTTGACCCAAAATAACACTTTTTTCAAGAGTGATAAAAATTGAAATTCGACCGTTAAGGTCGAATTTCCTACTATTTTATTATACATCCTATTATTTCCATATATGTCCAAGTATTCAAACAACAACCCAAAGATGACCTGAACCCACCCTACTATTTCCACATGTCCAACTATTCAAACAACAACCCAAAGATGACCCGAACCCACTCTACTATTTCCACATGTTCAACTATTCAAACAACAACCCAAAGATGACCTAAACCCACCCTACTATTTCCACGTGGTCATTATACTGTTTTTATAGTATGATATACGGGTCAATTGGGGTGATGTCCTCAAAACAACCGTTTCACAACTTTATGCTTAAACTTTCAAACTCCCGTTTCACCCCCTTAAAGGTCGAATTTTGATGTTTATCATACTTGAAAAAAGTCTTATTTTTGGTCAAATATGGAGGCTGCATGGTCAGAATTAGGGACCGTAAATATTATAATAATGCTTCAACTTTCAACACTCTATCTCATTCCCTTAAAGGTCGAATTTTGATTTTTATCATACTTGAAAAAAGTCTTATTTTTGGTCAAATATGGAGGCTGCATGGTCAGAATTAGGGACCGCAAATATTATAATAATGCTTCAACTTTCAAACCTCCGTTTCACGCCCTTAAAGGCCGAATTTCGATTTTTATCACTCTTGAAAAAAGTCTTATTTTGCGCCAAATATAAAGGCTGCATGGTCAAAACTTGGGGCCACAGATATCGTAATACTGCCCTATTTGGAATTCCGAACCTCAATTTAGGACTTTTTCTTTGCTTCTCGCTCCGGCCACAGCGTGGCGCAGAGTCAAACGTTTTCGCGAGCACGCATTATCCGCCGGGTGGGCATATATTGCCAGAGCCGTAACAATCTGTGACCGTCTGGAAAGACGGTCTCGCACAGAATACCAAAGGCATACACATAGCGAATCACTTATTCCAGCTGCTTCGCTCGCAAAAGTCCCAAATTGGGGCTCGGAGTCCCAAATAGGGACTTTTTTCAGTTTTCATCCCTAAAAAACTCCGATTTGGGACTCCGAGCCCCAGTTTGGGACTCACACCGAGCGAGGGGAAAAATGTCCCATTTGAGACTTCATTTCGGGTCACTTTTGTCCACTTAAGCCCGAGTCCCAAATGGGACTTTTTGGGACTTATTTTAGGGACTCGCTGATCCGTTGGGGTACTTGCATTTAACTGTAACAAATTTCAAATCACCACGCTGATACTTGGACTGCTTGTGCTATAGCCGTAGCTGCGACGTTGCCACATTTCAATAGAGATATCTCAATTAGTCTCACTTTTTCGGAAAATTGTTGTTTATTTTTGATGATTTCTCGTTAATTAATTCGATTACCTATCTGTTTTCTCGGTAATGTTGTTCTATACGCTGTACTCGATACAGTACTCGTTTTTTGAGCAGTTTTTTTTTTATTTTTACGGACGATGTATGCTTAAAAGTACGAGGGTAATGGCTTTATCCCATTCAACTAATGCAATGGAGTAACATTTTTCGTAAACTTCAACAATTAATTTCTCTAAAATGAATGTGGTAACCTGCGTTTTCCTTTCATCAGTATATTCGGGAAATATATTAATTTAACAAATAGCAAAATTTTTTACAAAGATCTAATTACCTCGAAATTTTTTAGCTACAACCTTAAAGAAGTTGGATCACGAAATCAAAATAATCAGAATTTGATAAAATTTGGTGATAACACTCTTTGGCTCCAAGTATACAAACACAATTTTTTTCAAAATTTTTTACCACATTGTTATCGAATAATTGAGCGTTGAATCGAAGTTCTTATGCACGAGATGTATAACTGTATATATGTAAACTCTATGCTTATACACGTGAACTTTAGTGTTCAATTACTCGAGAACTATGTGGTAGAAAAATCTAAAAAAATTTGTATTGTCATATATATTTTTAAAGAATACATTTACCAAATTTTATTAAATTCTTATCATTTTGAAATTTTTAATGTTTTTAACATGGTTTAGCATAGCAACATTGTATCGTCGCGATCCAACCTCCTTAATCGTTTGTCGGACACGAGATCATTGAAACGCTATATGATATCCATTACATCGCCCACGTTGCTGCCAATAAAAAATACAAGATCAACGAAATACATAATGATATTAAAGTTTGCATCGTTGGAAGGCAACGAAAAATACTTTTCCCTCTCATTGTTGTTTTTATTTTCGGAATCATTGTATTTTTTTTTTTGCAGATTTAGTTTTTAGGGTTCAAATAAATATTGACGAATTATCTCAGCTCTGCGAATAAACTTTGGGCTCAATATAAATGAGGAATTTCATTGTATTTCAACGATGCAAACTTCAAATTCATAATACATTGCCTATCAATTTTGATTGTGTGTCTGTAGTTTATTTACGTCTAGAGACGTGGCAACATCTTGACGCCAAGTATAACGAAGAGGAAATAATATCAAGAATTATGATGGCATAGTTTCCTAGTACCATATCGTTCTTTTTAGGGTTTTTTTTTTTAAAAGCGTATTGGTTTTTCATTCAGATTGGAAATAGCGAAAACATTATAATTTTTGGCCCAATTTCGAATGAAAAATTACTGTTTTTACTAAAAATCTTCGGATACCAGGGAACTATGATGCCAGAGTAATTTTGGATATTATTTTCTCCGTGTATTAAAAAGAGAAGTTTAAAGTCAAAAGTCGAGATTATAAAAAAAAAAACAAAAGAAATAGCGTTTCTATTTACTCGAGAATGGGCTTTTTCCGTTACTTTCAAACTTCAACCGAACGCTACACGAAAACGCGTTCGTTAAACGGAAATTTAATGCGATTTTGCGAATTGAATGTCATTTTTCCGTTTCTAATGGTAATGTTATTTTTTTCCCCGACCCTTCGTAAATATGCGAACTCGTAATATGAGCCGAATTATTTCGTGAATTTAGTATCGATTTTTTTTTTTTTTTTTAATTGTATTTTTGAGAACAATTTAGAAAACTGCAGAAAAGTTCGAAAACCACTGGAAATAAAAACAAAATTGTAGTAAATAATTAACAAATTATCTTTCCGTAAAAATAACTGCGTATAATCTCATTTTGCTTCGTTGGAAATCGTTGATGCTCAAAATAAATCGTAAATCATCTGATTGAAGCGTTTGGGATGATGTAATTCAACGAAATTTTTATTTTTTATTTACAACGTTAGTTTTCGTTAATATTGATTTTTCCACATTTTTAGTGCTGGGTATCTATCAAAAGCATTCAAAAAAAATCAATCGATTTACCGAGCTCAAATCTGCAAAACGTGTTTAGGCAAAAAAAAGACCCTGATGTAAAAGTCAACATCATTTTTTGGGGGGTCCATTCGTAATGTACGAATGCATACGAACTTTTTCTAGCTTCGGCTGTAATTTGATATTCGAGGCTTGTCCTCTCCCGCGTTCATTTTCCCTCGACGCGTGTTTTACCTTTTTTATCCTCTATTTTTTCCTCTTTTTATCTTTATCTCTCACTCCCTCTTTCTGGTTTTTTAGATATATATGTGTATATTTTTGGTCTTTGTATTCCTTCTTTTGTATTAGTTCTTCAAGTACGCTCACAAACACACAAATTCACGTGCACACGAACACTTCGTTGGCTCGCTCAGAGACCAGTCTCATTTCAAACGTTTCCTCCAAATTAAATCTCTCGTATATTCGTGATTCGTTTAGTGATGGAGTTTCACTACAAAAAAAAACAATCATGAAAACAACAAAATTAAATTGAAAAACTCATCCTCCTATTGGATCGACAAAATGATAATTACACAACAAAATTCGCGTGATATTTGACAACGAAAAGTATAAACTCTAGGAATGAGAAAAAAAGTACTTAATTTAAAAATCATTGAACCAAAAGTCCAGAAATCAAAAAATTAATTTCTAATTAACGATCTTTGAGAATTTTTAACGTAAGAAAAGAATGAATGAACAGAAACGGAAATTGATACGTTGGCTTGCAAAAGAGGCAGGAGACATTGAGCAATTGAAGCGACACGTGGAGCCAGCTGTGCGTGAATTATTTTTGAAACAACCTCATTCTCTCGATTCCCTCGCACCTTATCCCCATATTTTATTCGCCATAGTAAACTTTTCTGATTCACGGTCTATATTCCTGAATAAAATCGTAAATTATCCCAACACGAGGCGCAAATAAATTCTAGCACGTACGAGAATTCGAGAGACGAAAGAAAAGTAATATAAAGAAAAAACAAAAAATTAACAAGCTTATGCAATACCAGAGGTCATGCGCGACTGGGCGTCGTCGGAATTTGCCAACTTTGCTCATATAAAAACAATTTATGTAACGCATATATCCCAGCGACCATGCTTTTTTTTTCATTCACCTCAGTTCTTCGAGGTTATTTCTAGTCGAAGTAAAAACAAAAAAAAAACAAAAACACTTGGCCGAAAAATAGAATTCATTTTTGACAAATTATTTCGGGATGCCAATTCAAAGGGTTTTGACGATGTTTTTACTTTCTTCTTTAGTTGAATTCTTTGCGATTCGTGGATTAACGAAAGATCTTTTTTATTTTCCATTTATTTAATTAATTTGATTTATTTTGTGATTTTTACGACGAAATATCATATTGGTAGAACAAATTTCGAACATATTTTATGAATAAAAACGAAATCGATATCGCAATTTATTCTATAAAATAATGTCAAAATAGCTAAAAATATTTGTTTCATGTTTAACTACGAAAGTTGATTAATAATTTTTGTTTCATGAATTATCAAACGCATTAAATTTGCTTTAAAAATCTATGAAATCAACTCATAACTCTCGTCTTTTTGTCCGTGCGGGCAGCCCTGAGTTGAAAAATGCTGCCAAACTTACGAATTGATGAAATTGAAAGATAAAAGTAGAGATTGTTGGTTGTATTTTAATCGTATAAATCTGAAGATCATAATTACGAAACTTTGGCACTGAAATGATTTGATTTACTAATGACAATTCTTATGCATCGATCTTCAGTTTTTTTTTTCTTTTTTTGAATTCGTCGTATATTTTGCTTATCTCTCACATTTGATCTGTTTCGATCCTTCGCAACATATACACACTCGAAATATCTCGTGACTCTGCATATTTCTCGAGTTGACGTTTCCGCTGTAGCCTCATATATTATTATTCGGTCGAGTTCTGTAAAAGAAAAGATATATCGGCTCTTCTAGTACTCGAAAGAAAATAAACATAACAAAATTATTTCCCTATCGTTTCCTGTGCGCATTCGTCGACATAAGTAAAATTCAAATTCACATTCAAGGAATATAAATTGTTTAACGATCATTTAGTTCATTGAGAAATAAATTAATCGATGTCTATCCCCACGATGTTTTATGGGAAAATTTTAATCAATAATTTTTAATTAGTATTACGTAATCAAAAGTGCTTAATCGAACTTACATAGTGAATAACTTTAATGGGCGATTCCTTATCTTATATTTTTAATTAGAATCTGCGCACTTACCCATTTCTATTCCATACTAATTTTCCTGTCTATATTTTTTAATGAGTTTTATAATTAAAAAAAAAAACAACCTTTGAAACATACTCAAAGGCTTCCCAAAGAAATAAGAATAATAAAAACAAAAACAAAAGTTGTGAATACTTAATGATGTTGAAGTTTGTATCTTGGGAATGCAGTAATTTTTGTTTGATATATTTTCAACAAAATTTCAACGTTTTGTCGTAGAAAAAATGATTGATCTTTATTGGTTTATTGTTATGCACCAAAAATCTCAATCTACGAGAAAAAATGTTGACTAAATTCCGAAATTAAAAAAAATGAACCATGTAAGTAAGAATTCTTTTGTATTCCAAGTAAATAACCTTCGATACCATAATATTTGTGTAATATATCCGCTTATCGCATAATACTCCTACTTTATTTTCGCGGATGTTTGTTACGAAAATCATGGCGAAGTAAAAATGACTCGCTGACACGTGACGTTAATGAGCCAACAGTCTCAGCAGTAGTTTTCTCTCATTCTGTCTTTTCGAGGCTCCTGTATACGATTAAACACAGAGCCAGACTCGTAAACACACAAAACAGTCGTTTATCACTGGCGGGTGGTTCGCGAGAAAAAAATCCGTTTCGGACACGCACCGAGGCTGGTGTACGAAAAAAAGGATGGCCCGGATTTGGGGTGGGTTGGGGAAAAAAAATGGCGAGCCCGTTATATTAGATGTGATTGATAGTCAGAGGTTGAACTCCATTTATAGCCTAACGAGAATCCACGCTTCGATTAATCCGAATAAGGGCCGCGTGGCCTGTTTGAAAAGAAAAACAAAATAGGCATAGAGAATAAAAAAAAAATAAAAAAAAAACGGGGGTTGCTGATATATAATTTTCTTTTGTTGTAGATTTCTACCTTCGTCGTTTTGTGAAATTCCGCATTTGTTTAAATAATACGAGATTTTTTAAATTTCAAATGAGGTAAAAATTTGTATGATTTTACAAGAAATTATATGTCGTAATGTAAATAATAAATCAATATTCTCGACATCCCTTTTACTCCTTCTCTAACCCTCTATTCCGCTCAACATTATTGATTTTATCCAATGGCTTTTTTTCAATCAAGGGCTGTGTCCTTTTTTCCTGGGAAATTTAATGAAAGGAACATTCACTTTACTCTCGATGAACGATTGACTCGATTAATAATTATATATATACTAGAGTGATGAAAAAAAATCTGTATTTTTTGCTCCTGATTCACAGGATGTTAGTATTTGATTAAAAAAAAAAAAATCCTCTGAATACAGATTCACTACAAAATGTTACGAGGTCTCGCAAACCATATTTCGAAATCTCCTCTGATTTTTATTGAACTTCGTAACATAACAAATCTTCAATAAAAAAAAGGGAGGAATTGTTCAGGGGTGGCGGGGGGGGGAGGAATTTTTATATTTTATTTTATTACTTTTTTATGCGTCGGGAAAAAAGATCGAACCAATTTTGAAAGTTATACTCCTTCATCTACTTTGGATTAAAAAAATAAAGTAAAGGCGTAGGTTTGAACGAAAATACTCAAAAAACACTTTGTATCATTTTTAAAACAAAAAAAAAGAGCGATACGTAATTATATATTGCTGATTCTAGTTGAAAGAATAAAAAATCTAGTAATAAAAATTATGCAGGAAGGTTTTTCGATTCGAATAAATAGTTTTATTTCAATTTGCTGGAACCGGTTATAAAAAAAACTTACGAGAAGACGCATTGAAAATTGTTTAATGTTTCGAATTTTTGAAGCATCCAATAATTTTCGTGAGCATTTCTATTTTTTTTTATCAAATACTAACATCTTACGTTTCGGAAGCAAAAATCGGAGCAATGTTTGGTACCTAAAAAGATGAGATATCTAAAAAAAAAAGCACTAAAGCATTTTTTTATATATATTTGTATCTGTATCGGTCTGTAAACCGTTAAAAAAAATTATTTGATCCAAGTAATCGTATCCACACTTAGGAAAAAAATTCCGAACACCGACCGAAACAAATTTCGTTTCGTATTAAACCAAAATATTTAGTTCAATACGGGCAACAAAATATTTTTCAGATAATACCAAATAATTTGTTAATGTTGAAACAAGTTATCGGCCGAACCAACAAAAGTTCAGCGCAGCCAAACAAATTCATGTTAATGCAACAAAATATCATTCAAATAAACTAATTCATTTATTTATCCTAACGATTACCGTTTAGTCAATTTGATAATTGAAATTTAACGAAATATTTCAGTAAAACAACTAAAAATTATGCGCAAGCAAATAAATGGTACCAGGTGTTTCAACAAAATCATTTGGCTTCGGTGATTTAGTTGATTCATCAACGAGAAGTTTTCATGACGTAGTTGAATAAAATAAATCATTTACCATTCAACAAAAAAATTGTTGGTTCCACCATTTTTCGTCCAACGAAATCGAATTCAGTTCGATGAACAAATTTTTTATCTCACCAGTGCAAGTACTAAGCCTATTTACTATGAATTTTTCTTCGGAATGAATAAAAATAGACACTACGCCAAATAAATCAATTTCGAGCGAAATGAATTTATTTCGATCAAAGATGTATTCATTTCATCCGAATACCGAATTAGTGAAATAATATACAAATAATCAATTTACTTGTATCAAATAAATTTTTTAAACAGTCTGCAGAAAGCATGTGACGTCATCGTCACAATTTTCCTCCTCGCTCTTCTCTCCAATAATGATGATATGAACATTATCTCAGTAGAAAACTTTTCGTCATTAAATTTTTTCTTTTTTACATTTCTCTTTCTCTTATCGTTTCTCGTCGAATAACCCCCAGCACACTTTAGTTTTCATCCATATTTTTTCTTTATTTTTCTGTTCCGCGTACCATTTTTTTTTTTCATTCTTCCGATTTTTATCAGTTTCTATCCACATTTTTACTCTTAATTCTCACCCTCATTGACGTCTATGGTCTCGCCCCGTTGCGTTTTTTTATCGCGTTCTCTCTCTCTCTCCCTCTCTCTTCCTGGCGAAATGAAATGAAAGCCAGCAGTTCCTCATTTTTTTTCATTCCACTCTGCCCACGTCCTTTCCCCTGGCCCTCGATATACGAGGTTGGTATCCATAAAAGAGGATGAATAAACGTAGATTGAGAGACCATAAATAATATATGTGTATATATATAAACTGTACAGTATTGAAGGGAAGAAATTAAAGCTGGATTTCAAATGAAAATAAATTTGCTCTGCAATGAAGAAAGAGAGAGAGAGAGAGAGAGAGGAGGGCAAAAAAGAGGGTTGTCCTCGTGGACAGAAAAAGTAAAAAGAGAAGAGGAAGAAATGCTGCTGCAGCGACAAGGACGACGAGCGGTAAGTACACTTTGAGAGAAAGAGAGAAACAGGGATAGAACGAGGGAAAGTAAATCGAATTTTACCGTGCATTTCTTATAAATGCGAACTTCAGAGAGAGAGAGAGAGAGAGAGAGAGAGAGAGAGAGAGAGAGAGAGAAAGATAGAAGAAAAAATAAAAATTGTACGAGATGAGACTCTAGAATATAACAGATCGCATGGAAGTCTAATACAATCAGTAAAACATTTTTATTTCTCTCTTTCTCTCTCTCTCTCTCTCTCTCTCTCTCTCTCTTTCTCTCTCTTTCTCTTCATCTATTTTGTTATCTTCTTAAATTTATTTCTCCGGTTGTCTCTGTCGACGATTATTTTCTCGAATAAGACAGAAATTGCTTTGTCCTTTATTTGTTGACTATATATAATAATGTATATTTGTATAGATGGTTATTTTGCTATCTCTACGTAGTAGAGAAAAACAATGAGGGAGAAAAAGAGAGAGAGAGAGAGAGAGATAAAGAGATTGATAGGTGAAGGAAAACGAAATTCGATGGATTCTCCATCTTTTTCCACGTGAATTTATATCGAACGTTCTCAACTGACGGATAAATCAACGCGCGAAATAGTGGGAGAGAGATAACGGACGTGGTAATAAATAATGCTATCCTGTGTGAGCGTCCTGTCCAACTCGCAGACTTTTCATATACCTGTAAACTCAGCTCGATGCATTTTCATACAGGCCAATTCGGACAAAATCGACGAGTCTTCGAACCGAAAAACTGCCGAATTATGATTTACGGTCTAGCTTCAAATTTACTGGTCATTTTTACCTTAAATGAAATATCATTTTTACGGTTCAAATACTCCTTACCATTTTTAATTTCTGAATCTCAATATTCTCAATATTTGATTCCACAGGATTTTGTTTTTCGTTTTTTATTGTCCTTCGGGCTTTTACGAACGACGTGAAACGACGTAAATTGTCAATTCATTTTTCGATGTGATAGATTTTCGTACTTTTGCCCGGAATCCCCTATAGATTTAGCCCTTCCTTTCGCCTGTTCTCATGGAGGAACGGGTTGGGTAAAAATTCTGAGTGTATGGGCTAATTTTTTTTTTCGATTTTTCTCTTTCCATTGGTCTTTGTTGCAAGTCGATCCGTCCACCCAATCCCGAGATATGATAATTTTGTGCATTAAAATCGAATGTTTCGGGAATTTCTATATCTTTTGGAGTTAGAAAGACGTAAGAAGCGTTTGTTTACATTGGACATACGTCCTTTGCGAGACTGATGTACATTCGTTACACTGTGACGTCACCGCTCGCTGAATTTAATATACTATAATGTCGAAGATGATGAGTCGCTACTAGAGTCTTTACAGTAAGCAGAGTGGTTTCGAACAGTTTTTGAAAATTGTTTCGGCGATATTTAAAGAATTACAGCGTTTTGAAAAATGTTGCGGGTTCACGTATTTTTTATTTTTTTTTCTTTCGATTCTGACTATTCAGAACTCTGTAGCCTAACGCATATTGGAAATATTAATATTTCATTCTTCCGAATCATAAAAAATATGGTGCGTTTTTCGCACATATTTTTTGACGTTTTGCGGTCGCTGTCTAGTGACACTAGTTGTAACTAGAAATCTGGTAATATGTGAGACTGTGTTCGTCGATGTGACAGCCGATTGACTTTTCTTCATGTAATAACAGTGAACAGGTGTGAGTTCAAAAAGGTTATAAAGATCGCGGATGTGAAATTCTATATTAATAGTGACAGTTGTGAGGTTAAAAAAATAAGGTTATAAAGATCGCGGATGTGAAAGCCGACGGATATTATTTTCAGTATTGATTTTGGTTAGTAATAGATAAAGAGTAATAGTGCGAGAACTAATAAGTATTTTTCATATCATGTAATAACCGTGACAGCTGTGAGTTGAAAAAGGTTATAAAGATCGCGGATTTGAAATCTAGAGTCGCGGTAGCGACTCGAGACAAGTACATTTTACGTATACTATCAGATGGCGAAGACGAGTCGCTACTAGAGTCTTTACAGCAAGCAGAGCGGTTTCGAACGGTTTTCGAAAATTGTTTCGGCGATATTTAATTAATTACAACGTTTTAAAAGATGTTGCTAGTTCACGTATTTTTTATTTTTTTTCTTTCGATCGTGACTATTTAGAACTCTGTATAGCCTAACGCATATTGGAAATATTAATATTTCATCCTTCCAAATCATCAAAAAAAGGTGGCATTTTTCGCACACATTTTTTGACGTTTAGCGGTTGCTGTCTAGTGACACTAGTTATAACTAGAAATTTTGTGGTGATATGCGAGACTGTGTTCGTTGATGTGACAGCCGATGACTTTTCTTCAGCATGTATAAGTAAGAGTGACAGCTGTGAGTTCAGAAAAAAGATCGCGGTTATACTAGTGACAGTTGTGGGGTTAAAAAGTAAGGTTATAAAAATCGCGGGTATGAAAGCAGATAATTTGATATTTGGTTAGACATAGTCGAGATCAGGACTTTAAACGCGTATTCGGTGAACATTTAATATCTTTGTTGTAAGGTTATGAAGATCGCGGTCAGTTTCAACTTTCGATTAAAGTGACTTTTAATATATTATCGGTAGAAGAATGATAGTGCAAAAATAAGGTTTAAATCAATAAATAAACTTCTGAACAGTGTCTAAATAAATAATTTTTTTTATTAACCCTAGCCCCAACAATCCATTTTTCCAAACGTAAACTCTAGAATGGAGTTGAAAACGGTGCCTCTTCTCTTTTACCATAAAATGTTCCTTGAATACAATAATAAAGTTTATTTAGAAACCATTCTCTTTATTTATTTTTTTTTCTTTTGATAACTAAGAGAATGGTGTATGATAAACTCGTATTCGGTGAATATTTGATATCTTTGAACAGTCGTGAGGTTATAAAGATCACGGTCAGTTTCAGTTTTGGTTAAAGTAACTTATATATATATAGATAGAAGAGTGATAGTGATAAAATAAAGTGTAATTTAATAAATAAACTTTTGAACAGTACCTTAATAAATAATTTTTTTTATTAACTCTAGCCCCAACAATTCATTTTTCCGAACGTAAACTCTAAAATGGAATCGAAAACAGTGCCTCTTCTTTTTTACCATAAAATGTCTCTTGCATGCAATAATAAAGTTTATTTGGAAACCATTCTTTTCATTTTTTATATAACTGGGAGAATGGTGTATGATACAACCCTAGGTTTGAATTATAGATGGTTTTAAACCACTCTAGAGTGGTAGAGACCTTAAATACATGAAAATTCTATTTGCACTTGCAACCCAAAACGGAATCAGGCGATGCGAAATAATTTTGAGCGAAAAGATATTTGATTTGAGAAAAAAAATTTCATAAGTACTTCACCAATTTTTTTTTTATCTATTGCTCATGAGAAATAATTCGTAATCAATAAATATTATAAAAGAAAAACTCGTGTAGTACTTCGGCCAAAATTATTTTTTCGTACTACGTACGATAGTAAACTTTTATTAATTTGTTACTAATAAAACTATATTACAAATATTACAAATGAGAGTATATGGCAGTGTTCAAGTTCACGCAGGCTAATGCAATTCTTTGTTTTTTTTTTAAACCCTTGTAGTTCCAAGTCATAGGATAATATTTCGTTGTAATAAAACATTAATTAGAGAAATGGCATATGATCGTAATTGGAGATTTTATAAACATAATAAAATCCCACGTACTTGGCCACATATACTTTAGTAGATCTTTATTTATTTATCAACTTTTTGTGAACTCACAACATTTACGAGAATGAAATTATCACCTCTGTACAATTTGACATAATTTGATAAGATAATGAGAGCAGTTACCCATAAAACTTTGTATGATGAGTTGGTTTTTAGAAAGGATTTTTGTGCGGAGATCTTTGCATGAACGACTTAGACGGGTTTTTGTAAATTTTTGTGGGGTTCGGTATTTTGGCGCTGGGTGGTGGCGGGGATTAACTGGAACGACTATTTGGGGAGCATAAATGTACTTGTCTCAGCTTTTTTCACAGCATTTATGCTGTTTTTGGTATTTATTTACAGCGGAACTTTTTTTTATCTATTCGTGATTTTCGTAGAACGTTAATGATTTTCTTTGAACTGACGAGCACTGATGAGTGCACCAAACTTAACGTTTATCGTCCACAAAACTTTAATTCATCGCTACCAAAGAGAATGTTTCTTTCAAAATCTTTTATCATCGATTATCCGTTATCGAAAAATGTAAGAATCGGTAATGATCATTCGGATCTATCAACTTCAATATTTTTCGATAACGATCAATTAGTGAAAAAAATTTACAACTGACAGAAAATTAACAAATATTATAATTATAATCGAATTAAGCTGTGGTCGGGGAAAGTCTCCATTTCTCATTCAAATAACTTACAATTAGAGACATCTCCCGACCACAGCTTAATTCAATTATAATTATAATATTTATTGATTTTTTGTAATTTGTAAATTATTTTCATTACCTGCATATTTCGTATACAATTATTCAACTTTTTGTTATAACTTTACTTTTTTTAAATTTATGCATACAAACTACTTATCCTACCATCAATCAATATTGACCAGAAAAATAGAATCTTGAAGGAGTTGCCCTTACCAATTGAATGATTTTGTATTTTTATTTGTCTATGTTATTTTAAATCAATTTTTATTTTAGACTTCTTGAAGTTTACTAATATTTTTGCTATGGCCATGAGTTTGCTTGTTTTTTTGTTTAGTTATTATTTTTTAAACATTTTGATTGTTTTTTTCTATTGTTTTTTGAAATCTTTTTTCTCATTTTATTTTTATCAAGCTATAGGATTCTAGCAGTCGGGAGTTCTTCTGTTCTTCAAAACAATTTTTCGGTTTTCTTTTTATTCTTAATATTGTCATATTATACTTGTTTCATATTTTGTTTTATTGATATGTTTTTTCGTACCCACTTTTTTACCTATTCATGATTTTCTTAGAATATTAATGATTTCCTTTAAAACTGATTAACCACTCGACGGACGCAACACATTTTACGTTTATCGTCCGCGAAACTTCAATTTTTCAATATCAAAGACAATTTTTCTGTCAAAATCTTTTATCACCAATCGATCGTTACCGAAAAATGTGAAAGTTGGTAGCTCCGAATGATCGCTATCGATTCTCATATTCATCGGTAACTTCCAAAAAAGTGGAGGTCGCTCAAGTGACCTCCATTTTTTTTTACCATGTCCCAAATTTTAGGAGAATTTCTTTTTTCATTAAGTGGTAACATCTTTTGTTGCAGCACCGAAAAATCGACATATCTACACTATGTTTTTCAGCTAAAATCGAAAAAGAAAAAATTTGAAAGTGCGCCACCACTGAAATATTATTTAAAGTACTCAGATTTTGGTAGAATTACTATTCCATTAAGTACTAACATTTTGTGATGCGAAACCGAAAACCGAAATTACTATTTCATGATTTTTAGCCGGAATTGGAAAAAAATAATAAAAAGTCGTTTGAGCGACTTCTAAAAATTTTTTTGGAGAGCCCAAATTTTGGGAGATTTACTTTTTTATCATGTACTAACGCCCTTCTGAGCAAACGAAAAAAAAAATATTGATTTTATTTTCACAACCCTAGTGTATATAGATCGAGCCGCTACCGCGTCTCTTGATAATTCAAAATACATGTATGATTGTTCTGCAACCTCTCACAGTCATGAGCGATCAATTTGTGGCCAGTAAGAAAAATGTATAGCTACCTCCCTTAACGTTCAAAGGTTCGGATGTTCGCGGTCTATTTTCCATTTTATATCTTCTTTTTGGTGGCTATTCAGAATTTAAACTGATCGACGAATGATCTATCAAGTAAACATTCTACTACGATGGTGCACAATTTGTTGTTAATATTTCGAATATGAGAATTACTATTTTGATTCATTTTCGGTTTATCGTGCGGAAAATTACCATTATTGTACAAAAAAAAGGTCAGCAGTTAAAAATTCGAGTTCATCTATATTTTATTACAATTGTTTTTGCACATGAAGTTTTTTCTTAGAATTACTGCATTTGTAGCTTTGAAGCATTTATATAATAAGAAAAATATATGATGTATTTGACCTCTATGCAAGTTAACCTCGGTCAACGATTCGCGCAAAGAGAGAGAGAGAGGAGAGAGAGAGAGAGAGAGAGAGAGAGAGAGAGAGAGAGAGAGAGAGAGAGAGAGAGAGAGAGAGAGAGAGAGAGAGAGAGAGAGAGAGAGAGAGAGAGAGAGAGGTGGGGGGGAGAGAGAGAGAGAGAGAGAGAGAGAGAGAGTTTAGTCGTCCTGCACCGTTTTCTGCTGGAGACTACAATGTTTAACAAGAAACTCCAATTAGTTTCCGCTCTCCCGTTATTTATGGGAACATTCGTCAATGTTACTGCCGGATGAGAAATTCCGAGAGAGCACTTATATATAGTTTCTATATGTAAGTATGTGTGTATGCATATAAGGACGTATACATATACAGACGTGTTCACATAAACATGAACTCTCGGTCTGTGCAGATTTTCTCATTAGGCTGCTTCATAACGGAATGAGAATTACTCTCTTTCACCTTCTCTCTCTTTCTCTCTCTCTCCCTCCCTCCCTCCCTCCCTCTCTCTCTCTCTCTCTCTCTCTCTCTCTCTCTCTCTCTCTTTCTCTGGCTTTCGTTCTCTGGAGAGTTTGCTTCTGTTGATCTTGACTCGTGAATTGTTTCACGAAAGAATACTAACCAATGGTCTTCATCAGAGGTCACGTGATTGCGATGGTTGAACGATCAACTAACAACTTATTATGTTGCAAATGCTGAGGAACGTCTTCACTACTTAATTTCAGACAGAATAATAATTACAAAAGTTCAATAATTTACAAACAAATTTCATTATAATATAATAATGATTACACTGCCGTCATTATTTTCGTATAAACAATTCAAATATAATGATTACAGTGTTTAAAGATTAATAACGTAAGTTGTTTTTTAAATAAAATAGTTTTCGGACCTTTCTTCCGATAAATTTCTTTGCCGTAAATCTCGTATTGGAATATATGAAAGAAAGGCACGAAACGAGTTTTTATAAGATCTCAAATCTATATGTATATAATAAATTCACAATCACCAGACGATATTACACGGTACACACAATGCACCATGATCATAAAGATCGTTTACACGTATGGCAATAACATTGCAAATTTTATGCATTAGAAATGCATTTGTAATGCACATACATATCGCACTCGACGCGTCTCTTTGCGCGCGCGCGTGTAATTTTCCTTTATCTCACTCGTCTATTCGTTCTGTTGACATTGCCAAGTCGAATTTCCTGTAAAATAATACATCTCCCCGTTGCCATACACGGGTATCTGACTCTTGATATTTAATCGATATGCATTTTAGGCATTGATGCTCCATTTTCGATTTTTCATATTAATACGCGTACAGATAAAAGCGTGGTAATTTGGAACCCTGGTCGTGATTTGAATTTGTCAATTACCTCGTAGACGTGCATCACTATTTGTTTGAATACCTCACGACTCTCGAAATTCGTTTGAGGACTTACACCTAGAGAGGTGAAAAAAATCGATTTTTCAAAAATATTTTTATTCCATAGTGTTACCTTTGATAAATGAATTATAAAAAATTTTCGAGAATCGCTCACATCTTGCAAGTATGAGAAAAAAATTTCATGTCAATTTGAAAGGTGCTTAAGGAAGTTCATGCGAATCTAATGATAATTCGAAAATTTCAACTTTGAGGATTGAAATTTGGAAATATTATAGAAAAATATACCGTACATCTATCATCGGAATTATTTTTAGATCCACCGTCTAGTTGTCAAGAAAACAATTTATGAAAATCACATAAGAGCCTATGTATAAGGATTTAAAAAATGTGATTTTCATAAATTGTTTTCTTGACAACTAGACGCTGGATCCAAAATTAATTCTGGTGATATATGTACAGTATATTTTTCTATAATATTTCCAAATTTCAATCCTCAAAGTTGAAATTTTCGATTATCATTAGATTCGTCTGAAATTCCTTAAGCCTCAAAAAACCTTTTTCTCAAAATAGTGTGTTCGAAAACGGTAACCATTCTACGCTATAAAAAATTTCCGTATGAAAATTAATACACATGTATAGGAAGTTTTTACGCGGATACCGTACATGAAAATTCAGATACGCTGAGGAAAATTGAGAGACGCGGTATTTTAATGAAACGAGCACTGTTTAGTAAAATTAATATACTTGTGTATTTGAAAAATCATATACATGTAAGAAATGTTGGCTTTGTGCATATTAAAAACACGAAACATCAACTAATATTACTATACAGGTATATTAAAGTTCATGTTACCAGCATAGTAATTTTCAGATTCAAGATTACTAAATTTCAGGCACCGTATAACGTTTTCGCATTACATATGTCTACGATATTTCTAGAAATGTATCATAAAATTTGGTGATCCTTTTTGAATATTAATATACGAATGAATATTAAATAAATTCAGCTATTATGAGTTTTTACGGAGAATACATTAATTCATGTACTATTGTGTTCGATTTTTTAAAGTTGAAGGTCGAAATCATGCAGACATCTCAAGAAATTAATTAGAGTGACTTATCACCACTTGATGCCGTGGCAATCAAGTCGAGCAATTGTCGCCGTAAAAATTTTTATTATAATCTCAACATCTTGTGTTAAGTTTGGTGTTTACCATTTTCATGTTTTACACAATTTTCTTAGATTCGAGCGACTTGTATATATCCTCGTCCGAAGCACGTGCCTCCTATGAGAAAGTCGACGCTCTGCGCCACGCGGTGGCCAGAGCGCGAAGCACGGTGCCCACAAAGCGTTACGAATTTCCTACACTTGTGTATTAATTTTAATATTGAGATTCTTATAATTAATACATAGGCAAATGAATTTTAATACACGGATTTTTTTTTATACTGCAGGGTATATTAATTTTCATTCCCATTTTTATACCGTATTTTTAAGAGATAGAGTTATGATGGGAAATAACATGTATCGTATTATTAACATTCATGTGTATCTTATTTTTCAGTCAACTGTCAAGAAAAGTGAAGATCATACTGTAATTTTAATACATTGTTAATAGTAGATGAATTCATATACATTTGTATTAATTATCAATCGAACATATGATTTATTTCAATGCATGTCCATAAAATTTTCAGATTTCATATGAATATTCAATGTTATGCATCTTAAATTCCACATCAGTAACCAAAATTTATGTTCATATTTCAATTTTGGCATACGAGTGCAATAATTTTCATTTCATACACCCGGTTTGTAAATTTCATTTACCGTTGTATTGTAAAAGTATTGTAAATTTCATATATTTTTTAACAGTGTATGTTATAAACTAAACGACCGATTTGTCTAAAAATTTGTACAGAGGATCTTTACACAATTATCTAGTCTTTGTCGAGGGATTTTTTCTTTTTTTAAACATCATAGTTTTATTTTTATAAGTAAAAGAAGGGGAAAAAATTAGCCAAAATTCTGACTTTACTATTCCTCTGCCATTTTGCGAACAATGGATTAAAAAAAAAATCGGTCTCGACTAAGGCAAGTTTTTTTTGTCACCTTTGAGAAAAAAAAATTGGTTTATTTTTGGGTTGAAGCGTACAGTTGGAGTCGTGGTTATCGCGAATGGCTCTTTTGAAAAAAACTGTTTTACAGAAATTACAACCACAACTCAATTACTTTTTTTTTTATGAAATTTTCTAATTTCATTGACAACAGTATGTCTTTTCAAATAAATAAACAGTTCTTTCAACAGATACATTTTTTTAGTATAAAAAAAATTATTGAAATTGACCCCTTTATTGGCATATCTAGGTGTATGTGAGCCCTTAAGGTAGTTCTGTAGGTACACGTATGAGGTAAAAGTTTTGACCGCAGCGTACAATGAAACACAATCACTATGTGATGCTGTCAGATAGAAACTTTTGAAAGGGCTTGTACACTCCGTATTGAAGCCCTGTCAAACTGTCACACTATTTTCAACCTGCTTATCCATTTTGCAAAAAGCTGATGAATGAATTGATATATAATTCGTTGTGAAAATTAATTTATTTCAAATCCTCCTCGCATTACTAAAACTCAGGCAAAAATACGATTCAATTCCCGGCCTTTGCCGCTGTACTCTGTTGCCAATTTGTTCCGTGTTTAATGAAATGAATATTTTTTTGTGAGTTAATATCTCCGAAACTAGGCGGTCAAAAATTGCGATTTAAAAAAAAATCATTCCCACAATAGTACTGCATACACGAGTGTTTTTATTTTAAAATCCTAAGATTCGTTGAGCGTCTATAATGACAAATGTGAGCAATGTTCTATCCGTCACGTGTTAGGTATAAGCATCTCGTACAAAAAGAATTTAAGGCGATTCCTAAGATTCGAAAAAAACTACAGAACTACCTTAAGCGATGACAAATAACGCTCCAATGACGATTTTGCAATCAATTTATATCTATTATTTGTCCTCGAATGTTTATTTAGCTCATAAAAGGTTTTGATAGCAATTTCATGATTAAATTATTATTTATTATTGTTTTACTTAAATACTGCTGTTATTAGTGTTAAATGCAGTGCAAAGGCATGTTTACTGGGTGCTGTAGCAAATTTCCTGTTGCTTTTATCTCGATTTCGTTCTAATCAATATTTTACAGCCATGGGTTGTCTGTAATTTCGCATCCCTTGGATGAGACTACGATTAATAAATCAAAATTGATTTACTTTCTTCCAACTGTATCTTATTCGCAGTTTTGATCAAGGCCAAAGTTCAACTCTTTGGACCGGAGTGAAGTGATTCAGGCTGTGAAAGCTATGCGAGAAACAGATGAGTCTGAAAGAAGCAATGAAGTTACATTTTCATTTAGAAGTACACTGTGAAGACTTATTCATACGGCACCTTTACAAGCCTACCAAAAAAAAAGCCTACGCGTAAGAATCTCTACCGCTCGATCTCTATCAAAGAAATGTCAACCAACAAAAAAACACTATCAAAGCCTAAAACTACCAAGATTTGTTCACTACCATGGCCATACTCTACCAACGAAGAATTACTAGCGTATATATCTATATACAGTGTAATATATAGTTATATTACATTAGTAATTCTTCGTTGGTAGAGTATGACCATGGTAGTGAACAAATCTTGGTAGTTTCAGGCTCTGATAGTGTTTTTTTGTTGGTTGACATTTCTTTGATAGAGATCGAGCGGTAGAGATTCTTACGGGTAAGCTTTTTTTTTGGTAGGCTTGTAAAGGTGCCATTCATACGGATCAACTCTGTGATGCAGTAGTTGATGATATTACAGACGGGAATCCAGTGAACTGATTCGGATATGTCTATACTTGAAAATTCGTAATCAAGGTTCTAAGTCATCAGCATCCGTACCTTTCGATTGCTGAAATTCGTGCTTTTAAATGAAGCCAAATAACATCAAGTTTATACTTTTTAACTCCCAACTGCTCGTACGGAAAAATATGGGATCATGTTTCACTGCGATCAGCTCATTTTGATGAATTTCTTAACCGGCCTCAAAAAAGGAGGAGGAGGTTCTCAATTCAACCTGCTGTTTCTTTTATTTTTTATGTATGTACGTACATGCATCACTTTTTATAAAGTTCACCGATTTGGATGAATCTGTTTTGTTTCAAAGAGGGAACTCTCGAAATGGTCCCATATTACTTTCGTAACGATCTGATGATAAATTCAATATTTTTATAAACGCTTTATGTCTGACTAGAATTTGAACTTTTTGTTTTCTCGAAAAATACAAAACTGTAATATATTATTAACTATATCATTTCGTATATTAAAAAGTGTATTTTTAAGAGCATGACATTTATTTCGACACGATTTTTTAGAGCGAAGGCAATTGAAAATCGAAAAATAAACTTTTCAACAAAAAAGAATCGACTTCAAAAAAGCCCTAAAAAGCAAATAATAAATTATTCAAGCCAATACTGCAGAATCATCGTTTTATAAAAAATAATTTGAAATCGATGCTATACAAGTTAAAAGTGATAAAAATTAAAACTTTAAACTAGAAATTCTTATGCTCACGAATTGTCGACGGTTTCTGTTTAAATTGTTCGGCACCGACTTTAAATTATTTTTTATAACTTTTATAACTTAATTATAACTTATAACTAACTAGAGAGAGATCGGTTGGTCCGGTGGATGAGGGCTCGGACTCGCACGTCGCGGGTTCCAGGTTCGAATCCCGGCCAAAACACCAATGAAAAATTTGAAATTTTTTTCAAGTGTTTCTGCTGTAATCCCGGGTGGTTCGGATTCCACCTTCATAAATCCATGGCCAAAACACCTCTCTGCGATGCATGAGCGGTTGGTGTACGGCTTTGGTGGCCTCCCGTGCACGGTTCTCATCGTGCTGATGGTGGCCCTCTAGCCGTGCACTACCGGCTGGCTCATTGCATTACAGCTGAGGAGGTGCCTGCCTGAGCGCCTCTGGTGGCCGTGCTTGAGCGTGCTCACATTGCCACCCGCGGAGATTAGTCGGGCATCGGTTGTATCGACAAGGTTTTCTGCAGTTTCCCTTCGCCCTCGGTAAATACGATACAGCGCGGGAATAAGTCGGCTGCAGCCGCACATGTGGGAGAATGGATGGAAGAGTAGAGGAATAGTTGGAAAGAGTGGGGAGGCTAAGAGGGAAGGACCCTGGGCCATGGAAGTAACAATCGCGGGGGCGATTGATTATAAGACCCCAATAAAAAAAATATATAACTTATAACTAAAAATTATTTGAACAAAATTGTAATATACTTTCTATTACCAGGGAGCATCGTTCTTAACAATAATTTATAACTTAGTTCATTGTTCATTCCAATATAAAAAGGTGTTTAACACCTGTAGAATTTCAATTCATTCATGTCACTTGTAATGAATATACCAATTCTGCTATTGTTGGTAAAACTAGATGAAAAACAAAGTGGGTTTCCATATTACCACTTCTTCCTCAATACGAATATATACATACATATATATATATATGTATGCGTTCGTGTTATTGGTTCTTGTTACATCGGCGTCAGGGTTAGAAAGTGGAACGCGATTTGATTAATAATGACGTTGAACACGTTGCTCAGCAAACCTGCACAAGACAAGTGAAAAAAAATAAAAAGAGAACAATAAAACGGACATAGAAAAAATTAACTTTGTCTATTTTAATTTGTTTTCGTTCTTCTGTTCTTCTTTCTCTTTATTTATCTCCCATTTTTTATTAACGCCAGCGTAAAACGTTTATTATACGAATCGTCTCGACTAAACTTTCTCCATTACGGTATTCAACTCCTCGAAAGTATGCAATTACGAACATTGTGCCAAATTAATTTCTTGACCGGAAGTCAGTCATTGTTGCTTGCTCCTCCCTACAGTTTTTTTTCTTAAGGATTTTGTATTTTTAACTAACGAGAAATTAAGATATAGTAGGGGGAGACGCGAACGTTAAATTTGAAAGTTTCAATAGAAATATGATTTCTTTTAAATTAAATTAATAAATTAAGTAAATAATGTATTTTATGATGCTTGCATTAACTTTTGTCGACGTTGTTCGCTAATTCGGGGATGTTTTATTGAATTTCCGGTTTGCCCTTTGGCGATACGCCTATCCAAAGGACCTTTTGTGTATAATTCGTGCGTGCTTGCTTATGCATTTATATACATACATGGGGATGTAAAGGGAAAAAAAGAGAGAAAAGGGATACAGGCATACGTAAGTTCTCTCATTCGCAAAAGCCAGCTCGTAATTTCGAAGGGAAATGCATCGTTTAGAGACGACAGGCTGTCTTGGCTAAGATCCAACCGGTGAAATCGAAATCGTCCTATAAATTCTATCTCTCTAACGTTTTTTTCCCTTCTTTTTTAGACGAGTTGGCAAAAAACGTTTTTTCTTACACCCTTTTCCGCTATTATTCAAAAATAAGAACACTGAAAAAAAAAGCATAACGAAGTAAATTTAAATCCACTAAATAATTCGATTGGTTGTTACAATTTCTATTCAAGTTTTACATCATAATGATTGTTCAGGTTCCAGATGTGTCCATGTTATTTCCCATTGTTTTCGGCATTATAAACTCGATTGTATTTCAGTTTTGTTATACGTGATAGATCAAAAACGTTTCGATTTTTACAATTGGTTTATTTTTTATCGAAGAGAGACGATGAATGACACTCAAATGTCAACTGACCACAGGAACCTTTGAGGTTCAATGATACATGCATGCATGTAATCGTTTTGTCGAGTATACATCGTTCGCAACATATATATATATATATATATGAATAAAAATAGATATACGTTTACGTGGACGTGCGGTAATCGATATTCTCGCTCTTTCTTTCCATCTCTCTCAATGGGTCGTGATCGCGTGACCGCGGCGTTAACCGCGCCTATCTACCTCTCACGCCCGTTTGCGTGTCTCGCATCTATATACGCAAAGTGCAACAGTCTCTCTTATTTTGATATATCTGTATATGTACAAACACATGTTTGTATATAAAAGAATAGTCACGCAGGTACAAGAATCTCCGGATCTTCTTTAACAAACGTCAAGATCTAAGTAAGAGAGATTGATAAATAAATAGAAAATTCCAACGTAAGAGTCATTTTGTTTTTGTAAGATATTGCATTAGATACGATTGTGTAATTTACATTCTTTGTCATGAAAATTGGCGATTACAGCGCGGGCATAAGATCGATAATTAAATCGCACCAATCGTTAACTCGACGATAACAAATCAATCGACATTGTCAAGTAAAAAAATGCGGAATTATCATAAAATAATGACGAAATAATTATAGAATTTGTCAGGTTTTTTTAATTGATTTTCTAAAAACTTTATTGTCGAGATTTTACATATTTTATCTTTTTGTGAAACTCTCTCGCTCTCTTCGTTTCTTTTACTCTTGTTCGTTTTCCTTTATGTTCTTAGTAATCATAGTTACGATTCAAAGCTTGACGACACTCGATCCAAGTCCTCGATTAATTGAAAATGCTCTTTGATTGAATATCCAATTCTGTACGATGTTGTTTTCCTGTTTGATGTGGATAGAAAGGAATCGATTATTTTTTTATTAAAAAAAATAATAATAATTAACGTCTCTTTGATGTTTTTAATGATGAAATATCGGGTCGATAATAAATCGAAAAAATGCTATCGAAATACGCGATTTTTTTACAATTAATACTTTTCTTTGTCTGATATTTAAAAAATGGAGTCTTTTTTCAATTATTTCTTTAGTGACTTGATTTTTTTTTTGTTTTTGAGTATTTTAAACGATTTTGACATGTCTTATTAAATAAAAGTGTGTAAAAATTAACTCTTTTGATATTTTTAGTGTACAGATTCGTTCACAATTGAAACACATGTTGAAAAAGCTTTTTGTTTTTTCGCATAACTCGCGTTTATCCTTGAAATAGCAACGTAAATAAAACGAAAGTGTAGAACAACTAAAAATATCGGTGGATAAATGTGAAGCAAGAAAAATATGGAATTTTCTGAAAAACTAGTTTATACCTTTCATACTGTATTTAATTAGTGATAATTACGAGCAAATGTCCGAATCGATTGAAAAATAAAACTTGTCTCGAGATCCAAAGAAAAATTCTCTCGATCTAGACTCTCCCTCTCTCTCGCTCCGTCTTTTTTTTTTTATTTCTTATTACCAAGAAAAATGCAGCAGTTACAAAAGTCCTTGAGCGAGAGTCTGTCTGAGATATAACAAGTTTGGTTCCAACGGACCAATTAAAATTCCTACAAAATACTCGGCTTTTTACGTTGCTGAGGGAAATGAGGAAAAAATAGAGGGATTCGAGGAAGAATATGTTAAAAAAGAAAATTGAAAAAATATATATATATATTGAAAAACTCGTGTTAATTAAAAATTGATGTATGGGGGTCGTTTCACATCAAGTGCAGAACGAATTTTTTCACGTTGATTTGGAAAAAAAGCCGATGTGAAAAAAAGTGCAATCAGGCAACCTTAAAAAACGTATAATTCTATTAATTTTATAGACACTCCTGAATCGTAAATTCATGGGTTAAAATACTATTATTTAAAAAAAACATCATTGCATTTGACGCGGAATAATTGACGATTTAGCCATAAAGAGTTATCGGTTACAAAAGCAAGAGAAACTACGAAAAGAGTATTATGGAAACGTTAGTTACGACTTTTGTCGTCATGAAAACATTCCTTTTTCAATATATACGTGTATACACAAGACTACAAACTCTTTGTGACTCGTGCTGGTGCTCATCCAACCGCGACGATGAAAAGTAAATGGTTAATCTCAAGAACACCCTCCTCTCTCTCTCTCTCTCTCTTTCTCTCTTCTGAGAGTGTTTTCGAGTACTCATTAAAATCCAATATCCGGAGTTTTAATGAAGGTTCCTCTTTTGGCTTACTCAACCATGTACATTTTCATATATATACATATTACCATACGTTTCTTGGCGCGATGTATAAAAAATCTTTCAACTAGTGAGATCGATACCTTCCACTATTCAAATATTTCATATTAGCAACGTTGAAACACTCGTGGAATGAAAAAAACTAAAAAAAAAACTATCGATTTGGATGCCATCCCTTAGAAATTTTTATTTTGCTCATGAAAAAGATCGAAAAAATGTATGTTGATTGAACTATATGCTCGTAAGGAATTAAAATATAATTGAAACTATTTATTGTCTATTCGTCCGATGTTTTATTGAATTATCAACCGCGATAAGAAAATTCGAGAGAGGAAAGTGCAAGACAAGACATGGACAGTTGTAAGGCCTCGGTGTAGCGAAGCTGCGCAAAGAGAGCGAGAGAGAGAAAAGAAGAAAAGTCCACCGTTTGTGGGGCTGTAACTCAATTTCCGTTCCGTGGCCGCTCGGGGCTAATCCATGAGGTCGTGTCGAACTTCTCCATACTCTCCCTTGCTCGTACACGTTATCCTCTACACTCTACACTTACTGGTAGAGAAAGGTCGGAGCAGACTATATGGACCACTAGCGACAAAATGAATTTCCAATTTCCACAATAACCGGTTGTATCTCGAGAACCACAAATTCAATTTTAAAAAGCTAGCGTTCATGTTTATCCCTACCTTCGTTGATTGGACAGGATTATTTTCTATTAATCTTATTACATTTTTTATCGTAAGGAATCATTTGGATAAAACTCGTTGTTATTTCATAGTCGCCTATTTTTCTTTTATTCACGAACTATCGAAGAAAACTGATTTTCACTCCTGCAGGATAAACTTTAAAGAGTTCTGTCACTACGAATTCTAATCTAATTTCAAAAAATTATCAACTTTTTAATTATAGACGTGAAGTTTTTAAGCGTGACGAATTTGAAATGTTTCTATACATTTTTTTCACATCTCTTTATCTTCGAAATTTTTTCGAACGTGGTCCATTTTGCTTCACCTTTATCCATAAACGTAGATACAAATGACAGGGTCGTACGTCTCGTTCGCCAAAGGACTACGAACCTATGGCCAGCACTCTTTCTCACTAGTTCTCGCCCAGACAAAACATAAAGTACGCTGGTTTACGAGTAACGTCACACTATAAAGATAAATATCGAGGATGTAAGAAAACGTTTACGGTGTCGCGCCGCTTATACTGCATTAGGGAGGTGCGCTGTGGTACACTCTTCTCGCAGGCGCCTCGAGACACGTTGCACCGTCGGATGGCAAAAATAATAAAAATAAACAGTAAAGAAAAGAAAGAAAAAAAAGAACAGAGAAATGAGAGAATGAAAAAGAAAAAGGTGATACTTTACTCGAAGACTCAGTCGGTGTAACCACTATGAGGGCATCCACAGGTGTGTATATAATATCCAATGAATCCTTTATACCTGTATACAACAACGAGTTATTCGAACACGTTCGAACGACGCGTGTCCCGTTAATATTTTCCCAACGTTTGTCATTCGTTAAATACATATAATATTCTCCTGTAATCGTTTCTCTTTTATCGCTCTCTATGTAAGAGAAGACACTCTCAAGAAAACATGAAATTGATTTGTTTATCGAAATTATTGCTCCTTAATGGTCCCAAGAGTATCATTTTCGTTGCTGAGAGAAAATACTACTATTTTTTTTAGATAAGTGATTCAATTAGCAAGATTTTTTAATCAGAAATATTCTACGTGCTTTTTAAGGGTTAGGTAGACTTTTTTTTTATTATCGTTTTATTTTAATTTTGGATAAAATGCATGTATCCACTGACAGAGAGAAATAGCTATTAGCTTCGTTTCACATTTTGACTCTTTTACTCCCAACTCGGGTTACCCTCATTTTTAACTCGTTTCATTTCACCCTCTCATTCTCTCTCACTAACTCTCTATTGTTATTTCCATGAATCGAAGAGCTCATCGAATCATGACACTTGTTGCTCGATGACCCGAGCCATCGACAGCAAGTATCAATTATTTTCCAATTACAGAATTTACACCGATCCACATTCTCACGTCCTTCAATTTTTGCTCTCCATTTGAGCGCAATCTGTTGCACTGCGAAAATCAATCAAATCCAGTATCCAATTTCTGTACCGATTTATCATTTTTTTTTTAGTTCAATATTTTTTCTAGCTTTGGCCACAATTTCTCGTGAAAATTAAATACTTTTTGTATAGTAATTTATAGTAATTTATAGGTATAGTAATTTTTGCAAAATTTATACAGTAGTGGAGATGCTTTTTCGTTGTGCAAAAGCTTTTCGAAGAATCATTTTTTCGTTAAGAGGAGAAAAAACGAAAAATAAATTACCGAATAAGCATTCGCGAGACCTGCGAAATTGCACGGTATTCAATTTCGAAAAATATTTCTCTCACGAGTGTTCTCAATGTATGTAAACTATAATGAATTTTTCAAATCCCTTTGATTATTTAGCTATCCCCAATTCAATCATGTTTTATGATGAAAAACAAATGTTAACATTGTAATATAACTGCCCCGACATAAATGTACGTGTATCGTCGAAATTTGAGAAGGTTTTTTTAGCGAAACAAACAACTGTGAAAAAGATATTGGGAGTGTTTTCATTTTGTCGTTGATTGTTGGTTTTTAGCCTCCCTGCCCTATCGCTATTTCCGGGTAGTTGCAACCAAACGGTTGCAACGAACATTCCGTCTCCTCTTTCTATCTTTATCCATGTCTCTCTTTCTCGCTATCTCTCTCCCTCTTTCTCTTTCATTCGCTCACTGACTCTCTCTACTGTGCTCGTATCAACGGCACGAGATTGGGGTCGTTTTAGTGGTGGACCACGGCGCGTCCGCACCGGTACAGTGCTCGCGGCTATTCACCCAGGCCACTGACAAAATCATGAGCCACTTGTTGATCCCTGATGACCGCTCGTGCCAAAACCGCTGCTGTTATCCGGAAAATCCCTCTATCGCTAGTTCTCTCTCTCTCTCTCTCTCTCTCTTTCTCTCTCTCGTTCTCACTCTTTGCAACGAGACCATTCATAGCCCGAAAATATCGCACACTATGGACGATTCTGCTCGAATGATTTTATTCCATCCCCTCCAATCATCCCATCACTTTGGTCAATTGGTTTGATTATTTTTACTCGTCGTGTTTGAAAATTTCGTACACGCGTTGATTCTCCACCGTTTTCCTGCGCTACAATCGAAAATAAAAATTATTTAGACTTTCATTTAGAGATCATTGCCATTGCCATTGCCATTTATCGACTTTTTTAAAATCAATTTTATCGCGCTATTTTTAACATTTTTTCTTAGTGTCGATTCTTAGCGTTGAAAAAGTAATTGGTTTTCGTATTATTTTCTCGAAATGATAATGTTCACAGCCCGAAATATCGCAGGCAAATGTTCTGAAATAATTTATTCAGCCCTCTCTCTAACCCTTTATATCATTGACCTATTCGTCCGATTATTTTCAGTGTCCTCTCCTTCAAAAACTCTGTCCATACGGTTATTTTCCATCCCTTTGCTTCTACGATTTCACAGTAAGTATTCAACTTTTGTTTATTAGCCTTCTTCGTTGATTATTATTTTGTTGATGATTTCCATTGCTTTTTTTTTTTGTTCGATTCCGTTCATTCGATCATAACGTTTGATAAATTGTAGGTTCGTAGTGTTACTCTCGTATATTCTCGTTGAACTGTTATGTTGCAGACATCTCTAAGATTCGCGGAACAGGACCCCATATTTACTGACTATACCCAGCTGGCGACCAACTGTTGACCTATTTTTGAATCCGCTTCCCGTATACGCCACACCGAACCACCAAGTGTTTTTCTTTTCTGTACAGTCTTGCTACAAATATGTGTATATTTCTTTTTTTTTCTTTTTTCACGCGATACTGCTCTTTGTCGTGTCACGTAACCTCTATGTGTTCAATATTTTTTCACGTTTATTTCAGCTTGATTTGGAAGCTCAAAATAAATTGAGTATTTATAACACAACGATAAGCGTTGAATTAAAACGAAACTTCGAATGGAAAAACAGCGAATATTTTTATTGAATAAATTGTTGTTCGAAAGCGTTTTTTAAAATATTTGTTTAAAAATACAGTAGAATATATTGTAAAGCATTAGAAAATGCTTTATTTAAGAAATAATCGTATATTCTTAATGCCAATTACACTTTCTCAACGAAAACCTTGAGCGCTCAGTTTTTCGTCTTTTCATACATCGAAACGCTGCCGTGCCAAACCTATTTTTGTAAATTCACGGCACTGAAATAATTATTTACTGTAGTTCTACATTCGATCTAATTTATTTGCCATTAAAGACAATTGAGCCACAAATAGCGAGAGTTCAATAGCATCTGTGTGTTGTGGTTGAGGGGTTAATGGTACATGATTTATAAAAGATGCGTCCAGATGATATTCAAAAGAAAAGTTCAAACGTAATTTCGTAATGAGGAGTGATTTGCCAGAGGTCTCTCATCACGTTATAAATTTTATATATATATATATATATATATATATATATATATATATATACGTTGATGTCGATTGCTGGCAGAAAAAAGGCGGAATTTGAAATACTTTTCATGCAGAGAATCGCGTACGTTACGTCTTTTCGTTTGACACAACTTTAAGCTTCTTCATTATTATGATTATTGCATAAAAAATTCCTGCCATGCAGCTGTAATAACGGTGATTGACCGAGCTCACTATTACAGTGCTCTGTTGTCTTGTTCGATGGTCTTGTTCTTTTTTGTTCCTCTCTCTCTCTCTCTCTCTTTCTCTTACTCTCCCGAACGATCGAGTCTCCCGATTATCCATCGTTACGTCGAGTCACGTACGTCTAATATCGGTACCCCATCTACGAATATTGCCTTGGAGTTTCTTTTTTTTTTTTCTTTCTTTCTTTTTCATACATTTTACGATCCACCTAACTGCATTGACCTCGTACATCGATCAGCGTTCATTGTTCCTCGTATCCCTTTAGACGTAAACCGATTTTACATTTTTTTTGCCATCGTCCAGATTATTTTTTCATTGACAAATTGCGTCGTATTTTTAATACATTTTAACGCACATCGACCCTTCTCTCCGTGAATTTTCGCGACGGTTTATTTCTTCAATTCTTCAATTAAGAAATCTTCTTAAATGATTTTCAACGTGTGTACAAGTTGTGCATGGGAATCTAATTGACAATTGACCTCGAATTTTATACACTACATGTGCAGTAATATATAAGAAAAAATATTTGTTGCTGTGCTTTCGTAACACGTAGAGAGAAAAAATGATTTTTTTTTTTTCATTTTTATGTTTACTTTTTTCGACTTTTTAATAAATTTTTTTCTATTTGTTCACTTCTCGAGTATTTTAACCTGTTACTCGCCTTAATTATTTTTCAAGGAAGGTGAATGACAATCTTGATACATCGTCAGTTTTCCCTCTTTCAACTTTCAGTCTCATCGTTAATGGCTTGCCAATATTCAAACATGCTCCTATGCTTATTCCTATATATTACGTGAATTCAATGACGTCATATAAAATTCCAATCGCAGAAAACGTGCCGCGATATTGTAGAGTTATACTTCTAAGGAGACTAAACAGAGAGATGTTTAATGTTGTACCAGTCGAGCTAATTTCAAGGGTAATTGAGAAGAAGTCGTTCGCTCGAAGCAAGTAATCCTTTTTTTCTTCTTTCGCTCTTACAAACCGGAAAGCTGGTTTATCTGAAAAAGAAAAAAGAAAAAACGCTTCCAGAGTTTAAGTAGATTTTTGTTTGCCTTGGAATGTAAATACGAATCTTATAGGTAATGAAAAATATGCAAATAGATGTCTGAAGCATGATAAATGGTTTTTTTAAAAATGAATAATTCTTTTAAAACGCCAAAGAATTTTATTAAAATAAAGCAAGTTTTGAAAAAGTTGACATCTTTGCAGCGTCGCACCTACAATGGATGGAACTTGAGAGTACGATAATTACAATTAAAATGCACAGTGAAAATCTTTTGTAACGTCACTGGTATAATTAATAATTCTTCAACAGAAGAATACTGCAATTATATGCAGTAATTAAAAATATGAAAGGCTCGTTAATCATCGAAATTATTCGTATTCATCAACTCGGGACTAAACTTTTGATTCATCATTTTTCCTGGAAGTTTCTTCCCTGAATTTTACATTGACGTGATAAAACGTAAGGAATTTTCTTTTTTTATTACGAAAATTCTCGAAAATCTATTTGTAACTAACTTTCTACCAAGGAATTCCGCCCGAATGAATCGGCTCATTATTCGACGCTCACTTATGAAATATTACGTCGTGAAAATAGAAACTCTACGTTGGCTCTCTTATATTCCCTCTGGTCGCGAAGGACGTGCGATTAATTCAGATCGAAGAATAATCGATGACGAGAGAAAACGGGAGAGGAAGAAGGAGTGGAAGGAGAAGTCGATAGTCGATGTACACCTCTTCTGGTTTTCACCTCTCCTCTTTACTGGCAAATATAACGCAATCAACGGTCGCACCGTTATTGCACCAGCTATACATATGGGGCATGTCACGTCATTTTTACATTCTCAAAAATTAATTCTTTTGATTGGTGTGAATTTTTTATATGCTTTTCTATGTAAGAATTAAGCGGATACGTATTTCGGGATTTTTTAATTTAACGATTTTTTTTATTTTTACAGCTGGTTGAATTTTTTACTTTTTGCTGAACTTATCTGGGCTCAGACTGTGATAACTCGGAAACTATGGGTCCTAAAATAAAAATAATCCATAGCAATTTACGCAGTTTTTGATGTACTTTCAGACGAAAAATACACCTTGTCTAAAAAAAAAGATTTGCACTTTCTTTTTCTATTTTTAACGAATATTATGATTTGACCTTATTGTTGATGAAAATGACAATTTAAAAGAAAATAAACTTTTGTAGAATTTATTTTTATTGAACAAGACCACCGAAAATCTATTTTTTAATAGTTCAGATAATTTTTTTTTTAAGAGTACGTCAGAAATTGACTACCGACACTACTAGTCATTTTTCCTGTCAGACTCATACTGGGTCTAAATTATTTAAGTTTACGTCCATAAGAAAAAAAAAAGATTAAAACATTTAATTAGTTTTAAAATCGGATATATGGAAACATTAACAGATGCTAAAACCTGTACCTTCTATGACGTTGAAGTTTGCATCGTTGAACGCAACGAAAATCCTCATTTTTATAGAGCTCGAAATTTATTTGCAGTGCTACGATAATTCGACACTTTTTATTTCAAATCTAAATACTAAATCTGCGAAAAAATGATCACGATATCAAAAATTAAAAAAATGAAGAAAAAAAAACTTATTTTCGGTGCCTTCCAACGGTGCGAACTTCAGTACCATTACCTTCTTCCTGTGTATTCTTTGCGCATAGGATACAAAATTCAAAAAAGTGCTAACCCAAAAAAATAATAATAATAAATGTTTTTGCGGTTTGCTCTTTATTCAATTTTCATAATAAAATGAATTATTAAATTTTACCTTTATCCTCATGGTGCATATAATCTGGGATAACTTAGAAACTATACGAGTTTTACAAAAAAAAATGATTAGCAACGTTTGTTCTTAATTTCTAACGTACTCTTAAAAAAAATCTATCAGTTTCATTAAAAAGTATTTTCATGTTTCTTGTCAACAAAAAAAATCTGAAACAAATATTTTCAATTTTTTTACTTTGTTTTTTTTTTTTATCAGAAACAAAGTGAAATTATATTTGTAAGTTCAAGTATACTTTTATAACAAAAAATTGTAGCGATTTAAGTACTTTTATTGAATTTTCATAAGTTCAAATAGCTGTAGCTTCTACAGAAAAAGGCCGCCCACTCTGCACCTGCGCTTAAAAATTTTGTAAATTCATCTAGTTTTTGAAAAAAAAAAAAAATAGAAATCAAAAATTGATCATGCCCTTTTTAGTAAACCCTCGGGTTTTTTAAATAAAAATAGAAAAAGAAAATAGACATTTTTTTTAAGACTCGGTATATTTTTCATCTGAATGTACATAAAAAACGGTGTAAAATTTCTATTCATCATTTTTGTTTTAGGACTCATAGTTTCCGAGTTATCGCAGCCTGAACCCAGATGGGTTTAGTGAAAGGTCGAAAAATTCAACCAGCTGTAAAAATCGAAAAAATCACCAAATCGAAAAATCCCGAAATACGTGTCTGCTTATTTCTTACATACACTGAAAAAAAAGACATAGTATTGAGAATGGAGGCGTAGTTGGCTCAAGTATGCCCTGAGGTTGGATACGGCGAAGTCAATCGTGTAGTTGACGCAACCTCCGCTTGTAGTTGAAGGAATTTTGTTGAGTCAACTACGCCCGCAATTTGAGGTAAAACTTTAAATATTTAATAGAACTAAAACATTTTTTGAATAAAATTCAATAAATATTTGAAATAATATCATCGCATTTGTTTTTTTTTTTTTTTTTTTTCAAAACCATTGATTGCGGTTGTGTCGGATGAAATACACTCAACTCAAATAGATAAAAATTTAGCGGCAAAACCGAGGCGTAGTTGTCTCAACGACATAACTTTCAATAGATCAACCACCGGGTGATTAACCGGGGGCGGGTTGAAATTCCGAACTTTAAAAATCAGAATGCTCAAAATTCCGAATTTATTTATCTAGAACACAATACTCCCGGAAATTTACAATTCCAAAATTTTGTAAACAGAATTATTGTATAACCGAAAATAAAAGCCCACTACGAAATTAAATGAGAATAATCATGGATCCGACCGATAAAACGTCAAGATGAAAACATAGCACGTAAAACGTATCAACTTCTCATAATCAGAAAGTCCATAGTTCCGAAAAAATGTAGAGTTATATATATATTCAAGATCCTGAATGGCGAAAGTTTCTACAGAGAAAAGTTCCGAAAATAGAAATATCCGATAGGTGTAAACATCCTGATATTATATGTTTACAATAGAATGTGAAAGATGATCAATACTCAGAAAAAATTCTACCGAGAAAGATCAAAATTCCGAAAGAATAGTACTCTGAAAGATCAAAACTCCGAAAATCCATGCGATACAGCAGTGGTGCTGCCATCTAAACGCGTCAGGCTTACATGCTATCTACTTTATGTATGAGTTTTCGGAGTTTTGATCGTTCTGAACGTTCTATATCGGAATCTACACTATCTACAACGTTCTATATCGGAATCTTACACTATCTAAACTTGAGTTTTCGCAAAATAAATGATCGAAAATATGATTTTTGGATTCCACAACTTTCGGGAACCTGACGAATCTCTTATTAGCTTTTATTATATTTAAACTTTCTGATATAGTTCGTTTTCTAGAATAAAAATTTCGGTAATTTGTGGCATGTTTAATATTACATATTCGAAGTTTTGTGAGTTGAATTACTGGTCATTTAAATAAAGCGTTGATCTCAATCATACGATTTCTGAAAATTATCTCGTGTAAAAAATCACATTTGTATCCTTTTCCTATCGCTACTCGTACCGTTCTACATCATTTACAGTCAACTGTGTACACTTTCGCTGGCATGATCCTTACGAAGCTTTCAGTTTCGGAACATTGAAATTAGGAATTTTAAACCCTCGGAGCATTTAAAGTTCGGAATTTCAAACCGGCCCCGATTAACCCTAGAACCCCACAATCTATTTTTTCCAACGTAAACCCCACACTGAGGTAAATAATTGCCCCAATTTTCTCTTCAGCATAAAATGTTCCTCGTTTGCGATAATAATGTTTAATTATATACTATTCTCTCCGTTTTTTGATAACGAAGAGAATGGTGTATTATAAAGTCGCATTTTGTAAATATTTAATGGTGAAAACTCTATAAAACGAAAGGAATGGTTATAAAAAAATTGGTTCGGGAAGGAAATTTGAAATTTTCATGGGGTCATTAATAACCTCGTTGTGGGATTCTAGGTTTAACTAAACTTAATATGACTATTGGCGCAACGAAATTTGTCCAACCTCATCGCGTAGTTGGCGATGCTTTAATTTTTTTCTGGGTGTAGAAAAGCGTATAAAAAATTTACATGAATCAAAAGGATGTTTTCTTAAGAATGTAAAAGTGACGTGAAATGCCCCGTATATATATAAATATGAGGCATTTCGCGTCAAATATTTGTTTCGAGTCTCCGACCGCTTTTGATTTGGACGAATATGTTTAATAGACTTTCTCTATCCAAGAAAAAACAGTCTCGCAAATTAAGAGCTTACCTATTTATTAGCTCTTTTTCTGTTTTTTATAGCCAGTTAGTTTTTTCAATTATACTTCTATCTCTCTGATATTGAGCTGCAATAACTCGAAATTGTAAGCTCTACCACAAAAATGACTGTTGTGTTTCTAACGCAATTTTTAACATACTTTTAGAGAAAAATTGTCCATGTTTCTAAAACAAGAGGTTACATTTTTTCAGTTGTATGTTATTTTTGTTTCCATTTTTGTTCCAAAAGTAGAACAAATTGCAAGATCAACGTGCACAGATTTCTTTTTTCTTTGTGGAACCTCAAAAAAATTCAAATAGCTGTAACTTCTCGTTATATCTTTGAACTTGCTCTTAAAAATTTCTTAACTTTCTCGTCAAATCCAGAGAGTTAAGAAGGCAAAATCTCAATTGGCCCTAAAAGTAAAAAATTTGATCAAATCAACAAATCTTAACAGATCTGCTTTTCTTAAGTAAAAAGAAACATAAGAAATTGAAACGATTCGGAAGTGAGCAGGGTTTCCGATTGAACATTTGACGTGAAATGCCTCATATATATAAATGGCTATATATATATATGTATATGATTGCCATGCTTTTCAGATTGCATTTAGCTGTCGTGAACAGACATTTGAAACGAAGTTTCCCTTTTCATGGTAGATTTATAGTCCGTCATCGTGGAATAAATGACGAAGATTTCTCTAATTATGGACGCAGCGTTGTTTCGCTGATGATACGTTCGATCGAACGTTTTTTCCCTTCGACATTTCTATTTCCTCGTCTTTGTTTTCTGTATCATAGCTTGAGAGGCAAAAATATGTTTGTACTTTTTCGGGCGATTTTATTTTCTCAACAGCTTTTTGTTATTTAAATGTATAGTATACGAATTAGAATAATGATTTGCATTATCGATTTTTTTTCCAATTATTCGTAAGCTTTTCTTCATTCCGAATCTCCCATCTCGACTAGAGTATTTTGCAGCAAATTACAACGAAAATGATAAAGTGGGGAATTGCGCAAATTCCCTCGGCTTTGCCGTCTCTCCCCTCTGGCATGATTTCTGGCTTCGACAGCGTTATTTATGGTTCGTTAAATCTGATTCGATACGTAAACACAGTTTAACAACTTGGATCGAATAAATTGTAGAAAATGCACGGGCTTTTTTCCCCCTTACTATCTCTTTTACCATAGAATATTGTGTTTAGTTTTGCGTTTCGTTTTTAGCTATTGGAGTTATTTTTAGAAAATTGAACTTCATGTTGCTAAGTTCTTGTTCGATGTTAAATGAAACATAATTGAAGTCGTGTTTGTTACATTTAATTAAACATTAATTATAATTTTGTGATAGAGGAACAAAAATCATTTGGGAACTGCATGTAATTCAATAAATAGAATATATTTATATATAAATCCCGAAAACCGTCATATTCGAGTATATAAGAGTGCGGTAGGGTTCGCGCTGGCTTCTTTTTAATAATTGGCGTCGAGCCGTCACCGCGGCTCTTGATTCAAAAATTCTGGAAATAATGATACCAAAATCAAAGCCATTATATAAATATGTAATATATGATATTATACTTATTTACACAAGCAGTACCGAAATGAGTCTGATTTTGATAACCGGTCATTCGACGAAATAGGAAGAATGAATTATTTATTATTACTAATTTAATATCAAAATATAGCAATAGAAGAATAAATCAATTTTCCATATTTATTAGACCATTTTTTGATGCTCATAGATTCGAAAAGTGGTTACAAAATTTTACTTTCTCATTGATTGGTGATTCTTTTGCCTCATAAATTAGATAGGTACGGACACTAATCCTGGCGATCTTATCCCGACGAGGTGATCGCACGTAATGATAGTAGTAGGAGAGTCTAGAATCGGAGAAATTCCTGATGGAATGAGGATTAACACGACAGAGGTTGGTTCCATCGTGAGAACGTGTATACATTGTTCAGAAAGGGAGAGGAGGGAGGGAGACGATAACGGTCGTGATAATTCTGCTAATATCCGGGACACAATGCATTATTCATGAGAATAGTTGTCCTCCAATGATGCAGTTGCACGTCGGATAAAGAGAGAGCGAGAGAGAGAGAGAGAGAGAGAGAGAGAGAGAGAGAGAGAGAGAGAGAGAGAGAGAGAGAGAGAGAGAAGGATAGTAAGATAAACGTCCATCCTGATTGTAATTATGACTCATTATCTAACTCAAGGGGGCCCCTTAAGGGGCCACCGCGTTGTCCAGATCTCGTGAGCTCTGATGTATGTTTATGCAAATCGTTCGTCTCGTCACTGTATAACCACACACTCTGGTTGACCGTAATTTGCTCACGTATCCCACAAATCTTCGTATCTTATGGAGTATCACATATTCAACACCAATAAAGTTTTTTTTTTTCGTCTCACTACAGTCTGCATGAATCCATTATCTTCAATCTTTTTTTATTTTTAGATTTTTAAATTATTATATTTATATTTGTGATATGACATAATAACAATGGACAATATTTCAAGGATCGATCTGGTATTTTTATATTTTATAATATAAAATATTTAAAAAAAAAAAAAAGGGAAATATTAAGTTATACACCTAATATTATTTGGTAATGATATAATTTATGTAATAATCCGTCGATTTTTTACAATCGATCAAAGATTAGAAGCTGAAAAAAAGAAACAAATTAAAATTCGATACTCTATTAGGGGCGTATTGAATTATTTTGATAATGCATTTTTTTGAAAATTGTGGTTTTCTGCAAGAGAAAATTCTCATCTTTCAAGAACAGTCTTGATTCTTTAAGTCCTTGTTAAAACTTGCTGTTATGGTTCATCCGAATTGTGTATTACTCATTTTTTAACATTTCTTTACGGAGGCTCCGTCACGAACGTTTCACCAACGGAAAAAAATAATTTTTAAATATATCATAGATAAAGTAGCCATATTCACATATGCAAAGTTTTAGGTAAGGTCAATGACTAAATAAGAGAGATAAAAATTGTTAAAGTTGGAATTTTTAATACAGGGCTTATGGTAAAGTCATCCTCAAAAGACTTGTATCAAGTGATATCTTCGTATTTACGCAACAGATATTGAACAAAAACTACAGTAACGTTGATTAGGTTATAAGGATTCCAGATGCAATAAAAAATGTTTGAGTCAACGACTTATGTAAATAGTTATTTAATGTTAAAATGCCGAGAAATACTTGAAGTTCCGGCAGGTTTCCCGACCGTATGAACATTCGGCAGCGTCGCAGAAATCAGGTGTTCTATATGACGCAGAATCGCATGCGCGAGATTTAAATCATCAGCTACCTAACCTTACATTCGTTTGTGATTGACGTATATAGGTAGAAAAGTTGGTTTCATCGTAATAAAATAAATAATTTAATTGATTAATCAAACCAGTTATCTATTTCTTAACAATAATGAAAAATTAATTTTTATTCCAAAATAAACAGACATCTTAGAAATTTCATATCACATACCGTTTACTAAAAATTATAAATATCTTAATAAATTATTAAAGCAACAAATATGTATCTAATCAAGTCTTTCTGCGTTGTTGAATTGTTTGATCAATGTATTTTTCCAATAAACAATACACTGTAAACTCTTTTAAAAAAACCAAAATTTTGTACATAATAACACGCGACGACCCGCGGTCAGCTGGGTGTCATGAGTACGTACGACAATGAAATCAGAGGAGAGAGTAGTGAGATGGAGAATTGCAACGTTGCCGTACTTCTTTATGCAGTACCGTAACATAAAATTGTAATAATTTTACGGTATTTATTTATCGATGTACAACTAATAATTTTTGTATAAAATTACCAATAATACGTTTATAACCAACTGTATCATGACAAACATGCGAATTACTAAAAAAAAAAAAAACGGGTCCTGGTTACGCGCCCACGCAACTCGGCCCTACGTGACGGAGCTTCCTTAAGACAAAAATAAGCCAAGTTTAAAAAAGAAATTGGGTTATTTTTACACGTGTTTTTCTAAAAATCAAATTTTCATACAAAAGTCTATCTTTATTTTTCGTTTCTGTCGTTTTTAAAAAAAAATAAATAAAATTACGAGGTTTTAGAGCACACGTGTGAGAAAAAAATCGCGCATTATAAAAATTTAAACTAAACATTTTTCTATTGATCAACAAAATATCGAAGAAGAATTTATCAATGCTCAAAATCTTACGTGTTGCCATTTTGTAGAAAAGTACTAATTTAGAATTAATTTAAAAAAAAACATGAGGGAAGATTGCTCATTGAATTGGAAGGCTTTCGTCAAAAAAAGATCTCTTACGCACGAGACGAGGGTGGTGCTTATAAAGACGTAAATATTTGTATTTATACATACAATGTATTTTGTATAATGTATATAACAATACCTCGTCTACGTAGACTTACAAACGTGCGAGCACCAGATGTCGAAGCACCTGTGCTGATAATACATATGCAGATTGCTTTTTATTCATGAGACTCCAGGAACGAGACATACACACATACATATACACGATCCGTTATTTTCTCCACTCAGGGAAAACGAAGTTTCGTCTAGAAGTGTTGGCGAATATATTATTTATATAAAAATATCGGAATTTTCTCGTTACGTTACTAATGGTCTAAAAAGTATTGAAACATAAAAATAATATGGAATTCTTTAATAGACATGAATAAGATCCGTCTCGTGAAAAGTTTGAACGAATAATTACAATTTCGAAAATGTCTAAATAAGTTTTGTGTAACATAGAAAACATTTTTATTTCGTTAAATTCGAAGTTTTTAAATAAGCAATTAAAAAGGTTAATGGAGAGATTTTTAGAAAAACTGAAAATTGGAAAAATTTCAACGAAATTTGATTTTGGTTGAGGAAAATTGCTTTATGTCTGTTTATATTACGTGCAACACGTGTATATATACGAGGAAAGCGATGCATGTTACGTTTAACGTAATGCACTTTGTGCACATTCTGTATGCAAGCATTTTGTCAGAGTGCGGAAAAGCGAGAGTGGTAGGGAGAGAGAGAGAATGAGGCGAGGAGGGGCAGGAAAAGAGGGAAAACTAGTGATTGGCAACATGCGTGTATGCATCTCGTTGCAACGAACTGGTGCCTCCAACTTGTTGCTGAATTTGTAACATTGATGCACCCAGTTGCATCGTTCTCACCCATTTTCTCTTTTTTTTTTGGCATATTGAATCGATTTTCGTCCTCTATTTTTTTTTTTTTTTTTTTTTTTTTTTCAATGGAACAAAATTTATCTCTCGTAACGTTCTTTTATCTTTTCCTACACGCTTCTACGTTTAATTTTTTTTTTCAAGCTTTATACAACTTGAGCGATAATAAAAAGGCTGTAAAAAGAAATAATTCTTTTTACAACATTGAACTGTAATAAAGAATGAGATAAGTCTTCATAAATTGTGTAATTTACGATCGTCCGCCTAGTTTCCACGATTATTTCACTGATAAATTTATTTTTATTTTCTCATTTATAGCATCAAATTAAGATTCAATTGAGAAACAATTTTCATTCGAGGCAACTCAGTTTTTTCTCTAATTTAAGATTCAGTAATTTTTATTTTACTTTACGATTATTAATTGATTTCATTTTTCAATTTACTGATGTGAATTTATTGCTTAATCGAATATAAATTTAAGCATAATTAATCTTGTGAAATCAAATTATCGTCTTTGATTAGTACTTGATGGGCTTTCGTCTAAATTTATACACTGATATATTTGTACGATCGAGGGCAACAACTTTGCTCCGTGTTCCGTTCTAATCTCGGATCGGTGGACGCACAAGAAGTTTTTTTCGCACGTTTGTATTCGTGCATGCCATACGTAATCCTCTTAGCATAATTCTTCGTCGTGACATAATACTGTCCGGGGTTTCGTATATATTCGTGCAGGCATTTATTACCGGTCTCTCACGAGAGCTTTTCGTTTCTCTCATCAGCGTCGTTTTACCCATAAAAATGTCTACTTGTCTCCCGTCTTGCGCTAACGAAACAAGATAAATATCATACTTTTCTAATAGATACAACAATGAAAAAATTATCTATGAAATGCTGTAAAACCGTAAGGATGGGACAATAGTCATTTGTGTAATGGGAAAACAAAAATAAAAAGGTTAAGAGAAAATTTCTATGCTCTTTTGTTATAATTTATTCGTTATTTCTCTCCCTTAGTCTTTTCCCTCCTTTCTTCCCTTCATCGTCATCTATCATTCTTCTTTTTCATCTTATTCAAAGAAACTATTGAAAAAATAAATTCGAAACCTTGACAGTTCCTCTCGATTTAAAGTCCTTTTAACTAATATCGCAAAAAGTGAAGCACAAAAGCACTCAACAATAATCGGTTAATACAAAAATCTTATACAACTGTAATTATTGCAATTATTGACAAATGTTCAGACAATCAGAAAAATGTATCAAGATTTTTTGTCGATTCCATATGAAAGGTAGAACGAATACCGGAAACTGGGTTACAACCGTATGTGGTTACAATGTATCTCTATGCATGTTGATGTACCAAAAAAGAAGTACACACACTAAGAAAAGAAATTTGTTGTTTCAACAAAAATTTTGTTGAATCAACAAATTGTGGCGAACAAAATGAAATTTGTTAACTCAACAAAATTTTTATTGAATCAACAATATTTTCGTCGTAGTGAGCAATATTTATTTGAGACAGCAAATTAAGTGGTTGAATCAATCAAATTTTTATTGAGTTTACGAATTACATTTTGTTCGCCACAATTTGTTGATCCAACAATAATGTTGTTGATTCAATAAATTTCTTTTCGCAGGGCATCTGACATATGAATTATACTCACGCTTTCGGACTAACGTGAAAATATGCCTGGTAAACTTGTAACGAATAACACAAAATCATTGAAGAAAAAATTTTTCAAATTTCCTGTCGGGTATACCGAAATATCTGACTCTGTTGAGAAAACAACCCCCATGGCCAATAATGGTGGATTAAAGTGCGAGTAATTAAAACGATAGTTTTTTTTAGAATCTCCCTCTTCCTCATATATTGCACCAGATTCAAAAGTATTTCATATTCGTTTTCGTAAATATCATTTTTTTTTTTTTTTGGAATCCAAACAATTGACTAAAATTCCACCAGAGAAATTTCAAATAATTAGAAAATTTCATGACGACAAATGAGAATTCCCTCTATAAACTCTTGGAATTATTTAGAATATTTAATTGCTAAGAAAATCAGTGTAATAAAGAATTAAATATTCAACTCACTGAATGAATGTAAAAATTCCTAGCTCCGTAACCTGTTTATTCAGTGCAAACACACATTTAATGGAGTCAACGAGGACGAGAGTCGATTACATGTATGGAATAAAAAGAGAGAGAGAGAGAGAGAGAGAGAGAGAGAGAGAGAGAGAGCGGGAGACAGAAAGAAATATATAAGAGAATAAGGTGCGAGATCCGAGACGTGATATTTTGACGGTGGATGGTTATAGCGATCAGCCGAGCATTGACGCCCCCGCGCGAGAACTCACCTGCACTACATACTCGACTCTCGGCTGATATGGGTTGAACGCCCTTATGCTCAGGTGTCTTCAAGCGGCAGGTGTTCGCTGAGTCCTCTTTCCTCACTATTTATATATATTATATATATAGAAAGGTCTATATACATGCGTACACACATGGACACCCATTATATACATGTGTTTATATTGTATATATTCCTAATGGACGAGTCGAGTCTATTGCCCCGTCGTGAGGCAAAGTCCTCCTCGTGTGAATGAATGACGCTCGAAATAAAATTCAACTTGATATGTTACGTCTCTCAAGTTAGTCTTCCTCATTTAATACTTACAAAACCAAAAAATTTTACGTAATTATAATCTCACAAGTAGATTAATATTCCTACATGGACTTTATTACGAAGTTACTCCAATTATGCGTCAAAATATTATTTTTATATCCTAATAGCGATTTTTTATGATATTAAAGTTTGCACCGTTGAAATACAGTGGAAAGAATTTTTTTGAATCGTTGTCTTTCTAATTTTTGTAATGTTGTCAATTTTTTTTTGCACATTTAGTATTTAGATTCGAAATAAAAATTGTCGAATTATCGTAGCGCTGCAAATAAAGTTAGGGCTCTATAAAAATGAGGATTCTCGTTGCATTCCAACAATACAAACTTCAACATCATGATTTTTGAACGTCTTATCGGAAATGTGGTCAAATAAAAATATTAAAGCGAGATTGTTTCGGGTTTCTATTAAAGTCGATTTAATATGTAATTTAATGGAACTCTGACTACAGTGACTTGTAAAATGACTGTAATTAATCAATTGAGATGAATCTTGAAATAATTATTTTTAATAACAATTAATTGTAGGATCTTTTCTCGTGCTAGATCTTTTTGAAAGATACGGTGGAAAAAATGTTACTCATTTTGATGATCGATTCATTCGGTTAAAGGTATAAATTGGACTTCAAATGAATGAATCATTTTTGACTGTTCTATAACTCTTGGAATTCATTTTGAAAATACCTGGACGACGAAAAATATTACAAAATTTTATAACAGTAGAAAAAAATGGATGTATGTACTAGCAGAAACGTTACTTCTGAGCTTCTGTTGCATTCTCATTGCTTCATTCTTGCACGTTTACTTACCGTTATTTATTATCGCAGAAGAGGTCACACATGAAGGTTTTTGTGCCTGAAAAATCCTAACTCTTTTACTCGTTCTTTATGTACATACATATGAAAGGTGGAATCGTGCACCTGCTAATTTTTTTTCACCACATGTAATTAAGTGGGATACGTTCATGTAAGAAAGAGTTTCTGCAAGTCTCATTCTTAACCACCACTTTGTCAATTTAATATCCCAACGAAAGTATCTTCAATATAACGTTTTCGTGTTGACAAAAATAATTTATGGGGTTCGTAAAACGACAACACTTTTGTTTAAATCCAAATCTATTTTTTTATACATTGATTTATTAAACAAACGATTTTTTAGAAATAAATCTATCGCTTCTGAAAATGAATCGTTGAATTATCAACTGATAGTCATTACTTCAAAAGATTGCAAATTTTTATGGAGGGTTTTATTGTTTCTTTGATAGTTTTCATTTAATATCACTATCGATCGATTTGACAGAAGAAAATTATTCAGAAATAAAGTAGAATTTCATAAGTTTTTTGTTTGTTTGTGAAACAAAATGGAAAAATGGAATACAATTAAAATCGGTTGAAAATATTTCGAATTTGAGCCATTGAGTTTCACAAATGGAGAATCACTGGGTCTCCACGAGTTATTTTATTTGTACGTCCAACTTCTCTCTCTTTCTTTCTGTGTTTTTTTTCTTCTTTTTAATCCTTTTCTCCCTCATTCTCCTCTTCTCTTCCATTCTTGTCTGGCTATCCGAAGAATTTAAGAACCCCACCTGGCTAGCTGCTTATACACTCGAGAAAATGAGAAAGATATGAGACAGAGGGAGAAAACTGGGGGAGGGGGGGGGGGAGTCGAAAAATGTGAAGAACTGCGATTCCAATCTTTGCCATTCTTTCATTAATTACTTATAAATATCCCTTTGTTGTTTGACATTTGTTTTTGCTGAATTTTATCTTGAGTTTATCTTGAATCCCCTTTAGAAATTCATCGTCTGATGAAAGAATATCTATTTTAAAAAAACTCGTTATAAAGTTATTTGACAAAAAAAACAATTGCATTTTTGATTAATCGTCGAGTGAAAAGAAAAGTTATTAGTTTTCAATTTTCATATTTCATTATTATTATTCATCTGAAAATTAATTACATCCCTGTCGTTGCTCGTGATGATTTTTTTTTTTACCAAATATTTCACAATCTGTGTCATATCGTATTTCGAGAAAGTCGTGATCTTCCGCATGTCAGGGTTAAGAGGAAAAGGGACGATGCGTAAGGTATGAAAGATACAACGACCATAGAGCTCGTCGCGTCGAAATAAAGGCCTTAAGGTTGAGCCAGTGACTAGTGTCGATCCATGTTGTCCGACCGGATTCCTGACTACCAAGGTCGCCTCTGGACCACCACAAACACACACACACACACGAGATTTACTCTTGTAACGTGCTGTACACAAGTATAACAGCCAGAGAAAGAAAGATAGAGACTGAGGTTGCGAGAAGGAGAGAGATACAGCTCAACCCCCTCTGATCACAAACAATCGCGAAACTGTTGCTTCTGCTTGCTGTTCTTCCTCAGATACTTTGGATACTTTGTCCACAAGATTTTGAGAAAGATTTTAAATAGAAAGATCAAGGTTAATTTAACTCTTATTCAATTAAAAATAATTTGTACCGAATAGAAAAGAGCAAAAATTTTTATTTATCGAGATTTTAGTATCATTGAAACAAAGAAATTCATTTTCAGACATAAAAAATTTAAATTCGTTTTGTTTTTCTCGAGAAAATCAATGTAATAATCTGTTGAAAAATGAATTTGGATAATTACGTTGTTTATAAGGTATTTGGGCGTCAGGTAGAAGTAAAATGATTAAATCCAGCTTTGATTTTAAAATAATTTCCGACTTCCAATATTATTGTAAGTCGTGTCTTATCTTGTTGTTCGCAAAACCGTATCGCTTTCTATATTTAAAACGTGCTGGACTAATTTCAACTTTTCCCGATCGCGAATGCTGTTATATCGCGAGGTAATTATACAATTTGCTGAATTATCCTCGATTGAATATTCATAAAGGATAAATAATTCGATATATTTGCCTTACGATTCTCAATATTCAGATAATCAATGAGACGAAAAAAAACTCGTTCAACTCTAATCTCACGATATACAAAATGAATAATGTTGTATATTATTACAGATCGAGGTATAATTTACTTGGATCGGGTACGAGCAAAAAAAAATTGATATCGTGTCTCATACGTGTAATGTTGTATCCCAGCCTCGCGATTATAGTATTTAGCGGAGTGTTGTCGAGATTATAATCATGCACAACAGCCACGTTCACTCCATTATTAAAATAACTTGTCTAGAATATTCGTTTCTTTTTTATAATACGTTTTTTTTTCTTTTTCTTTTTTTTTTTTCAATTCTTCTCATGTGCAATTAATGTGATGTTTTTAAAGTTTATCGTTATCCGAAACGGTAGAAATCATACTAATTTATTGTTCAATCGCAAACTAATTTTCACTGCATTAATAACGGAAACAAATCTCAAGCTCTTACGAGCTAAACGAAACAAAAAATTCGAGAACGAAAAAAAGAGAGAAAAAAATCGTGCCCCATTTACACGATAACGAAATCATTTTCTGACAAGCTTGACGAAGAATTATTGTTCCAGGAAAATAACGATAATTTATATCTGGATTTAACGATGTGTTTGTAAAGTAGATTGCATAGCATTTTTTATTTCCTTTTACTTGGCGACCCGACAACCTTTTTATTCTGTCGATATGTATGATTTTTTTTTATTTTTTTTTTTTTATTTATAAATTCGTTGATATTACGAAATTATTTATTTTTGTGTATACCTACGGATGACGCTTTGAGGCAGTGAACATTTTTCATATTATTGTCGGCTTATCTCGAAATTCAAATACGTTTTTTTTCCCTCTAATTGTATGAGTAACACATCGCCTTATCTTTTTCCCCCTTCGCGTTCCTGCCCACGAAACTCGACAACAAAAGCAATTTTTAACGTTTACAATGTTCGAAGGTATTTCTCCAACTGCGTAGTAGATTCTTGGTCTCTCGATACGATTCTGTTTTCATAATTCGAGAATGAATATTTACTTTGAGAGCTGACGCTTGATGTCCTGTCTGACTCGAACGAGAGGACAACGTGTTTTTGTCATCTGTTGCGACTTTCACCTTGTTTGTTCCCTGGATACTTTCCATGTTAATTATTTTGTACATTAAGCAATATTTTGTCGAGGCTCCAATACTTTTCATTCATTCATGAATGTTTTTTTCTTGCATTTCTCTTTCGTTAAATGTTTTTAGTCGATGTCATTCAGATGTTTTAAAGATGAATATAGAAATATCCCAATAGGAAGCATAAAATAATGAAGTTAACTTTTCTCGTTTCAATTCATCTCGGTGGTAAATCAATTAAATAAGAATTCCATAAAAAGTCTTGGTCGTAAATAAAAAATCGCCAAGTATAAAGTTTGAATAATTCGTTATACATGCAATTAAATATAAATGGATAGAAATTGGAGGAACTTTGCTTTTGAATATTTCTCCATCTCTATCTTATATAAATAGGAATAATTCGGAGTTAAACTTGACGATAACTGTATTAAAATAATAAACGAAAATTTCATACGAATTATTTAATTTGATTCATCCTTCATTTCGATTCTCGGTATTCCGGTTTTTTATCGTATACTCATAAGACTCCGGTACAATTTTGAAGATATTCCATCCGTTGATGTCACCGAGCGTTCGTATAATTTAATTATTTTTATCAAAGAGTGTATTTCCAAGGCTCGATGATTCCATTTGAGTAATTTGACCAAACTGGAGTTATAATTACTGGAAAACGTTTGGATAATCCCATGATACCGCTTCTCTACAATTCTTCCGAATATAAATAGCCTATTCTCGTTCGATTCATCATCGAGAAACTTTTCGAGCTTGTATATATAAATATACGAAGGACTGAAATAATAAGAGCCATTGACCGAAAATAAGACACAGCATCCTCTCTCTTTCTGCCTTTTTATTAGCATCGTTGTGTCATACTTTGTCACTATTAACCAATTACATTGCTAACAAATTGAGATTTTATAATTAGATTTTCTCATTTGAATTTTGGAAGAAACTCTCGTCAAACATAAAATGGCATACAAGAGTGGAATATCGGCAAAATGATTGTTTCTTCGAAGGTAATTCGATTACAGTTTCTTTTGGTTTATACATATTTAGAGACGCGGCAGCGTCTTGTTGCCAAGCATTAAAAAGAAAGAGTGTTTAAACGACGAAGACAAGTCATGCCCCGTATTTGAATGTTTTCCGTTCCGCTCAGACTTCCAGTCGACGCCATTTAAAAACGCGTTGATTTATCGAAATTCTAATGCAATTTTACCAATATAATGTGAGCCAGTACGTTCCAACGGTACTTTTATATTTATAAACTCAAGAGCAACGGATTGTAATTTGACAGAAACGTTGAATTGACGTGACACTAATGGATACATTGATATGATTTATAAAATTAATCTGTGCAGCGTTTCTTTCCCTCCGAGTTTTTAAAATAAATACATTCAACAAAAAAAGAACTGTCTCACGAATTTTTTATTTCAACTCGTGCATTGGGCTCGAGGAAAATAAGTACGTTTCAGAATTCATCGCGTTATATGGATAAGATACAATGATACATTGTCTCGTTCTTATTATCATTACGATCGCGAGTCTTATGTAAAAGGGAAAGTTGTTCGTCACGCCCCACTTATAATAACTCTCGTACCAATGACTGAACACTGTTAAAAAAAACAAAAAGACAAAACAACGCTTTTTAAAATAGATTTTGCGGATGTTTTCGAGTTTACACTGTCGAATATTGGACTTTAATATGAAAGAAGACCTGACAGATTTTGAAAATTCTTGAAAACCTTAATGAGCATCAATTATTGGCACTTATTTTGTACTTTGTTTAATTTATTCGAATGCATTTCATCGCTGTATCACTTTGAAATGCTCTCAAATCATACTGACAAGAATTACCAGCTGGCCATTATTACCTCAGTCTCTCTTGGACACTAATAACACGCATGAAGATTACCCGATTGATGGACTATTTGCTGGACCATAATTATCCGCTTAACCGCGTTCTCTCGGTGACTTTGAATAATCGCATCTTCGACAAGTCGTAGCGAACTCGTGCATAATTTTTTTTCTTTTTGTTTTTTTTTATGGAGGTCTACGACTTTGGTAACGACGGATGCATTTTTAACGACGATTGGTAATGATAGTGATGAGGAAAAGACCGGAAAGATATGTTAGGGGATTATTCCTAAGCATATAATGTACATTGCATTCGACAAAGAATGAAAAATAACTAGTGAAAACGTTTATAAACTGCCATGAATATTTTTTTCAACATTCTCACAATAAAAGTACTCAAAATTCAAATTTCTTTGAACATCGTTTACGGATGTTAAAAAGTTTGTAAAATAATTGAATCATATTCGTTGTAGTTCATTAGTAAAAGAAAAGCTTGAAGGAGGGGGAGTAATGCAAAATTACCATTTTCGAAGCACCGAAAGCTCCCAAAATGAAAGGATCGAAAAATAATGTTCATCCGGCTGAAGCAGAGTTTTCTACCAAGGATTAAAAAATGTATGGAATAAAGCGAGTTACTTTGCCACTACTACCAATTAGCAAAAATAGAGAGGTCTCGTAAGACAATGGGGAACGTACATGAAACGGCATTCATAGGGAGAAGGTCTAAATAAATTTTCACGTGTGTATTCAATAGAGGAAAAAAAAGAAGAAGAAGTAGAAGAAAGAAATTAAAAATAAACAAAAAAACAACGAAAAGAGTTGAAAAATAAAATAAAAAAGTGAAGCTTATCTCGAAGAATGCGCTTATGTGTTTGTGCGTGGTGTGCCCGTGTATATATGTGAATGTGAAAAGCTTTGGCAGGTGCATAGAAATAAAATTCAATATAGTCAGGGATAGAAATACATTGAATAAGAATTCCAATGAATTTTCGCTACGTACGTAGCGAGAGTTGAAGTGCTTTTTGTTCGTAAGCCTCGAATTCATATTTGCTCTTTATTCCCTAGCAATAAGTAATACTCTCCGTTGGGAATTTCTACATATTATATATTCCTATACACACACACACGCACACACTAATACACAGTATATTTTGCCTTAAACGTACGCCACCGTTGCATAATCGTCATTGGTACAATAAATCATAGAGTTTAGAGCACATATACACACACTGGCGAACAAATAAATGGACGAAATAGCAAATGTTCCCTTCGGAGTAAAGTTCGGAAGAACGAGGAAGAAGAGCGAGACAGATTTCATTGGTCTTCGGGATGGAGAAGACGATATATATATATAGCAAATTTATATGTATATGTATCTGTAAATGTATATGGGGCATTCCACGCCAAATCGGCCACTTTTGAAATTCGCATTTTTTATTATATTGATTTTTTTTCCCCCTAATAGAACTCATTGAAAGCAGCTCATTTGATTTTTTTGAAATTTTTATCTTAACACGTTATTCGGAAACGATTTTTTTTAGAAATTTTCCGATTTTTTTCTTCAAATATCAATAACTCTCTCAAAAATGCAGTAAACCGAATGGATGAGCGGTCAAAATTTTAGTTCTAAAATGTACTTTCGTATAAGAATATGTAGAAATTCAACAAAATATTAAATACAACAATTTTTCAAATTCTAAGCGAGAAATATTATTTTCCATAGTGTTAGCCCCCTTCGATTTTGCTCTTGAATTTTTATGAAAAACTATCATTTTTTAAATGACTTTTAAGCCTAGTTTGATTACGGGAAAATCGTTCGTTGTATTTTTTATAATTAAATTGTGAATTTTGTTTACTATTAATCATGCACCAATCCCTGAAAAATCATATACAAACCAAATGGATAAGGGAGTCAAATTGTTCATTTTAACAGGTGCTTTCATTTAAAAATATATCAACAATTATTTAAAGATTACATAAATCAATTTTTTAATTACAAGCAAGAAATGTTTTTTTTTCCCGCAGTGTTAGTCCCTTTTGATTGTGCTGTTAAATTTTTATAGGAAACTACTATTCGTTTAATGCATTTTAAGACTAGTATAATTGTGGGGAAATATTAGTTTAATCAACAACAAAAATCTTTAATAACATTGACAATTTGAAAAATAGTACTATCTATTTTCTCACGTTCCTAGTTAGCTTAAAATTCATTAAATGAATCATGCTTCCGTACAAACATTAAAGAAATAAATGAATTAGTGAAATCGCTATGAAAAAAGGTTATTTTATCTTAGAATTGGAAAAACTAGATGATGTAAACTTGGAATAATTTTTCAGATATTTTTAAACAAAAGTACATTTCAGAACAAAAATTTTGACCCCCTAGACGATTCGCTTTGTTCGATTTTTCCGGGAGTTATAGATAATTGATTGTAAAAAAAAATCTATTTTTTAATTATAAAAATATACAACGGACGATTTTCCCATGATCATACTAAGCTTAAAATTTCTCAAAAAAATAATAGTTTTTTATAAAAAATTAACAGCAAAATCGAAGGGGGCTAACTGTGTGGAAAAAAACATTTCATGTTTAGAATTGAAAAAATTGATTCATGTAATGTTTTGATAGTTTACTGCATGTTCTCAAACGAAAGTACCTTTTAAAACTAAAATTTTGGCCCCTCATCCATTAGGTTTACTGCATTTTTGAGCGAGTTATTGATATCTGAAGAAAAAAATCGGAAAATTTTTCTAAAATTCATTTCCGATCAACGTGTTGACATAAAAATTAAAAAAAAATCAGACGAGTTCCTTTCAATGAGCTCTATTAGAGGAAAAAAAATTAAAACAATAAAAAATGCGAATTTCAAAAGTGGCCGATTTGGCGTGGAATGCCTCATATGTATATGTATATAAAACGCATTATACGTTAGTAATTAAGTTGAGAGTATAAACGAGGAAGAGAATGAGGGAGAATTTATCAAGACCGAAGAAAAATATAATTACGAAAGTTTTGTACATACAATTACTCGGTCGAAATAGATTATAAATTTCATGAAAAATTTTTGTCTAAATACGTCGAGAATGTTGCTTTTTAATATCTTAATTACTTGGTTCGTGTTCAATTAAAATAGTGAAGGTTGTTTCATCTTTTATATTCGATGGGACTATTTGACTGAGGCATTAAAAAAAAAAAAAAAAAAAAAACATTATTTTTATGTAAATGTGGTGAAATTCGATTATTGGAGTAATTAATATCGAAGCAACTAAAACTGTGCAGCTGTTATTACAATTTGTGAAGGATCAATCAATGATCGAATCGCAATTATGAACTTTCAGGAAATAACATATTCGAAAATAGCAGGCTGCATTGCATCCAATTTCATTTGGTTCAAAATGTTTGTAAAGTGTTTTGAAAATATCGCACTGAGATACAAGATTTGTTGTTTGAACAAAAATTTTGTTGAAATTGTTCAACACATTTTGATTTGTTTGTTCGAACCACTTAAATTGATGGCTCAAATAAATATAAGCTGCAACAAGCGTATATTTATTTTTGAGCCAGCAATTTAAGTGGTAGTGGAACAAACAAATCAACGTGTTGAATGATCTCAACAAAATTTTTGTTCAAACAACAAATTTTTTTTCTTAGTATCCGTGTTTTCTGAGTTTCGTTATCGTCATGAAATTGGTATTAAAAAGTTTCCTTGTTCCGAGTGATTATTCGGTATAGTCCTACAATCTTTAATCATAAAAATTTATTGTCGTTATTGAAGATCCATTGCGCTTGTTTATCTTGCATAGTTCATTCGAAATCCCAATCAAGGATTCATTTATACGTCTTTCATACGATAAATTGAATTTTGCGAAGTAATTGGTGCTCGCGCGATAGAGCATTGAACCCGGGTGGTTATCAGAGGATAGGAAGGGAATGGAAAAAGGCGAGTAGAATCTGCAGAGTACCAAGTGGGATAGACGTAGATTGGAAAAAGCAACGACGTACGTTGGCAGGAAGCAGAGAAAAAGTTTTCTATTATTGCATAAAAGTACACATTCGTATATATACACATATATTTTTAAAGACGAATTCCACGATGCTGCTAAGATAAGACGTTCGAGGGAATTTATGAGAAGGGAGGGGGAGAGACAGAGAGAGAAATGGGGGTGAGGAATTGAAGAAAGCGCAGAATCAGTCTTCATAGAGAAGTAACATGGCAAATGGAGACGTTTCAAAGAACTCAATTCTGAAAGCATGTTACTCATTCTATTCCAGTCCCAGTTTTAACTCTCCAACAATACATGGAACAAATATTAATGCAATAAATTTCGGTCTTACGTATTTGTACGATACTTTTGTCCACATTCTAACCCGTTAACTCATTTTCTCTCTCTTTCTATTTATCTGTCTACTTCTCTTATTTCTTTTTCTGTCTCTTCTAAAACCGTTTGCTTTCTGACCTACTCGTCCTATCCATACGTGTTCACCCTACAAGTTCTTTTTTTTTGTTGTTTTCTTCCAAAATGACAGTTCGGGTCTAACCAAATGAGCGGTTGGAGATTTTTCCTCAACAATTTGCCGGTGGATAAGGTTAAGGCCTTTCCTTCGGTCTCCCAGACCCCAAGGGAAAGGGAAATGAGAGAGAGAGAGAGAGAGAGAGAGAGAGAGGGAGGGAGAGGGAGAGGGAGAGGGAGAGGGAGAGAAGATCGTATGCCTCGAGGCCCAACCACAAAGCCACAAAACTCACGATGAGAGCACGTGCTCGTGGTTAGCTCAATGCACGGTTTCTTTTTTTTCTCGTTCCCTGATTTAATTGTTTCGTACATTCTACAATGGGGCCACCGATATTGCGTTCTGGTTTAATAAGGTGGGTCAATTCTCCAGAGATCCTGAGACCACCAGATTGCGCGTTTGATCAGGGGCAATGCTCTCTCGATTTTTTTTTTCTAAATTATTCAGAGTACCAGATCAAAGAGATTTTCTGTGTTACATCATTTTTCATTCCTCAATTTAAATAAATTAATACACCAAAAAACAAAATTTCAAACTCCCATTTTCAAGAGCTCTTTGATGTTATTCAGATTTATATTCAAGATTATGTAGTAAATGTTGTTTTTGCACTTAAAAATGAGTTCCTTATTTGTCCGTGCTTGGATGATGATGAATTCGTGCGTCTTTTGTTAATCCTGAATGAAGTTATAACGAAAGTTACTAAAACACAAGGAGAAAAAGAGTATAGAAAGAAAATGAGAAAACAAGAAATGAGGAAAAATTAAAGAAAAGTAGATTTGAAAATGACAACAGACTTATGTTGAAAAACACGATTCATACGTAGCGTACGAAGTTTTTGAGAGTTTCGGGCAGTCGATTGAAATGTCAACTGCAAAACAAGGGAATAAAAGGTAACGGGGAGGCGAGCTTGTTCTTTCGTATTGTAAACTTTCGTTTAACACATCGTCACAATTTACGGAAAATATATACATAAAAATATATACTTATATGTACTATATACATTTGTGTTACATACTTTGCGAATACACGTAAGCACCGAATGAATGTTATATTATGCTGCTGTTTCTGATGCTGTATACGAACACAATGGCCGCTCGAGCGCGCAACTTTCAACCGAACTAAACAAGTTTATTTAACTTACCTCGCTCTGCCAATCTCACTGCTCCCCTTTCTCTCTCACTCCCACTTTCTTCTCTGGCTTTGGCAAACCTTCGCTTCTGTTCCACAAAATCTTTCCTTTTTGCAACCCCATCCCCACTACTTTTCATCCCTTCCTGACCCAACCCGATTCAACCTCCAACTCACAAACGCGAGACTGCTACCCCCACCATGCGAATCCACCTGCAATAACGACCAAGAGCTGCAAGTTTTCCCAAAGTTCTCGACAGATTAACGACTATTGGAATTGTTGAAGTTATGGGTAAGTTCCCATCCCTCCCCCCCCCCCCTCCCCCCTCCCCGTCCAACCATCTATAACACACACGTACCCCCTTTGCCATTCGCAATGTTGAGTGAGGTTGATAAGGTTGTTCGAAGCGAGTGGAATGTGTGAGAAATGAAGTGGGGTTGGGGAGGATCGTAGGCAATATTATAAAAAGCTGAAACTGAGGAAATAAATGATTAAATTAAATTAGCTGACAAAATTTATCATTAATTCGAATAGATTCATTTGCCGTACGCAAAAAATTATTAAATTTACGATACATTTTTTGTTATAAATATAAATAAGTTTTATTGGACGAAAAAAATAAATAAATAAATAAATAAAAAACAGTTCTCGTTAAAATTTCTAATTCACGAATGTTTTAGTGATTTATGGTGATAATTCGTGATTATTTTCAACCACTTCGATCACAAGTCATTCTCATTTCCATCATTCTGAACGCTATTGAAAATTACATAAGGTTTAAAGATTTTATCCCCGAGATAAATCTCGGGAATAAAATTCATTGCTAAAACGCTTTATTGCCAAAGCAATGAATTTTTAAAAACTCCGTCTCGCGATGATTCCTTTTTATTATTTACGAAAATATATATTTCACAAATTTCATTCCTCTTTCGTGAAATGGTTTATTATTAACAATATTTAAAAAGTTCTATATCCGAAGATTCAAGATTAAATTTTTACCTTAAGCTGAAACTGAAAAATTTTAAAAAATTTTAAAAGCTGAAACTGAGGAAATAAATGATTAAATTAAATTAGCTGACAAAATTTATCATTAATTCGAATAGATTCATTTGCCGTACGCAAAAAATTATTAAATTTACGATACATTTTTTGTTATAAATATAAATAAGTTTTATTGGACGAAAAAAAAAAATAAATAAATAAATAAAAAACAGTTCTCGTTAAAATTTCTAATTCACGAATGTTTTAGTGATTTATGGTGATAATTCGTGATTATTTTCAACCACTTCGATCACAAGTCATTCTCATTTCCATCATTCTGAACGCTATTGAAAATTACATAAGGTTTAAAGATTTTATCCCCGAGATAAATCTCGGGAATAAAATTCATTGCTAAAACGCTTTATTGCCAAAGCAATGAATTTTTAAAAACTCCGTCTCGCGATGATTCCTTTTTATTATTTACGAAAATATATATTTCACAAATTTCATTCCTCTTTCGTGAAATGGTTTATTATTAACAATATTTAAAAAGTTCTATATCCGAAGATTCAAGATTAAATTTTTACCATTATTGTTTTAGAAAGATAATCGGTGATTTTTGACTTGATTTACTTCCAAAATTGCTCCACTTTCTCGGGTCAAATTAATTATACAAAATTACAGTTTAAAAACGAAAATTCTCGAGATTCGGGACTGTGAGAAAGAGAGAGAGAGAGAGGGCGGGAGGGAGGGAGAGAGCAAGAGAATGGTCGCATGGACTGATGAGTTTGTGAATACAGCACGTGGCGCACGATAAACTTGCATGATCGAGAGTGTGTACTTTTGTGGTGTACGCCACGATTTGCACCATGGTGGGTTAACACGGGACGCGTGTTCGCGAACAATGCACAACGTGCATACACACGGGGCATCCATAGTGGGAGAGGCAAGTTTAAGGAGCGATAGAGCGAGAGAACAACAGAATAAGAGAAAGAGAGAGAGAGAGAGAGAGAACTCGAGGCACTTTAGCATGTTTGGAGCATAATAATGCTCGAGTTTACACAAGAGTAACACGGGCTAAATGATTACGAGAGTGGGTTACGAGAGGACACTTGAATTCTATTATACATCCTCCACTCTCTCTCCAATCCGTTGGATTTAATAGGATTAACGATGAACCAAACGTTTATGTTCAGTTTAATCGAATTAAATTGTATATCATCGATGCTCTCGACCTTTATCAATTTTGTCTGTATACCGATTGTACGCATTAAACCGTTGATCATTCCATACTTGACCAAATTATTCGACAATTGGATTGAATTATTTCGAACAATGACTCAGCCTCAGTTAAATTCATTTACATATGATTTTTTCCTAATTCAATAAGTAAAACGAAAAAAACAAACCCAAATTTAGTGCTTCAAGATCTCGTTCACGTATAAAATAGTACTGAATCATATTCTATATTAAAAAAAAAAAAGAAAAAAAAAATCGAAATGTCGATGTTTCAATATTACCATAATACAATTTCCATACGACCAGGTCGTTTCGATAGTATTACCTTAATTCGATTCAAATGACATTTATTTGGATAAATGTAGAATTTATTGAATCTATATAAAATCCATTCTCAATTATACTTTGTGTATTTATAATACATATATTTACATATTTACATGAGTATTTTCATTATTATGCAAATATTCATCGCGTTATCCAATTTTGTCGAACGAGAATTGAATTACCGTCGGCTGAAGGGCGGGAAATACCGAGACATTTCGATTTACGGAATATATCGCTGTAATTCGTCGCTGCGTTTTGGGGGGAGGAGGTGAGAGGGATTAATCAGAAATTCTGTATTCCCAGAGCGGAACTTACTCATTGAAGGAGGCTACGAAAAGTATTTGAAACAATAATAAATAACAATAAGAATAATCAAATAAAACAATTAATAACAACTTAATAAAACTAGGAAATTCAATAAAATGTTCGATGAAGTGCGTTGAAATTTTTTTTTATTTCATAAAAAGTATAAACACAAGCATCAAAGGAAAGAGAATCGAACGAGATTACAAACTTTAAATGCTTTTCGGCGGTATATCAATCGCAAGATTTCTCTTTGGGTCCTTCGTTTCTCTTGCCCTCTCTCTCTCTCTCTCCCCCCCCTCTCCCTCCCTCTTCCTCTCCTTCCCTCTACCTCTCCATTTTACTCTCCATCTTCTTGGTTTCTTTGTCTTTCATTTTTCTTCCCCGCTTCCCCTTTTTTCTCTGTTTTCTGTACTGTTCCCTCAACTATCCACCCTTTATTCACCCAAATATCCCTCTTTCTCTCTCGCTCGTTCTTCTTTTCTCCTCGCGCATTCACCGGGCGTAATTTATCGCCAAAGTTTCGTCGCGCCGCTCGGCCTTTAATGGGCAGGGGCTCTCAGTAGACTTCAGAAAGCAAAGCTGTTGCGAGGCTATCCCTCAGGATGCTCGATCGGGATTCAGACGAAAGTTCTCGCTAAAGAATCATAAATGCAAAAAATTAAACTTTTTTTTTAAGCTCCACCTTTTGCGGCGAATAAATTGTAAATTGGTGCGGATCTATCGCCTTTTTTGGTCCTCTTGTTTTTTAATTACATGCCTGACTAAACGATCCAATTATATCGAGAAAATATATCGAAAAAAATTTTTTTATTCGGTGAACAAACATTAATAAATCGTGATTGATATGGAATTTTTGAATAATTATTTGAAAAAAAAGAAAAACCGCTTGAGCAAACTGTTTTCGTAATCTAATGCAAGCAGGAGGGATTTGATAAACACTGCGCCGTGTTATTTCGTGATATTAATTGGTAATTGAACGATGGAGGCTTGTGCTTGTGACGCAACGCCTTAGGGAATTTGTTATAATGCTTCATGTACGCGTATACCTTTGTATTATTCGATATTGCTTGTTCACGAGCATGTGGACGAACGGCATCTGTCGCTTGACTCGTTTTACATGAGAGAGAGAGAGAGAGAGAGAGAGAGAGAGAGAGACCGATAGAGAGGAGAGTATAGTGAAGCAAGTCTGTTGCACGTAGCTCGTTGAGCTCCTCCACCCTCGATAATATGAGTTCGACCCTTCGTCATAGATTTCAACCCTTGCGAATCTCGTTATCGGCTCTAGGCTATGGGACACCCTAGTTTTTTTACTTTTTACCAAGACCTTTCTTCTCCCTCTGAAATCTCGATGGGAATTCCCCCGTGAAAGCATAGAAGCTACTTAAGAACGTACATTCGTTCCCAAAAAGAACGTATTCGTTCGTCCTAATTTTAAGTTTTCATCCGGTAGATTGAAAAATCTTTGATATAAAACTGAATTCGTTATTATCATTATTGTCATCATTAATTTAACATTTTTATTGTATATTTTTAATATATTTATGAAATTATAAGAAAAATATAAATCTTTTCGTTCACTTAACGTGACGAATGAAATAATAACTTTTGTCTTCTGATGCACGTAATTTTTTTTTTCGGCACTACTATACAATGAAACGATTCCCAATCCCTCTACCTTTTTAACCCCGCTATTTTTCTTCTCGATCCCCATGTAAGCCCCTAAAACACACCCCTCGAAAAATCTTCTAATCTACCAATCAATCGCTCCGTACATACAGTACACCCAGCTAATATTAATTCATTCGGTTATCATTCTACACTGCTCGCTTTGTCTTCATTACATGTCTTCCTGCATGATAAATTAAATCAATTCGCGATATGAAATTCGATATAACCGAATGAAAAAACGGGAGATTCGTTTGTTGGGGGCGCACGTTCAATCAAAAATTGAAATACTGCGTTTGTGTTTGCACGCATGTGTTATTTTTTTTTTTTTTTTTTTGGTGCGCACGTTTAAAGTATTGCTCGGCATAAACATGGCGAAATTGTACACGTATGACGTGGTTTATGCAGCCACCGGGTATATGGAACGGAATGAAGTATAGTGCACGCTGTATATCTCCTTTATGGCAACCATTAACATATTTTTTGCCGTCCGTATTACCATACAATAGTAGCGAAAAATATTATAAATTATACTCGTAAATCAAGGTGGGCTGCCAGAAAGAGAGAGAGGGAGGGAGGGGGAGAGAGAGAAGAGAGAGAGAGAGAGAGAGAGAGAGAGAGAGAGAGAGAGAGAGAGAGAGAGAGAGAGAGAGAGAGAGAAGAGTTGGGTGGGAGAGATCCGTCGAGAGGAAAAGGGATAAAGTACACCTTACGCTGCGGAGGGTCAGGTTCCCCCTTTTTTCATCTTGATATGTATATCTACATGAGTAAATATATGTATAAAATCGCCAACTTACGAAAGTACCTTTTGCTCTACATATATAGACGTATACCAAGGTAGAAATGCGAATGAACTTCCTATTCGTCGATCCTGATATTTTTGTGAGCTCCCAGCATCTTCCCTCAAAATTCACCAAAAGGGCAAGGTAGGTAAACCTTGAAGGAAAATCCTACAAGGCTTATGTACATACGTAAAGAGCCTCTAAATGTGCATAATAAATGTTCGAATATTTTCTTTTTTTTAAGCTTTCCATATCCGTCAAATATTTCACGACTTCGAAGAAAACGTGCGAGGCTTCATATTGATTTTTTGAAATTTAAGGTCGATTTAGCCTTAGAATATTTCTACAGATTTTATCTTCATACTATTAATCGGAAAAGACGATTAAAATTGGATGATATTAATAATAAATGGACCACGATTGAAATAATCTTAAGGAAATTTTAACCCTCTGGCACTTTATTGTCGAAATCGACTCACTAATGTACACTAGACATAGACTTGTACTCCCAACGGTATTCAGCACGAGAAAATGGTGGAAAAGTGGTTGGGGAGATGTTTCTGCCTTGTGGGTGGACAATTGTTTAGTCAAGTGGTCCATGAGACCACTGGAGGCTTACCGGGAATGAAATAATAAGAAAGATTCGAGGCGTGAGGGGGCTCGAGCGGAAGTAAGAGAAAGAAGAATATAGAGAAGAGTCTGCAAACACTACTCCCGAGTAGGAAAAGACCCGCAGAACGAGTGGCCGCGAGTGAGGGTGGAAGAAGGAGGATGGAGGAAAAGCAGAAGAAAAACCGGAAATGTAGGAAACGAGCTGCGGGAACAATTAGTCATTGTTTCGTTTTAAATACAAAAATTCAAACAAAAAATTACTCAACTTTGAAAACTTCTTCGCGTTTTGAATGTAATCGTAATTCCAAGAGTCTCCCCGCTACTTTAAAATTTTGAATGAAAAAAGTATGTGGATTGCCGTCACTGAGTATCGATTAAACAATTATATTCATTAAAATTTCTTGCAAAAAAAAAAAAATTCTGTTGCAAATTTTCTCTCATGCATTTTGTTCAACCATCAAGATATTCGCGGCTATATTTTCGATTAATGCTTGTTTAATGAAGACAATTAATTATCGTTGGCCGTGTGAATTCGCACGTCAGAGCTATTTCGTTCAAAAAGTTGCCACAAATTATTGTATCGTTCTTTCGCCGCACTCTCGTCCCTTTTTTCACGTTTTTTTTTTCTCCTCTATTTTCTCTCGAATCAAGGCGCAGAGAGTGCAGCTGACCGGATTTTTTCAATGTTCACGATGTATACATGGGAGTGGATGAGAGGAGAAAAAGAGAGACGGAGCGATTGGCTGAAAGCGAGAAAATTCGTGTATAGAAAAAGGTTGTTTTTTTCGGGGCTGTCACGAACGATCTCCGAGGGTGGTTGCAAGTTTTTACGCGCCAAAGTCATCACGTGTAATACAAGTGTGCAAATCACGTGGCCTAATTCACACTAGAAGGCAATGGTCCTCTGCATTCCGCTGCACACCTTTTAGACAACATGAAAAACGTTTTCGAGTTTCCATTCGCCATTTTTTTCCGGTTATTTTCCTCGTTTCGATGCGAAGAAAAAATATGAAATAACAACAAGAAATTTTTTATTTATTTTTTTTTTCATGCGAGATAAAATAGTGCTGAATTGTATTAAACCGTTCGTAATCCAAAATTACCTCGATATTCGTAAGTCAATGTATTTTTTTCCATAAGCCTTCGATTCGATGCAGGCGAGCATCGGTTGTTCCACAATTGAATTTCCTATTAAAAACACCGTTCAAACAAGAACAAAACGCAATAAAAAATTATAACATAACCGAGTAAACACGCAAATATTTTTCCAATTAAATTTGTTGAATCCGCGTACTCGATATTTCAAATTTTTCACTTACACAAACAAAAAAAAAACTGGATCCGTTTTTCTTAAAACGCTCAACCGTATCTTCAAGTTTCAATTATGTTCTAATATTTCAGCCACTGATACGAAATACTGAGTAATGATAATAAGATTACAATTTTTCAAATTATTTACACTGATTGCGATTGGAACGGTTTACAGACCATGAAACCGGGCGTAATGTAGATACATAAGAATTTGAATTCCGAGAATAATTGAACGAGAAATTTAATTTGCCAAAGTCTCTCTCACTCTCGTGAGAATAATATTGAGAACGAGAATATTGTGCAGTTTGGCATATCACTCTCGAGACACGAGAGATACTGCTAAATGTGTACATTTCTATGTATATCTATATATACATTGTTGCAGGTTATATCCTACTGGTACTGCGCGTTTCCTGGCATTTCCAATTTCGGAATCACTATATGCATGCGCTTATTAGATGTTGAAAATATTGCAATTCGCTCGGGGGCACTAGGGGCACGTGATGTAGCATCAGCATTGCGATCGCGCAATGAATAGAGTGAGCGAGAAAGCAAGAAAAGAGTGGAAACTTATATGTACATTATGAATATATACAATACATATAACTACGTATGCATATGTATATAAATATAAAAATATATTGTATATATATATGTATATATAAATTCCATGGAGAGAAAAGAATATCTCGTTTTATAAAACAGCCCCTGCATATTTATCATATACAAATTGAACCCCTCGGCTTATTTTCTTGCTGTATGTACCTCTTTTTGCCTACATACTTTTTCGTACAGTATACGCGTGTGTGTGTGTATATATATATATATATATATATATATATATATATATATATATATATATATATGTTTGTATTTATGTGTGCGTACGAAATAAAGTATACTGTCATATGTGAAAAAGATAGAAACGTCGCTTGCAGCGGTTCTCAACGAAAATATTCCCTTTGAACGAGGAAAAGGTTAATAAAAATAAATTAATCTTCAGATGATGATTGCAGAAGAAAACGAAACAATGATTTTAATACCCTAAATTTGCAATTGCGTTTTTGTCAGTTGGCGATGTTCTCGGAATGTCTGGATGAGAAATTCATTTTTCTTTTTTCTATCAGTTTCGTAATAATTATAAAGATTTGAAGATTTTTTACATTATTTTCGCAATTTTGTTATTCGTAAAAGAAATGTAATTGGATTTCGAACGTGATGAATAGAGTTTCGTTATGTTTTAATTGAACCTAGAATTAGAAGAATTTGATTTTTTTTTGTTTCTTCAAATAACAATGAGCGAACGAACAAATTGTAATTATTACGAATGTAGCTTCGATTTATTATTTATTATGAATGAAAATATTATTATGAATTATGAATGAAAATGTTCATGCATAACAATGACCGTGAATCGTAATTATTTTGTACGAAAATGCTTTTTTCATGGTTACTGCTACGGACCATTCATTCGGATCTAAGTACAAGCGTAATTAGATTAGCTTCGTGTATGCAGGTTGACCGTACTTTTGATAACGGTCAACTCTCAGTTTTTTTCCTCTTTTTTTTCGGTTCTTCCTGGATTTTGATCGGAGAAACCAGAGCGAGAAAAAAAGAGAGAGGAAAGGATAGCAAGAAAGTCCGAAAGAAAGAAAAGGACACAAGAAAGAGAGATAATAAAAAAGGCTCGTTTATACCCTAGAGAGAGAATCGGCTCGTTAGCGAAATGAGTCCGTTTGCAAGCCAATTAAGTATCGAACCTCAGGGTTGAACGAGAAAAAGAGAGCGCCTAACGACCCTCCGGACATTGTACTCATTGTTCGCCCGAAGGGAGGTCTCGTGCATCGCGATTTTTCAATTTTTTTTGTCTTTTCTATCCAACGACGAATCGCTTCTCTCTCTCTCTCTCTCTCTCTCTCTCTCTCTCTCTCTCTCTCTCTCTCTTTCTCTCTCTCTCTCTCTCTTTCTCTCGCTCCTTTATCGTTTTTTTTTATTTTGTATACTTTATTGACAGAATTGCGATATTCCAAAATCATCATCCTTTTTTAACTATGAAGAAGATGATTGAGAATTCGTTTCTCCAATTAAATGACAACCCTCAATTAAAAAAAATAAGAGACTTTTTTAAGAATATCATACATTTATCTGAATGAATAAACGAAATGAATAAATAATTTGTTTGAGGAAACTTTTTTTTTCTATAATTGGTAACATTTTTGTTCAGATATTATTTTGTTCTTTTTTTTTTTTATCGACGTTTATGCCACAGCCTTTTTTTATGAAAACCACGTGAACGATGTCTTTATAAGCTTCCATTTATACAAGCTGGTGAATACATTGCCCACCCCTATTTCTCTCGATTCCTCTCTTCCCCTGGTCTAAAAGTGTGTACCGAGTTTCGTAGCAACTTACTGTCGTACGAAACGTCGCACTGATTGCAGCATTCGGGAGACAAGTTTCCTCGTAATATCTGTGTAAACTCTGTCGAACGATCAATTTGTGCTCAGCATTACAACACTAATGCGAAAGCTTCATGAAACTTTTGTCCATATTGCTGGGCAAATCAACAACTGTTTAAACTCACGTATAAATTGGATTTCGAGTGATTTCATTTGCTTCATTACGAGCAATCAATAATACGATATCAATTATTATTCTCAATGGTACATTTGCGCAGCAAAAATAATTCTCATAAAACATTCAATAACAGTTCAAGGTTTTTAGTCTCTTTAATAAAATGTCTCCATGGATTCACATTAAATTGAATCAACATAATTGGTATCGTGAAATCAAATATAATCTATAAATGTTCGTAATGTATGGGATAAATGAACTCACTGACGAAAATTCATGTAAATCTACCAGAGTTACGAATGAAAATACCCTATAACGACTACGTGAAACTTTTCCTTCAGTTCGAAATTTCCGTATAAATTATTCTTCGAGAGCATTAATTAAATTCTAGTTTTTTGAGGAGTAACGGATATGTGGCTACTTTTGGCTTGGTTTAGACGGACTGAAAAGCCCACACATTTCATTCCGAAATTATTTATTGATCAAGGCTGTTTCCGTCTCGAATTATTATGGTTATCGTGTCATTACGAGGCACAGAAGTGATCTTAAAACTTTCCTTTCGTTGTTTCGTTCGAAAGCATTAATTATGCCAAATTATTCCATCAAAGTTATAGTTGCTGGTACGAAATAATTATAAGCATTCAGGCCGTGTACATTAGTAATCGAAAATATATATACGTACATATTTCAGTTGCGACTCGGCGTGGCGAATCGTTGGTTAGACAAGTAGGTCAAGTGGAGCTCGAACGAAAAAGGAAAAGGTGAGATATTGAACAAAAAAAGAAAGAAAACCAGGCCAGATATTGAAAAAATTTACAACGCACGTTTTTCGATTCCTGATATCATAATCCGACAGGTATGCAGTTAATTATTAAAAAAAAGTATGTTGAAAAATGCAAGTCAAATGAAAGACAAGAAACGAATCTAGTTTTGGACCAGTTTGTCGTCGGTTATTTGATCCGGAGTGTGAGCAAGACATTTTTTTTCTTGTTTCTTCACTCTCGCTCTCTCTCTCTCTCTCTCTCTCTCTCTCTCTCTCTCTCTCTCTCTCTCTCTCTCTCTCTCTCCTTCTCATACAACGAGCTAACTCGTGAAGGATCGCGCGGTTGCGTGAGGTTTAACACACCCAGATTTATATGTATATGTATATATGGCTCGAACAAATCGCTTTCATACAAATTCTCGACCAGTCAAAGAGGCGTTCACTCCTCGATAAAATGCACTTCACGTATGTATTTGTATATATTTACATATATCGTAGATAATTGGTGAATATACATATGAGAGAAAATGGCTGTTTAGGTTAATTATGATTTCGGAGAACGACCATTTGACTCATTACCAGCGAGTTCAACAAGTTTAACCAACGAGGTTAAATTCACTATGAAATTTCGTTACGAAAATGTGGTGAAATTTCTATGGCCCTTCAAAGTCCTTTAGTTACATCGCTACTCGTGCTTATTTACATCGATTCTGTTATAAATTACTGCTTATTCAGAAATTGCTCCAATTTACTTTCTGCAGAACTACTAAATTATGTTGAATAATAAAGAAAAAAAAAAAAATCTCGACGATTCTCCATCATAGAACACACTTTTCCTTTCATTTTGATGAAATATAAAGAGGTAGCATATCCATTATGAAAATAAGCAAGGGAAGCGCTCATTACTGGCTCTGAGGCCATGCTGATTAATGATTTTAGAGGTGAAGGTTCACGGTTCATGAATAATTAATTTGTTTTTTCTTTTTGTTTCTCGATGTTGCAATTACTTGGAACAATATTCTCGAGAATAATCCATCGTTTGATAAATGTCTCGAATAATCGTTTTGTTTTTCAATAAGTTTGTCAACAGGTTTGTCGATAAATATGCTATAAAAAATTAATTCCCCAATTAGAATTACAAGAAATTTTGAACTTGGGAATATAACATTTAATTTTTAATTAACCTTCGAGGTGGGAGTCAATCGGTAATTATATTTATAATTCTATAGCAGAAAATCAGACGAACTGCTTTCACATACGAAATTAACACACAAACATTTACGATATATTAACATATAATGAAGTGATTATATAGACCAAGATAAAACACAAACGATTCGAAACTCGCAGCTTTTTGCAGTCACGTGTACATACGATTATATGTGTCCGTGTCATTTGTGTGTACAGTAATCCAGTATACAGTTAATTAAGGTTATTTTAGTTTGCAATTTCGCCTGCAATTTGCGCGGATTTCTGTAATCGGGTATTAACAATGTAGCTTTACCCACACACGTTTCCCAAGAATCCGTAATTTCGTGTTATAGATACGTGTGTATATCCATATCTCCTTTTCGTTTTCCCAACGACATGGACTTGACGAGGGGGTTTTTTTTTTGTTTTTTTTTGTTTTGTATTACAAGCCACGTAATATTTATGTGAATAAAAAGCTGGTGCATAGTCTTGAAGAAAAATGAGACATACATCGAGAGAAGGGGAGAGGAAAAATTACCCAGCGATAAATCTTCGAGCATTTTTCTTTACTTGCTCGTATTAGTGAAATTCTTAGACGACAGTTGAAAAAATAGCTGTCTTAACTCCCATGTAATGTATATCTTTTTGAGGAATATTGAAAAAAATAACTGCTATGCGTTCTCGCAGGGAAACCAAAGTAATTGAAATCGATGTAAAAATAATTATGATACAGAGATAATAATACGGGAAAAAATGGTAATAAGCTATCATTAGGGTTTTTAGTCTATATCCTTCGTCATTGAATTTATTTTGTTTCCGGGAATTGTACTTTGAATTTTTTAATCATTTGGAAATAAGTGTGCAGAAAGCTTTTTTTCTCCACTAATTAGAAGCATTGTGTTTCTCCATTTTGCCCAGAGTGCTTAAGCCATCAAGACTTTTTATCGAAAATTATTGGTACGAACACTACTGTAGTTTTCAATGGATTCAGCGAGTGGTGGACATGTAACTTCTTTTTGTTTTTTTTTTTTTGATTATTTCAGCATTGTTAGGTTGATAAATGTCCATTTTTCGATCACGTCTTTATTGTTAATATATACGTTCTCATTGTTATAAACCATATATATCTCTTCCTCTCTTCGAGGACTTCGCGAGGACGACGACAACGAACCCATACTCCTTTTAAGGAACACGTAACCACTTTCTATTCCACACGGCTGTGCTCTCGATCTACCCGAGACGAACAGAACCGATTAAAGTTTTTTTTTGTTTGTTTGTTGTTTCTCCTTTTCTACCAACCTTTTGCCTCCCCGCACCCTTCGAGCCATAGCTTACAAAGCACACAGCACGTGAATACATAAGCTCTTTTCGTTTATCCAGAGCCAGAGCTAACGCGGCGAAAACGTAACTCTGTCGATGCTCTCTCCACACTAGATCTTTTTGTAATCTCACGAATGACGTTAACTCAGATAGTATTTCTATGAATAAAAGTAAAATTCAATAATAACCAACGCCCGGGCACGGTCAAAAACACAATCTGAAAAAAAAAAGTGGGGCAGAGCTGTGTTGGGGACATGGTCGTAGGTTTTGACGTGAATTTGTTCGCATTGAAATTGTAGATTATCCAGTTATATAAAACGAAAAACATCTGATTCATAATTTCAATGAAAAACAAGAAACTTTTTGGATCCAGGTTTACCACTTGGAATTTTCCGATTTTTATTTCAAATTATACTAATCAACACCTCCAGAAACTTATGAGGACTATTCTGTATTTCATTAAAATTAAACTACTTTTTTGGATTTAGCTCTCCGCCACAGTGTATCCACGATTGAGAATTTTTTAATTTACATATAAGTTTAACCGAAATAAAGTAACTTCTTCCATTTTGAGTCAGCCGTATTATCACTGAAAACCGAATTTTGTTGAAATATTGAAATATTTTGTTGGATGTATTCAACAAAATTATTTCGTCGAGACAACAAAATTTCTAATGTTACAACAAAACTTCGTTACACCGAAAAGAAACTTTGTTGAAACGAGAAAAATTTAGTTGCCTGGACAAAATAATTTTGTTGAATACGTCCAACAAAATAATCTCATTATTTCAACAAAATTCGGTTTTCAGTTATAGATTGGCCATTTTGAATTCGCGAATTTTGAATTTAAATCATAATCAGCAATCCGAAAAACTTCTGGGCATCAAATTTTATCCAACACAAGGAACTTCATGAATTTCGGGTATGCCGAATCGAAATCGCCATTTCGAATTTTCAAATTTCAATATTTAAAACAATTTTACATATTTTTTGGAGTATTATTTTAAAGACGTATACGAAAAATGCCAATCAAAAAGTTCAAAACAAACATTCACAGGCCAAATGGAGAGTCATTTAATTCTCTGTCCCTGACGTTTCGTTATTTCACAAAGTGAATTACCTGCGACTGCGCCTCTAATGTTTGATTTAAGCTTTTTATTAGATGACGTTTTTTCAATTCGTGTTTCGAGACTACAAATGGATCTTAGATTCCTAAACATATCCTTTTAATAAGTTTTGTTTCTCGATTTTACTTCAACCGTTCATTATACTATTATGAGCTTAAACTAAAACAATGGGAGCTAATTATTCAGCAACATTCATTTCTATGCTGTGTCATTGTGGAAAAGAGTCGATAATTTTCTTTTAATTTTCTTGCAAGATGATCATTGAAACTCGAAATATGTAGAGAGTTATAAAAGTAATCGCATGCCACCGGATATAGAATTTCCGGACGAAAATCGTCCTGTGCCATGATACTACTGATATTTATGATGTTTCCTCGTCATAACGAAACGAAAAAGAATTTTACAGCCTGTTCCTAGGGCTCTTCCGAATAATTACCCAATTTCAAATGACTCTGTTTACTTTTTTTAACATGTCACCGTACTCGATTTATATATGCAATTTTTTTTACCTTCAAATATATTTTGATGACAGAAATTATTTTTTTTTCACTTGAACAAATATGATGCCGAATTATTCTCTCTATTCTTTTTACTGTAATACCCATTCGACCTATTTGGAAAAAAATGTTTTTTTTTCGCCTCGGTAGTTTGTTCAGTTACAGCTACATCGTTTTTTCGTTGCTTTTTTTTTCCTTTTTCAGGCAAAAATGTAGCCGGGAAACTCAGACAAATCGATCGACCCCTCATACATTGAAATCGGTCAAATCGTTTCGGCTGTGCGAGCGATCACGTGAACTCACATGCATAAACTGCTAAAAATACAATTCTTGCTTGTTTCTTCACCGTATAATTGAATAAAAGTATGTACATGCTTCTCCGATCGTGCATTCTTTCCTAATTCCTCGTGAGGCTAAAAAAATCTAAACCGCTTTGATTATTTTCTGATCATCAGCTTGGACTAATTATGTGGTAGAATAAATTTAATAAAACGTAATCCGTTCTCCTTCGAGTCATAATTAATGAGGTCTTAAAATGCAGGGTTAGAGAAAATTGCATTTTTATAATTCATAAAAAGAAATGTAATTGATAAAGATTTTTTTAAATTTTGATTCGAAATATTGAAGGTTTAATTTTTTATATCTCAAAAGGGATGACTGCAGGAATTTAATCGATAGTTTATAATCGGACTTTCACTAGCTATATTTATATATTAGTGTCGTTGAATTTCGTCTCAATTCTCGGCCATAGAGGGGCATCTCAGCATCAGCAGCACGGGCATAGCCAATTAAACGTCCCTCCTTCCTACCCCGAATAATTCCAATTAAGTGCGAGAAGGAAAGTTTAATTAAATCTTGTTTAATAGGCTTAAGAAACTCCTTCGGAGATTGAGCGAGATCCTCGGCCATCTTTCTCTCTCTCTCTCTCTCTCTCTCTCTCTCTCTCTCTCTCTCTCTCTCTTTTTCTCTCTCTCTCTCCTGCCCTCCTCTAGCTTCTCTCAAAGTTCGACTATAATGGCATGAGGCTCAATGATATTAAAGGGTTTATGCTGGCACTGCGTGTTTTCTGCTCATCCTGTTAGTCGTGCGTACAGCGAGAGCCTAACTCTCGCATTTTCGGTTCTTTTTGTAACCTTTAAAAAAACTTAATTATCCCGAATCACTCTAATGTCCCGATTTTTTCCTCCTTAATCTCGTTTTAGCCTTAATCTCGTTTTATTTATTCTTCCATCATCCAAAATCAAAAGATTTATTTAAAAAATATTATCACGAGTTTACTCGTGAATATGTTTTTGATGCTGTTTTTCTTTGAATTTTACTCGTTTGTATGTTTTCCGTTTACTAATACATTTTTTTTTTTATCATTTAATTTTTGAGACCAGTTTTGAATTATTTGCTTACCTCGAGATGATCACCTTTCTCCTGACAGGTTAAGTTTCTCATATGGATTGTCGTCGATGATTTATGACATTGCTCGAGAAGTCTATGTAGACATAAAACACGTTCATGTATACCTAAGCTGATCCGGATACGAGGCTTTTCAGCTCAAATCGACACATTTATTTGACCATTTTCTATCTCTATACTTTTATTTTTCATTTGATAGAGCCCGTGGCATAGAAAATATATGTGAATTTCGGCAATTTTTCAAAACTTGAAAAAATACACTGATAAAAACTATAATTATCATCCGCAAATTCAATTGAAAATATTTCATCATTTCAAAAAAAGATCTGAACGCTAAGCATTATTGTCCTCGCGATATTGAATCGCTCATTCAAAAATCAATAAATTTTATCGTCTCTGTCACTTCGTTCAAAAATTCCCTGTACAAACACATGCGTCAAGTTTTTCTACTTCGTTCTTCACGTATATTGGCATTTTCCTCGTCTGAGAGAAGAGGAAAGCGAGAAAACGGAATAGAAACATTAGTTAATAAGCTGTGGCGAAAAAACATCATTTTTATTCTGTTTTTACGGAGAGGGAGGAAAGGGAGCAGAGAGAAAATCGTTATTTATGTAAATGCTGCAAAAGGATATCGTATGTATAAACTATTCCTTGAGCTTGGAAGGTTTTAATTGGATGGTGAAGAAAGCTGCTCCTGTTCCATCTGGTGCAACCTACACAAACACACACTCGCACACGTTTGTAGCATATGTTTGTATTTGGCATGGATCTCGATGATCCATCGGTCTGTGCCCGGGGTTAACGATCCAGGTACACATTACGTTTCTACAGTTTAAGAAAAAGAGAGAAAATCCATCACGGAATTGCAATGAGAGGTTCGAAAGTGTCGTACACGCTTATATTTCTTCTTACCACTATTTTCAATCTATTCAACGTCTACATAACACGTGAAATACATATTTACATTTGCTAAAACGAGAGATCGCGAATCAATAGATCAAGCGAGAGATCCAGGACAAAAATCATCTTTCCGACGGGATAGATCGATCTTCGGAGATTTATCACCAATGCATTATAAGTGCTCGATATGTTCTGAGAACATAAACGATTATTCATTATTCTATGAATTCAACGTTACACTTGTGTGCGTGTGCAGTTTCATAAATTTTAGTTTTGCGACTTTTACGGCCATTATTTTGTTACAATAGTTTATGGCTTCCGGATGGATGCCGTGTAGAGTTTCAGCGTATTGCCGACGTTTCGCAAACGTTACAGTTTGCATCATCAGGGCTGAGAGCTCCGATACTGTTTCATAAATTCTCATTGAACCGACACCCTCGCATTATTCCGTATTTCGCTACTTTCAATCTCGATTATACTCCTCGTGAAATTAATCCATTCCAACTTCATGAGGTTAGTCGAGAAAGATCTCTGTCGAGTAGCATGAAACATTTTTTTATTTTCGATTCTTTAGATCACTCTTTCTATCTCTATTGGAGTTAAATTTCTTTTTTTCTTCTATTTATTATTTTATATATCATTTTTCAGGGTTGTTACGCATATGGAAAACAGGGAAAATCTGGAAAACTCAGGGAATTTTTTACCCCTTGGAATTATCACGTAAAAGTCAGGGAATTTTGAAAATTCTTTGAAATTTTTTGAGAATTGACTTTTCACAATAATCACAAGAAATAAAACTACCGTCTCCACAACCGTGTGAACAAAAGTTGTGATATTTTTATCAACCGTCCGCTTCAAAATTGAGTTATATTCTATAACTGCGCATATTATTGAAACGTATACACGTGTAACTGAAAAATAATGATTGTCAACTATTTACATAATAATGGATAATCTTCTAGTAGAAGGAAACAGATACGTTTTCGAGTTGTGTCAGTGACGCAATAAAGTTTTTTTCTTGGCCTCCTGTTTCATATATTTTCGAATGAGCAAATGAGGAAAAAAAAATTCTTAATCTATTGTAGACACGTATTTAAATATATTCTTAAGGTATATACTGTACTGCATGCTAGTCAAATGAGTGCTAAATTTTCACAATTTTTTTTTATGCCAAGCTTAATGCACTAATTGAACGTAGTGTTAGTGGATTTATATCAGAGCATATTTTATTAACGTAGAAAAATATTAAAAACGATAGATTTGCGAAACCATCAACTGATAAATGCAAATTTCCATGAGGGCACATTTTCATCGGAATTTGTCAAAGAATAATTCGTAATTTTTAACCGATTGCAATGCACCATGTCTTATTTTGTTCCTAAAGAGATCCTTTACGAATTCACCACGTACATTTCTTCTAAGCTTGATCGTTCTACTGTTGCAGCCAATTGTTTATTTAGTGAAAAAAATCTTTCATAAACAAATTGCTATAATTTCCAAACCAATAAACTTTGAAAAAATTTACATGGTCAATTCGTAAAGAATCTCTTGAGGAACAAAATAAGACGTGGTGCATTAAAATATAGTTAAAAAATATAGATTATTCTTTGAAAAGTTCCAATGAAAATGTGTCATAATGGAAATTTGCCACTATCAGTTAACGCCTTACATACGTCCAGCAGCGCCTAAAACGCGCTAAAAGAAAAACTGTTTTTAGAAGAGATAGCAATAGAAATTAATAAAAATAATTTTTACACATTGTTTATTAGTATTTAAACTTTATAAAAAAATTTATTTCTTTATATATTTGTTTATAGTTTCGGCTGAAAATCATGATAGAAATGTTAACTTTTCTCAGTATTGCAAGAAGAGATGTTAGTATTTGACGAAAATGTAATTCTCCCAAAATTTGGGCCTTCTAAAAAAATTTTCATCGATTGCTAAAGTGGTTCGAAATTAGAAAAAAATATCGAAAAGTCGTTTGCGCGACCTCAACATTTTTTTTGTAGGGTTCCACATTTCAGGAGAATCACTTCTTATTTCAAGTTCTAACATTTCTCTTGAGCCCACGAAAAAAGAGAAATATCGATTTTATTTGCATCACGCTAATACATAAATACATGGTTCAAATTATTTTTTCCGAAACAGTCTTTAGTTCTAGTCTTTCGTTCTTGAAAATAAATATTTCATGAGAACAAAGTATTTTATATTTAACCGTATTTTATCTGGAATATCTATAAAACCTGTTTGGTAAACCTGCAAAAGTCAGGGAATTTCGGAATCAACAATGCGTGACCAACCCTGTTTCTTTTATTTCTATTTTGAGCCAAGCCAGCGGATTTTAGAATTTGAGATTTTTTATTGATTTTATTAATTGACAGATTTATTCAGCCTCCTCGGCTATTATAAAATTCCTTAAAATTTGTTTTTCATATGTCACTTATGTTTAACTTAATCTATTTACATTATATTCGCCTAATTCCTATTCGCCTTTATTTGCAAATAAAGAATTTTAATTAATTTCGGTAGAACTTGAGCTGCTTCGTAACATTTGGTTTCACGATCGATGAGTAATTGATTCATTTTTTTTATTAATTATCTCAAGTGTTTTTTTTTTCGATAAAATAATGAATGATAATTGATTGAATGAAAATTTGTCGTACACTCAACTTAATAAATAACCAGTGGTGATCTACTTGTACCGTTGCTTCCGACTTCGATTTCTCGTCTGTGTCCTACTGGTGTAGAATTGCGTCATTGATTATCGTTTCATGAACCGGTTTTCGACGAGTTCGCAGGCTTTCCGCCTTCTCTTTATTTCTTTCTTTCTCGCATCATCTCTCGCCGAAAACTTTCGACTCCCGCTGATCTGGGTCTAGGAGTCTCGAGTTGTCGTTGGTCATCGTCCATTCTGTGGTTTCCCTCGTTCTCTCCTCCGTCTTGATACGGATACTCAAGAAATAATCGTCACGAATTCAGCGCGAACGTCACGAGAATCAGTGGCAAAGTAAAAGGAAAAAAAAAAAAAAAATAGATAAGAATTGTTCAATATGGCGAAATTTGCCACCAGCTCTCGGTTTACCTCGATCTATTTAACGTATAACCTCAAAAAGAAACAAAAAAGGTAGAAAAATATACGCTATCTCGTCACGAAGTTCGTGCCAGGCAATAGTTGCCTTTTTTATTCTCATCTTTAGATTCCTCGAATGAGCCTCGAATGAAATAGAAATTTCAAGAAGAGAGAAAGAGGGGAAAAATATAGTTGCGTCATCATCGATTTGTTTAATTCTCTTTTGTTCTTTCGTTTACATAATTTCCTTTTTTCTCGTCCTTTGTCCAACAGTTTTATTATATGTGCAGATTTCGTCCACCGGAAAGCACTAAGCTCTTTCTCTCTATCTCTCTTACTCTCTCCGAGTACCGCAGAGAGAAGCTCTTCAGAAAGACACCGGAAGGGGGATTTACATTCGTAATTTGTATTTTAATCAAGCTACTAAAAACTTTGCTCCGGAGCTCATTTCGAGTTACGAAACTAACACAAAACTTGTTCTTCAATTCGGACCATCTAGACTCTATACATATGTATATCTACAAACGTATAGATGTTGTAGAAAAAATATATATAAAGATCTATGCTCGTGAATAGGAAAAAAAAAGTCTCTTTTCATTCGCTTTCCTGCGATTTTAAGCTGAAGCTAATATTACTGTATCTACGATTCACAATTCTCCATTCCTTTTTATATTTTTGCAACTCTATTGTCTTCGCGTTCTAGGCTATACATTCTATTCGCACGATTTATCGTGAATTTTGCAACGAGCTCCGAGCATAAACTCAACGGGCGTGAATAATCAGTGTGCGATATTTTTATTTCTCCCCTGTTGCCAATTTATCTTCAACTATATTTATATTTATTTATTTGTTTGTTTATTTTTTTTTTTCATTTTCGTAATATTTATCAAATAAACTGCTGCAGTATCAGACAGTTCGAATGAGTAATTTCAGCCGCATGAGTACGTATCTCTTGCTGACAAATTCTGCAGAGCTCAATGGCAATTGGCGAATAATTGGCTGTTAATGTTCCATACGAGTTTAAAAGTCTCGATATACCACGAGTTACACCTCATCAATGTCGGCGATGTACAAAAGCATGTAAACACAGTGTTGTTTTTCATTTTTATGCTATTTTTTTTTTATTTTCGTTAATTTAATACTCATTCAACTAATGCCTAAATTGCAACGCAAGTGCTTCAAGAATTCGTTGCAAATATCTGCAAAACTTACGATGCATTATGCACGAAAATAAATACACATTTGCAGAGATGTATGCTTGGTAAACTGCAAACGAAGTACTTTCGTAAACGAGAGTAATTACGAGGCTCTCAGCGATAAATCATCCTCTCTTCTCGTGGATTCTCTATTCGCGCTCTCTTTCTCTCTCGCTCTCTCTCTCTCTCCCTCCCCCCCCCCCCTCTCTCTCTCTCGCTCTCCCCCTCTCTCTCCCTCGCTCTCCCTCTCTCTCTCGCTCTCGTTCGATCGACGACACTAATTAAAACTCGGAGCAAGTGAGCACCATACCGATTCTTCCATCTCTCTTCTCGTCTTCTTACATTCATCCCTTTCGTGCATATAACGTTTTCTTATAACCAATTTAATTGACTCACTCTACTTCCCTCTTGTTGCTCTTTTAACTCGGCAGAATTACATCTCTCATTCGCCCGAGCACGTTCTTGAGCACACTCTAAATTATTACGAGGAAAAAGTTTGCGATTTTGTGCAGATAAATTGATGCATTTTGTGCAGCGAGAATAGAATTTTTATTTATTTAAAAATCAGGGTCAAAAATGTGGAGCTTTCACTCCTTTTGTTGCCAATTATCATAGATCGTGACTAATTAACTTAAATTTATTCTAAGTGATCGATGTATGTACAGGGAAAAAATAAAGAGATATATGAATAGTACTTACGTAATCGTGAGGCAAAGTTTCCCCGAGTAAAACAGTGTTTTGACATAAGATCGATCAGAAAAAAACAATCAAAGTTTTCTTAAATTACACGTAGCACGAGACATCTTGCGAGTTTCTCCCCTACCGTCTCATCTTTATGTTAACCACCTGAGAAAATACAAAATGAAAAATATAAAATTGAAACGAACGACGCTGAAAGAATTATATTTGATAAATTGCCATGGAAATCATAAGAAACAAGTGACTGTACGAAATGTTTAAAAATATTGTGCAGCTAAATTGTAATTTCAATGGAAATAAAATAAAACTTTTTGCTCGATGGCCAGTAAAATATATTAACGGTGACAATCCAAGAATTGGGCGGTATAAGTAAAATTTATTTTGCAAACTCGTTATTTTATGCTTACAAAAAAATTTTTTAAGTAAAATGCCGCGCGTGTAATGAAAATTTCAATATTTACTTCATTTTTTTATGAGTGTCACGGTACAAATTTTTGTACAGTCGTCGTTTCACGCGTTACTGTAATAATTACATGTTGCCTTTGAATATTCACATGTTTTAAACTAAGAAAAATTACATAATTAGTAATAAATACAATTTTTACATGTCCCAGGGTGTATCATACGAATTTTTACTGTGAATTACAGCCCAAAAGTTGTATTATAATTTTTCACGTGTTCCACACAGAATAGAGAAGACTAAAAGAATAAAGGTAAAAATGTTCTCGCGGCGAGAATAAACTGCCTGTAAAGGAACGAAGGGCAAGCGGATGAAAAGGTACTTAAGAATAAGGTGGAAGAAAAGAGATGAACGAGTGATCGAAGATATCTCTGGATATTATACAACAATGAGAGGAAAAAAAGAAGAAGAAGGCACAATAAATCGAAAACGTTCTCTCTTCTTCTCGACAAGGAGAAAAATTCAAATCCAACGATCCTTTATTTCACTTACTTTTATATGAAAAAGTTTTTTATACACACAGCTGATATTGAATCTCTAAAGAAATGGAAAGAGATTACTTATTTGACACGAGAAGTTTAGTGGTTTACGCCCTTTTGTTTTTCAATGCTAAATGGAGCTTTGAATGAGGAACAAGAGGAGCTGTGAAAGGGAGAGAAAAAAGGAGAAAGAGGGATGGAATGTACTACGATGCGCATGAGCGTGACCATTTTTATTTCGATGGTAGTAGAATTTTATGTGAGCCGTAAAGTACGTGAAGAGCACAGCTTTTCTTGTCCCCCTTAGTTTTTTTTCTCTCTTCCACTATTCATCCCTCATCCTCTACTGTTTTGCCTCTTTCTCGTTTTTTCTCGTTTTTTACGTTCATTTATTCTCGCCATATATCGATTTGCCTCAACAATAATAATTCAAAAGTTTCTCTTGCTTCACAATTTTCGACTTCAAACATCTCCATAATTTTTGCCATCACTTGTCGAGAATTCCAATTTAAAAAACTCAATTTATCCTACTCAATTTGATATGAGATATTTTGTGTTCTTCATTCCATTATCTCGTAAGAAAAATTCACAAGAGAAGGACAAACGAAAATGGACGATGAGAACAAAATGAAAAAATCGATTGTGGATAAATTTTTATTTTGCACACCCCCATTTTTGTTTCACTCCCTTTCTCCCTGTACTGGAACTCTTAACTTCTGGTACCGATCGTAAATTAACCGAGCGTCTAAATTGGACATGAATTTCGCATGAGATCCGTTCCATTATTCAAGGCTCAGCACAGAGCGCAAGTAGCATCAGACCAACCAGACACGAAACAGTCGATTCTCTCTCGCGATCCTTGGAGAAAGGATCCTTGTATTCCTCTCTCCGAGATGAATAGAAAGAGAGAGAGAGAGAGAGAGAGAGAGAGAGAGAGAGAGAGAGAGAGGGCAAGATTATACTTGACAGCTTGCGAGCACAACATAAATGCAGCATTATTCTACTTTTTCTCTATTTTCTGGGCATTCAAAGTATTTTCTGATGCGCGACGTTGATTGATCGAGTAAGAATATTACTCATCGATAATGTTTTCTCTTATTGACGTCCTCGTAGGTATTAATACAGTGGCCTGTAAAAGTTTCGGGCCACCCTATTTTTTATGCACATTGAACAAAAATATGGTGGTGAGAGATAAACAAACGAGTAATGATAACACGTAATCACTTATATTTAGAAACAATAGGTTGTATCCATTGATATCGATCTTAAATCATTAATTTTTCAACAATTTTTTATGACTGGCTGTGCAAAAGTATTGGGCCGCGTACTTTTGGGTATGAAAAAAATAACAAAAAACTTGAAAAATAAGGAAGCATGTCTTGGTCTTTTCCACTCGACTCAATACTTTGTTGCCATACCCTTAGCAGCGACGACTGCAGCGTACCTACGAGGCATAGACCCAATTAGTTGTTTGATTCGTTCTTGTGGCAATTTTTCCCATTCGCTTCGCAAATGGTTCCACAATTCCGTTTTGTTGGAGTAATTTTTTGTTCCAACACGATGCTTGAGGTCTTGCCACAGGTGTTCAATAGGATTTAAATCTGGTGACTGCGATGGCCAGTCAAGAAGGCGGACTTTCCGGCTTTGACGAAAATTTTTAACAAGACGCGAAGCGTGTTTCGGAACATTATAGTGTTGAAAAGCCCAACCACGCGACAAATTGTTCGTTGCAAATGGGAGCATATGATCTTGTAGTATGTCCCTGTACATTGCAGCGTCCATATTGCCATGAATTTTCACCAGCGGACCAACGCCATCATCAGAAAATGCTCCCCAAACTTTAATGTTTCCGCCACCGTGTTTTACGGTAGGAATTTGGAACCTTACATTATATCTGGTACCTGCTGGACGTCTTACGTACTTCCGACCATCACTTCCGAATAATTGAAATTTCGATTCATCGGAAAAAAGTACTTTCCGCCAATCTGATACCGTTCAGTGCTGATATTTTTTCGCAAAGTCTAATCTAGCCTTCTTATTCTTTTTGCTAATCAATGGTTGTTTTATACCAACACGTCCAATCAGCCCCGCAGCTTTGAGACGTCGAGATACCGTACTCCGACTAACATCAGCTAGATTTTCACTTCGCAATTCCCGGGAAACATCTGCAGCACTTTTTCGTGGATCTACAATGCACTTCCTTTTTATAATTTTGTCGACGCGATTCAAAGTTTTTCGCGGTCTACCGCTCCGATTTTTGTCACACAGTGAGTTTGTTAATTTATATTTACTAATAATACGATTAACGGTACTTTTGCCAATAGATAAAGTTTCCGCAACATCACGAGAATTTTTTCCTTCTGACGAAAGTTTTAACACGATTTCACGAAGCTGAATATTCGTGTGTTTCGGCATTGTGGCAGAAGGGAGACTGATTTTCCATTGTAGGACATGTTTTGAAACTAATGAGGATAAAAATGTAAACAAACCGTGCGTACGAAGCCGCGGCGATATAGTGGCCCGATACTTTTGCACACCGACCAAAGTCATTCCACGTAGTACACGAAAAATACGCCATAATTAAATCATATAATATACGACGTTGTTACCTTCATTCTAACTCTCTTGAATATTTTGAACAATGAACGAGTGGAGAAATAAAATATTTTATCAATTAACTGGAAAAAATAGGGTGGCCCAAAACTTTTGCACGCCACTGTATGTAAAGTAAAATCGAAAATAGTGATTGAGGACTGCTCGATATCTTTTTGCCTTATTTAATATTCAAACTCAATTGCTCTCGGACACGAAATAAAGACGTTAACACGTTAGTTTCTCGTAATTGAAAAAAAAAAAAAAACCCCCAAGATGGAAACGGCACAACTTTTATATAGGTTCGGCCATTGATCCATATAAAAGATACGGCATTCAAAGTATTCCGTAGCAGTTAATTACGAAACTAAAGTGCCCTTGACAATAAATTGATTAAAACAACAAATTCAGCAGTCGTAAGGAATAATTTAAGTTAGCCTGAGAAATAAAATTAGTTTTCTCAACTAATCTTTTTCTCCCCTTTCCAACGATTAAAGTCCTCTTATCAAGATTGAATTACGAGTTCGTGACAAATGAATTTTTATTTCCACTTCCTTTTCCAGTCTCATTCTCTCGCTCGATTCACCAGAGTAGATCTATTAGGCGATTTACAGACTCTCTTTACTTTAGCTAATTGTCGCGTATCTGCAAAAGCGTGACCGCAGATCCTGCATCATTACAAGGCAGATCTTGGTACACAGCCGTAGTGAGAGATAGACCAAAATTAGCATACGAGATATCCTGACTGATGAAGATTATTCGGCAAAGAACGAGAATTTATATTTTTTTAATCAAACATACTTCCTTTTTTTTTTATTTTTTTTAAATTTGTAACCTCTCCGCCTCTTTTTCTGTTATGTGCATTTAACTGATTCTTCTTACTGCATACCGAGGCAAGATCGTTTCGATAGGTGTTAATGAGAGTAGAATCGAAGTGTAGACATTAGACCATGCTCGATCCAACGACTACGAGAACAGAGCTCTTGATCGTTAACGAGGACAATAAACTTTTTTACGGCGTCTTGGTTTCGTGTGCTTTAACAAACCTCAAAATTACCACGAACAAGAACAAAAAGTATTGGAAAAAAAAAAAACATTGAGCTCGTTTCATTTTCGCAACTGTAAAAAAGCTTATATTAATATTTCTGAGTCTCAATCAATATTTTATTTCTCGATCACGATTAAATTTTTTTCTTCTTATTTTTGTCTGTTCTAGGTAAGTTGCCTCCCCGAGACAGAAACGATTAATTTTTATTCGTCGTTCGGTTGATTGGGGAATTCTCCGAAAAACACTGTAATTATCGAGAAAAATTTAATGGCCAGAGGTAAGTGTTTTCTCTCGATATATCTTGATGTACATATGCGTTGCACATGTATATATATGTGTGTGTACTTTCGAAGCAGTTTGGAAGCAAATTGTTTGTGCCATAATACACGGGATGAACATACTTCGTGTGTATATTTGGTTGATGGAAGTGAGCAAAATACTATACAGTTAAACGATCGCTAGAGAGAGAGAGAGAGAGAGAAGAGGGAAGAGAGGTAGGAAAGAGTATTAACGTCAATTACTTCCATCAGCGCGAGTAATCAGAAAGTACAAGGGAGAAAAAATAGTGAGAGCGAAAATCCCAAACGCAGCAACCGTGTACAAAGTAATATTTATGTTTTCAACAAATTGATATTCATTGGAAAAAAAAAAATCCTGAATTTTTAAAGAAACATGCTTTTGAAAATCGGCAAATGTATTCACCTGAAATATCGTAAAAATAAATTTCTCCGAGTTATTTTATCAACGATCTTTTCAACTTTATAACCAAAATAAACTACTCTCTCGTGTACTTTGAATAAAATGTCTTTTAAATTTCAGTGCCAGTAAGTTTTGAGTGTGACTGTAGTTTCCTCAATCTAATATAATCAGAATCGAATAACTCGATAAATGAATTCGAAAATCTCATGAATTTTTATACCTTTCAGGCAAAGCTTGATTCGAATCGAATATATTTTAGTGTGCAGCACTTATTTCAGTACCAACAGCGTAATGTTGACGGAACTCCGAATGTATATAGCCTGTATTTCGACGGGGCGGGCTTGAAGAGAAACGAAAGTAAGGGACGAAGAAGGCACTTACCGAACTTGCCTCATAACCCACACATAGCTATACTACACTTGGCGTTATCGCTAAAGCCCTGATTTACGGTGCGGTGCCTGCGTTTTACGTCCTCCGCTTCCCTCCAACCCCCTTTTTCACTCTCTGGTCTTCCCCTTCGCCTATATCCACAAACTACCCCCATATTTTCCACCCTCCCCCCCCCCCCCCTGTACGTGTGTATGTGTCTTTTAACTTTCGCGGTACACGTACAAGGATAAACAAGAGAATCCATCGAAATACAATCGAATAAAATATTGCGAAAAATGTTGGATATCTCTTAACTTTTGCCCACTTACTCTTTCTCTCTTTTTCTCACTCTCTTTCTTTCTCTCTATGACTGATTTTCAAAGTTGTGGCTTTTCCCTGTCAAAGAACACACTCGTCCGGCGCAATTTTCTTCGCTCTCTCATGCCCCTCCCTTTTAAGCTTTACGTCGATTTATTTTAGCGAGAAAAAAGCACAAGAAATACAACTCGAAAAACTAACGATGAGACAAACAAAAATGAAAAAGACGAATGTAATAACACCACGTAAATATTAAAATGGCGGATGAAAAACAATATATATTACATCTGGCAGCTGACACACTTTTATACGCGTTCATATTTCTTTCACGATGCCCGAGCATTGTCCCAGAACGTTGCATCGTGTATTTCGTTTTATATATACATATATAGATGTATGTAAAAACGAACGAGGTACATCGTTGTCAGGGTAATGTTTATTTAGTGCCCGAGTTTCTTAACGAGTTGGTGAGTTCCTCCATCTCTGTGTGCAAGTTACCTTAACAGAAAAAAAATTAAAATTTGACGAAATAGAGAAAAAAATAACAAAAAAAAAACAGACACAGACGTTCGTTGCACAATTTTATCCGAGAATGGAAAGAAAAAACAAGGAGTGGAAAAAACCATCAAGTTGACAATATGCAGAAGGAACGTGTCGTTAAAAATACTCATTATTCAAACGAGACTCACCGTATATCAAATTTCTTCATTGATTTTATATTATCGTCACATTTATAATCTTCTTATCGTTCTAAGCACGTTTGCACCTTCCATTAAATATTTATGAACGCACTTTACCGGCGACAGAGAAAAAGAAAGAGGGAGAAAGAGAGAGTGAAAACTCATTGTCATAAATAATAATAAAAATTAATGGATTTCATAATGTTTTTCTATACCATTGGAATTTGAGAAAATATATGCTTCGAGATTTCTTATGTTATTTAATATATTTGTCGATGTATCAATACGTGTAATCGTTTAGTGCTATAAAATATATATAATCACGAGTTTGAATGGATCGAACTTTCTCTACGGTATCAAAACGAGCCGGATCTCGTTATCGAAAAGGCCATTAGTCATCGAGATATCGCGTTTGCTCTGCAGATCTAATTTATATTTATCGGCTCGACTTACTAGGTGATTCAGAAATTCATTTGACGTTAGAAGTCTTTTGAATCTTTCACTCAGCGATAAAATGTGACTATAACTTTTATTCCATTTTTCAAGCTCAATACTAACGAGTTTTTCTTTTTAACCAGATCAAATTCTACTTCCTCGAAAATTCACGAAATTTCATTAGTTTTTGTATCAATCCCAATACAAATACTTTTTTTATTGGTCGTATAATTTTTCATATTCAATACCCGAATAGAAAGTTTATGTATTTCGAAGTTTTTAGTCAGAGCAAAAAAATGTATGCTCAGATGATGAATTACGTTTTTAATTATCTTTTCTAATTCGTATCGATTGATCGATGCTTTATTTTGCAAATTCGATTGTCTTTCAAATTCTATTGAAAAATTTAAAGGTCGTGTTCTGGATAAAATAGTAATTTAGTTGAAGAATTTAGATCGTACTTTTATTCATGTATTTCATTCGTATCGATAGACGATTGACTATTTCAAAAAATACTCCTCAAGTCTTCCAAAGACGGTATATAACAAATGCAATAATTTATTAGGTAATTCTAGATAACCCGTAGTTTGAAGTTTCACGCACACAAAAATGTAGATCGAATTTTTTCACTCGCGTTGTACGTGAACTCACACAAGCCAAAAGAAATATTGCGAGCACCAGTTCCCTCGCAGATAGAATTAAGATAAATAGCATTCGCAGCTTTGATTTATGAGCATTCATTCCACATTTAGTGCTCGGGAGGCTGTGCAATATTTGTCAGGATCGAAAAAGCTTTCTTTTTTTTTTTTTTTTTTTTTTTTCATTTCGTACAAATTTCAGACAGCCCAATGGCCAAAAATGGATACAACGATATTTATAAAAATCTTCTTATTAAAAAATTATCAACGAGATGAATTTGGCATTTTATTCCTCAATGAATTAGTCGTATAAAAATAATTAATTTGAAGTAATGCATACGTGCGTTTACTTTTTATTCAAAATATACAAGTAATGTGATTTTTTATTATTTATAAATATTGCAATCATTTATCTCTTATTATCGTCATGTTGAATCGACATTCGCGATCTCGTTTTTTTTTCTCGGCCTCGGATTTCCTTTCATTTGGCATGAAAGTGAAAGAAAACCTTTTGTTGCTGGACCTTTGAAACAGTTTTACTGAGAATGAATTTCACAGTCATGCTGTCCGCGAACCCAGTTTCGCGGCACGACCTCTCGTTCTCTCTCTCTCTCTCTCTCTCTCTCTCTCTCTCTCTCTCTCTCTCTCTCTCTCACACACACACACACACACACACACACACACACACACACACACACACACACACACACACACTCTATCTCAAGGCCTACTTGCGAAACTCTTTGACTCAACTTTTGAAGCATAGTGTCCCGTTTCTCGAGATTCTCGAAGAATAGATTATTTACTTAATTTACATATTTAAATTAAAATTAAAAAAATCTTTTCTGCGAAAATAATTATCAATAATTATTAAAAAGACAAGCTCCAGGCAATTAAAAAAAAAATTGAAAAAAAATTATAATAATTATGCACAATGCTCTTAATCATTCTACAAAATTATATATTTTTTTAAAGATTCTTTCATAAATATTTCATCGGCCTCAAAATAAGTGGAAAAAAAAATCTCTACGATATATGTTTTCAATATTACATGAGGTGAGCAAAATTCTCGCGTCCTCGTTCCCGCGATTCAAGATTCTCTCTCGCTAGCGTGACATCGATTCGATTAATAATATGCCTCGATGAATCCCGAATGAGGAATATCATTCCTATTGAGTTGAAATTCTTGGCGAATAAAATTCAGCATCGACCGGCAATAATTCATCAGATATTCCTAGACTCATCGTCAGAGAGTATCTCTGCTCTTTCCTTCTCTCTCTCTCTCTCTTGCTCTCTCTCTCTCTCTTTCTTTCTTTTTTCTGCAGAACAATTTTTCCCACACGAATCTTCCATAAATTAAATTAATTAGGTAGAATCCTCTGTATCTCGTGATACGATCGAATAAACGATTTCAGTTGCTATAAATTTTTTATAAATAGTCAAAAAAAACCAACCATTTTTATAAACATCATTTATGTTATCTTGACAGGAAACAAAGAAGTTTATTTCATCCCATAATAAATGACTCATAATAACCGATTCATAGCTCATTCCCGTTTAATCTGGAATCAATTAATATCTAATCATCAATTTAAAAAACAGTGAATCTATTTCTTTTAATCGAATGTCGTTTGAATTGGAGGAAACAAACATGAATTTAAAACAAATTGTTAAACTGGATTTATCATTAAATCGTCGTTAATCATCAAAATAAAAAAGTAATTAATAGAATATCATCGTAGCGAAAGGTGTCTGGCGAGATGTATTAATTTTTTCAAACTATTTTTTTGGAGATACGAAATGATTCCTGATTGAAGTTTTAATTCATCGAACATCAACATCTTCAATCAAAAAATCGAGTACCGAAAGAAAGCCTTAAAATAAGAATTAAGGTGTTAAGTACTCATATGTGTGTTTTCTTTGAAAAAAATAAAAATAAATAATGTTATATACTATACTGCAACGAAATATAGAGGGGAAAAAAAAGATAAAAAATGAGGAGTCAACGACCGAAGATTCCCTTGGACTCGTCATATCTATCGCTATTGCGTAAAGTGTTAGTATCAACTTTACGAACAGTGGTATCTTCCTCGAAATATTCCCACGATTGGTGCGTAAGGAAGGCTGAGAATTTCTTCACTGTACACCGGAAAATAAGGTCGAAGAGAAATGACTGCCCTCATGGTATTCTTCCGAGGGCAGGTAATAAAAAAAATATATTTTCACGAAAAATGTCGATTTCGCGGTTTGATAAGAATAAACCTTAGCGGAAATGTATCTTTCAGTATTCACACTGCACCCAGAAAAAAGTTCTACTTAGATCTACTAGGATCGTTTGCTCGAATTTTTTAAATTTGAATTAACAAAATTTCTATTAGCTTCAGCTAGAAAACTGTATTTAAATCAAATAAATAATGCTATTTGGGTTCGCTTATTCGAGTACCCGCATTAAAGCTTCTTGCTTCGGCCACCGCATGGCGCAGAGCGTCGAAGCATTCCTCACATACGAATTGGGCTCTGGATGTGCATAAATTGCGGGAACCAAAGCAGTTTTTTTATTCTGACTGACTATGTCTAAGAAGTCTTACACGAATTTTTGTACCTTCCCAAGGTCGCAGACCCATGAAAATATTATTAAATAATATTGTAATTGAATATTGTCTAAATAATAATAAAATATTATTTTTATTTCAACTTCAAAAGGTCGTTTAATTTTTAAGGTAAAAATATGTTCGATTTTAAAAAATATATTAAATTTTTCATTAATCAAGGATATAAAAATAGTGTGATCAAAAAAAATAATTTCTTAAAGTTAAATAGATCTTTATTTGGCCGTGAGACAAGGAAAAAAGTGATTTGATTTAATTAGATTCTAGTTGAAACAAAACTAGATGTTTTTTCTGGGTGTGAGAAAAAAAATTTGTTCATCGAACTAATTCCATTTTGTTGGACGAAAAATTGATGGATCCAACAATTTTTTTGTTGAATGGCAAATGATTTAGTTTATTCAACTAAATCGTGAAAATTTCTTGTGGACGAATCAACTAAATCACCGGAGCCAAATGATTTTGTTCGAACAACTGGTACCATTTATTTACTTGCGCGCACTTTTTAGTTGCTTTAATAAAATATTCGTTTGAATCTCAATTACCAAATTGACTAAACAGTAATCGTTAGGACGAATAAATGAATTAGTTTATTTGTATGATATTTTGTTGCATTAACATTAATTTGTTTGACTGCACCAAAGTTTTGTTAGTTTTGCCAATAACTTGTTTCAGGATTCACAAATTATTTAGTCCTATCTCAAAAATGTTTTATTGCCCGTATCGAACTAAATATATTGGTTGAGAGAAACGATATTTCTTTCGATCAACAGAATTTTTTTTCTCAATGCACGTACAATTAATGAAGATTATTTTTCTCTATGGCTAATTAATTTACTCTAAGTCATTGGGATTATCCGAATAAAGAGAAACATTGTTAAAATAAACCGAGAAACGAAGAAAAAAAGGTAATGTGCAAATTTCTGATAATATCCAATAGTAAATGAAGATGTAATAACTTTTGATGAAAGTTATGCGGAAAGTGGAGAATGTTGAGAGAAGAGAACCGAGAGGTTGAGAACTCCATTAACTTTTATTTCTTCAAGAAAGTAACTTCTCCTTCACTCTCTTTTCTCTCTCTCTCTCTCTCTCAGTCTCCCTTATTCTCTATTTCTTGCTGTCTTTCTTTATCCTCGTTTCTCTCTCGTTCCACCTCATCCCCGTGGCTCGGCTTCGTGTGCGAAACTTTGTTAAGCGACTTGGACCAAAGTTTAATAAATTCCTACGTGAAAGTTTTCGTAGTACGAGCCCAGAAAAGAAAGAGATGCGGAAGGAGTATAGGAGAATGAAAAGTTGGGAAAGAAAGAGAAGAAAAAAAAATATATATACGTTACTTATATCTCTATATGTAGATAAATGGGTTGGGGAAAACCGAGAAAAGAAGAGAGACTCGATACTTTTCTACCTCGATGTCTACTACCTCCTTTTTTCATCCGGCTTTGGGGATAACAATTTTTTTTTCAAATCAACTTTTTCCTAGCACGATCCTATTTTTATTTATCCTTACAAAATTATATTTATAATAGGCATATGTGAGAATAATTCTCTGGTTACTTTTGCGTTGAGTTTGCGCTGGTCAGGCTAGACCGTGACCTCGACCAGTTTTCGTAACGAATATTTTCCAAAAACAAATCTGATCGCGGCTGAAAATATTTTGGCTTTGAAATTAAAATCATTCGATGCAATTTTTATGTCAAAAAAAGTTTTGATATAAATATATTTTCAAGTCTAACGGTTTTCATGGCAACGATATGTTGAGTAAATATTTAAAGGTACGTTGCTGGACAAACTTGTAGAAGAATTGCAGAGTATGCTTGTGGAAAGACAAAGTGAAAACGGAATTGAGATGTTGTAGAAAAAAGACCAAGAGAAAAGAATAAAGCACTCGTAATAATGCAAAGGATCGTCAAGTCGAGGTTTTGTGCAAATTTGGACCAAGTCGCAATTACGAGCTTCCACAGGTTTTCTCAAATTCGGTCTGTATTTATCTTTTTAACGTTTAAACTCTAAAAATTATGTGGAAAAAGTAGCGATGCACTGGATGCAACGAAAGTGATTATTGCTGAATCCTATCGACACCAATGTGGTTAGTCCAAATTTTCACCAACCGTTCGGAGAAGTTGAGTGTGCATTTAGTAGCATAGAACGAAGAGCAAACACAAGATAGACGAGAGAGGAAGAGAAGGAGAGAGAAAGAAGGAAAGAAAAAGAGAAGAGTATGAGCTGGAATGAGGAGAGAAGGGGTGTAATATATAGCGCTCCAGATACAATATTTATGTCCTGGCGTATTTCCCTTAGCAGCCCATTATTCATTCGCCGGGCATTGAATAAGCATCGGTATCATAGATCCAAGCGTCTCGTAAAACTCTTCATGGGCTCTTTCGCGTATATGCATATACAGGCCATTCCAAACCAAAACGACAGCTTCATAAACATTGCCATTTTTCTTTCATTTTTTTCGTCCCCTTTCTCGCACGTTAGAGAGAGAAAAAAAGGAACAAAAAACTGACACTGACAAAAATCATATTTCTGGCTCTGCTCGTGAAAGAAATATACAAAAAAAGAAACTTAAAAAGTAAATTGACTAATTTACTGAAGCACTAATATGTTTTTTAACCCAATTTTTCGATCGGTAAATCTTATTTCTCGTCATTTAAGTGCAACAAAACGAGCAAAATCCTCTGTTATTCCATTGGAAAATAACTGGGCTAAAGTTGAAAAATAAACGAAAGAAACGAGAAAAGAGAGAGAGAGAGGGAGAGGGGGAGAGAGAGAGAGAGAGAGAGAGAGAGAGAGAGAGAGAGAGAGAGAGAATAACTGCAATGAAAAAAGCTCGAGGTAAATTCACGAGAAGCAAAAAAGAAAAAGCATGAATGCAACAATTCTTCGCCCTTTTCCCCACCTCACCTTCCCCTCTATTTCTCCTGGTCTCTCGTAATATATTACAACGTTCTCTTTACTTGCTCTTTGCTTCTCTCATCCTGTTGAAGCGTTGTTGGATCGATGGATGGATCTTTGCAACAACGACCATGTCCTCGAGTACTCGGGTGGTCCATCGCTTAAGAAAACGTCTCCTCGCTCTCTCATTTCTCTTTGCCTCATCTTTTTATCGGATTTTTCCATTCTCCAATCTTGTCCTTCAGCATCCAATCGTGCTTAGAAAATTTCGTTGCAAATGCACTTTCTCAAAAACTTTAAAATGACGGACAATTAAACTGAAAGTCAAATACTACATTTTTGGTTCTTTATTCCTATGTTTATTTAATCCTTTAAATAAAAATATTCAAAATAGCAGCATATATTATTGTTAGAAGATATAAATGACTAATTCGACGAATAGTTCATCATAAATTAGCATCGAAATCGGTAAAACCTTTTCTGTAATTGGTAAAACCTTTACGATAAGCTAAACAGGTACTTTATTATCTCTATAATAATAGCGACCAGGTCATTTCATCCAATTTTCTTAATAATCTAAATTACTTGGCACATATCACAAAGGAACGACGAATAGTCTGCCAGACTTCTCTCTATATATATGGGGCATTCCATATCAAATTGACCTATCAAATGAGTTTGCATCTGCGATTTCGCTACAATTGGAATATGTTTTAGTGCTTATTGAAAGACATTTCTGTGATTTTTTTCGATTTTTTTCGGCCAATAGCTTCGGAGATATCGATTTTTTGAAAATTTGACGATTTTTTTTTCAAATGCCCATAACTTTTTGAAAAATTCATCAATTTTGGTTTTTTTTTTTTAAATTATTCGTTTTCAAACGTAGTTTATAGAAAAGAAACGAATCAATTTCTTCGCTCCAGTCATCTACAGTTTTTTTTCAATTTTGTGTTGAAATCGCGTTTTTGAAGATGTGTGGGTCCTTCGATTTTTTTTTTTTAATTCTCAAAAAAACTTGACAGAATTTGAAAATTTTTAAGCCTAGTCCCATCGTGGGCCAAGTATTTTTACTATATTTTTTCGATTTTTGAAATTTTTTTTTTTTTTCATTGAAAACAATGAAAAAAAAAAAATTCACACACATAATTACTTGTTAGGTAATATTTTTATTGTGAATATTTATTCACTCTTTCTGTCGTTTAAACAATTTAGCTACTTTTCCTTGATCGAATGAAATCGCGTTTTTGAGAATGTGTGGCTCCTTCGATTTTTTTTTCATTCTCAAAAAAACTTGACAGAATTTGAAAATTTTCAAGCCTAGTCCCATCGTGGGCCAAGTATTTTTACTATTTTCGAATTTTTTCGTTATATGTCGCATGACAAAAAATTACACTTCGTTCATCAATCAATATTTAAAAATACAGTATTTTTCATTTTTGTTATCATTCTTATAATAAATATTTGGTATTTTGATTTTTAATGCTAACGAACGAATTTTACAGTCGTACTCTTGCTACCTTGCATCTTGCATCACAACAGCGCCGTCAGGCGGCGTGGCAATCGCCTTTTTCGCTACTGGTAAAACCTAACTTTACCTAAAAAAAACTGCTGTGTTTTTCACAACATTATCAACTGGTCTTCGCGCTTTTCGTCTAGCCTGCACGGGTGGCAAAAATATTTATTATTGATTTTGTTGTAGGCAAAATTTTTGTACCATGGAAACTTCGAGAAAATACTTTTCTTGTTGTAATCCATTTCAATTGAAAAATCACAATATCACGAAAGGATTGAGGTTAGCCACAGAAAACATGCAGAAAAAACACAGTTTCCTCCGTTCCGACTATTTGTGTTCGAACTGTAGAAAGCAATTCAATCTTATACATGCAAAAGATTCGACTGACAATGATGCTGGTGATGGTATGGACGTCGACGATGATGATGAGAATCAAGCTATTTCCGAATCTCCCATAAGAGGTAAACCATGAGGTTTTTTTTTGTTTTTTTTTTAATCTTTAAATTGTCAAAAAATACCTTATACGGTTTTTTATCATCCGAATTTTCACGTTTCCTCTGTCTTAGAATCACAGCCGATGTCTAGTGAAGAAATTGAATCCCAACCTAGTAGTTCGTCACAAATAAGTTTGGCTTCGCAACTACCCGTTATTAACGATGCGTTGAAAATGTTGAACCAATCGCCAATATTGTCTTACAAAATAGACAATGAAACATACTTAAAAACAAAAATCACCGATACTGCTAGCAGCTTGTCAATCACATTAGGATTGGGGCAAGGTTTTGAAAGCCAATCGGACTCAGACGATTATTTGACAATGATTGAGGCTTTGAAATTGAAGTTTCATGACAAGGATACTAACAAATCTCAAAAAATTCAAATCCTCACTGTGTTACCCCCAAACTGGACCATTTATAAAATGTGTAAAGTAATGGGTTCGACAAAATATTTAGCTAAAGCTGCTAAAAGCCTGAGGGAAAAAAATGGAATATTGTCATTGCGCGATCCAAAGCTAGGTAAAAATAAAAGTTTACTCTTTTTTAATATTATTTTATTATTTGTAATTTTACTCATTCTACAACCCTTTTGATTAGGCTGTCGTTTATCTGAAGATATTAAGTTGAAGGTATCAGAGTTTTATGTTGATGATGAAATGAGCATGATGATGCCTGGTATGAAAGATTTCGTTTCCGTACGAAATGAAAATGGCGAACGTGAGCACATTCAAAAAAGGCTTATTCTTTCAAATCTCAAAGAATTATATCAGCTTTTCAAACTGCGTTATCCGGATTATAAAATTGGCTTTTCAACATTTGCTTCGATGCGTCCAAAGCAATGTGTTCTTGCTGGGCCTGTCGGTACGCATACCGTGTGTGTTTGTTCAATGCACCAGAACATTAAGCTAATGATTATAGGTAAGCATACAAAAATTGGACTTTAACTGTTCATCTTTTTTTTTTTTTTCTTTAAAAAAGTTACTATTATTGTTTTTAATCGATTTCAGGTTGTAACTTGGGCAAATTATCGAAAAACCTTGCGAAACCGTTAGTAGATTATCATGACTGTTTCGAAATCGTTATATGCGAAAATCCTTCGACAAACTGCTATTATGGCGAATGTGCAAATTGTCCGGGAATTGATAAACTCGAAGATGTATTAGTGAATCTGCTTGACAACAACTATGTTGATGATATAACCTACAAGCACTGGGTTGCTCATCCTAGAACGAGTCTTGAAACTTTTACAAAAAGTTCATTTGACTTTGTAGAAGATTTTTGTTCTCAGATGATTAATCTTTTGCCTCATGCTTTCATTGCTAAAGAACAAGCAAAATTTCTAAGATACAAAAAAGAATCATTAGAAGTCGATGATTTTATTGTGATATGTGATTTTGCCGAAAATTACGCATTTGTAATTCAAGATGCAGCGCCTGGATTCCATTGGAACAATAAACAGGCGACTATATTTCCAGTGGTGATATATTTCAAGACAGATGACGAATTATGTCACAGAAGTATAGTAATAATATCTGACTGCACTTCTCATGATGCTGATGCAGTTCACGTATTCATTAAAATTGTTATCGAATACATCAAAACTATATCGAAAAGTGCAAAGAAAATTTGCTACTTTTCAGATGGCGCGCCACAGCAATTCAAGAACATTAAAAATTTTGTGAATCTTTATTACCACGAAAAAGATTTTGGTGTAGATGCTGAATGGCACTTTTTTGCCACAGCACATGGAAAAGGTCCTTGCGATGGCGTTGGCGGCACAATTAAAAGATTAGCATCACGAGCAAGCTTACAATTACCATATGATCGACAGATCACGACACCTCAAGAGCTGTATGAATGGGCTGCACATCCTAACAATTTACCGTCTATTGAAATAAGATATTCATCAAATATTGATTATGAAAAAAACAAAAATACTCTGCAATCTCGATATATTCGAGCAAAACCAGTGACGGGTACTCAAAAATTGCATTGTGTAGTTCCAAATAAAGATGAATCAATTACAGTTAAGCAATTTTCCTTATCCGATCAAGGAAAAGTAGTTAAATTGTTTAAACGACAGAAAGAGTGAATCACAATAAACACAGAATACACAATAAAATTATTACCTAACAAGTACTTGTCATTGTGTGCAAATTTTTTTTTTTTCATTGTTTTCAATGAAAAATTTATTATAGAACTTATGTTTCTTAGAATAGTTGTTAAAGTCCTTTCGGAATGATATTCCTAGAATTTTCAAAAATCTTTCGAGAAAAAAAAAAAATTTCAATAATCGAAAAAATATAGTAATAATACTTGGCCCACGATGGGACTAGGCTTAAAAATTTTCAAATTCTGTCAAGTTTTTTTGAGAATAAAAAAAAAAAAATCGAAGGACCCACACATCTTCAAAAACGCGATTTCAACACAAAATTGAAAAAAAACTGTAGATGACTGAAGCGAAGAAATTAATTCGTTTCTTTTCTATAAACTACGTTTGAAAACGAATAATTTAAAAAAAAAAAACCAAAATTGATGAATTTTTCAAAAAGTTATGGGCATTTGAAAAAAAAATCGTCAAATTTTCAAAAAATCGATATCTCCGAAGCTATTGGCCGAAAAAAATCGAAAAAAATCACAGAAATGTCTTTCAATATGTACTAAAACATATCCCAATTGTAGCGAAATCGCAGATGCAAACTCATTTGATAGGTCAATTTGGTATAGAATGCCCCATATATATCTCTCACATACCTCACCACTCTATAACCCCATATTGTTCAACCCAACCGCTCTTCCACTCTGCCTGTAACTCGTACGTGTAGAGCTGCTCTCAAACAATTTTGGTCATGTTTTCTCCTCAATTTCCTAAGCTGCAAATATTGAAATCATATCAGCAAAGACAACCTTTGCTTTTTCAGTTTGTTTCATGACTAAAAATATCTTTTCATTCATGTTTCTCTTTCTCTCTCTCTCTCTCTCTCTTCTCTCCGTCTTTTATTTCTCCTTATCTCTCGCCATTGCATAACCTCCGGAATTTCCCAATCCCCTGACAGCCACCCCTTTAACCGGATATCTTTCTCTCCTTTGTTTCTTGTTAATACCGTTGTACTACCATTAATTAGATTATTGCAAGGCCGTAAATTAAATTCGTCGTTCGCTTTGGATCGTGCTCGAAAGAGAGATGAAGGTGGGAAAGGACCGGGCAATCCGGAAGAGTGAAAAATAGGTATTAGAACATCCTGCTCAAGGAGATTCGAGAGATTTAATTATTATATCCTCCCCGTTGTATTTCATTTCTCTGCTCTCACTTTACATCTCGTTTGTTCTTTTACCAGTGTGGCTCAAAATTAAGACGCTGTTGTAACTCTTGATACTTTCGTTTTCTTCTTTTTTACTTCCTTCTTTTATTTCTCTAATCCTACAATAATAACTTTAATTACAATTGTGAATTTTCGTTCTCGAAACCAACAAAATGACAATTTAACGGATATCTCATACCCCCTCGTCCTATTGTTACGTCAGTTTTTTTTTTTTATCGATTTTAACAACGCACCCAGCTTTTCCATTTTACGATTTTTTTTATCACCCCATTTGTGAGGAATTTTTATGTCTTTTCTTTTGTTCCTTTCACCCCTCAACTTTTCTCATTATATTTTATTGTTTTTTTTGCTCGTCTTTCTCTCGCTTCTCATTCGCGAAAACGAGGACTTTTTTCCCCCGAAACATTTTATCGAGCGGGCTCGGCGCTGTATTTGGCAAGGGGTGGGAAGTGCAGGGAGGGGGGAGAAATGAAAAAGTGGACGCGTTAAGGCAACATTTATATTACTCGTGAACTCGCGTTTTCTTTTTCCTGTCGTACTCGTTGCTAGAACGAGAGTTTTGTGCTAGTAACTATTATATCTATATAACTATTTTATATACGTGTGTGTGTGTGCGTGTGTGTGTGGAAAATGTGGAAGCGAGCGAGAGAGATGGGATAAGAAAGTGGGGAGAGCATGAGGAGGAAGCGCAGAAAATGAAACCCGGTAAAGCGCATACGTTTTCATTATGAGGCACGAGCCAACTTTTTCCAACTTTTATCAGACTCCAAACCCACGAGGCAAGGAGTAAAGACACATGATATCTACGGTATTCTCATTTCTCGAGCAAACGTACCAAAGACCGCGATATATTATAGATGCAAGTCCAAAAGCACGAATAAAATTTCATAATTTATTACAATGAAAACACTTTACTAATTCATTAATATATGTCCGTTCAAAGTTTTGCGAATTTTGAATCTTTTGAAAGTTTATCGGTCGTCCAGTTTCAATGAAGATCTGTAAAGATAAAAAATCGTTTGGACAATATCTGTTATGTTGATTTATTTTCAATTGAATCTCTTGATTTTGTATCAGACTTCATCAATTGAAAGTATCTCGCTAACCGAGTCATAATCTTGGGCTTTTATTCGCAATTCAAAAGAACATCTCAAGTTAATCCTACAAAAAAATGTTCATTCAAGTGACTCTCAACGACTCATCGCGATGAATATAAAGTCTTTATTATCTCTCTTCATCTCTTCTTTACCTGTCGAATAAAAAGTTTCTCGCATCGGTCACCATGAACTTCGGTTAAGGGAAGGTTGAAGGTTGACTGGGCCGAAAAAGCAACGGTTTAGAGCGATGCAAGTGAGGCCAATGGAAGCTTCGCTCTCGTTTACGAGTCCATTTTGAAAACTGCACCTAAAATACGGTTGTAAAACGTAAGTTTGACCATGAAAAGTCATGGTACGATCGCGCGTGTTTCATTACCGCGAGAAAACTCACTCACGTCTGGCCAGTCTGGATGATCGGTAATTCAGGGGAAAGGGGATTGTCCAAGTTTTAGTCAGACCTAAAGGTTTTTTTTTTTTTATAATACACCACCCGTTGCTTCAGGATAAACATGAACTCGCTCTTGTAACGTGTATTACGAGAATGTTACAGATGTACGTGAGAATCCGAATGTATGCATGAGGGGTTGCTCTGGAATAAGAGAAAACAGAGAGGAAAAGTAGGAAAGAAGGGGCCGAATGGTAGAGAAAGGATGCAACAGAGAGAGAGAGAGAGAGAGAGAGAGAAAGAGAGAGAGAGGAGGACGAGAATGCTGGAGACAAAACGTAATCCCAACACGAAGATTTATGTCGTATAGTGGAACCCCATAAAAGCTTCTAGCACAGTGTCCCGTAATAGTCCCGACGCTATTACCGCCCTGCCCACCCCTTTTCGTCCGTCCATCCTCGATACTACACCCTTCCTTCTCCCCTTTTCCTCCTCCTTCTTTCGATTTCAATGTTTCCTCCTCAACCCCGATTCCACATTCTTTCTCGTGTTTCCTCTCTTTATCTTCTTTCTTTCTCTTTCTATCACCGTGATTTAGAAATCGAATCGGACACGTCGAAAAATTCAAATGAATCTTCTTCCAATGAGAATTCCACGTCGCATCAAACTGTCGGTAGTACGATAATTGTGTGTTGCATGATTCGTAAAGAAAAGTAGATTTTTTTTGATCGAAATGATTCAATGGAATTGTATTCGATCGTCCGATAATTTAATTGAATTTTATTGGATTATACTAATTTAATGAAATTCTGCTTCTTTCCTTTTGATTATTATTTCAAACATTTAACACTTCTGCTGCTGCTAATATTAGAAGCAATTCGAATGTACATTGAAACACATTAATATGACATCTACAAATGTGATAATAAAAAACGTAACAACACAAAATTATGACGTTGAAGTTTGCATCGTTGGAACGCAACGAATATCCTCATTTTTACAGAGCTCTAAGTTTATTTGCAGTGCTACGATAATTCGACGCTTTTTATTTCAAATCTAAATACTAAATCTGCGAAAAAATGGTCACGAGATCAAAAATTAAAAAGATAAAGAAAAAAAAACTTCTTTTCATTGCCTTCCAACGGTGCAAACTTCAGTACCATACAAAATTACATAAATCTCAAACATTGTTTTGTATTTGACACTGTATAAAACATTGATGTGTCCATGCTCTAAACACACTTTATACCAAAAATAAAGGAAAATAAAAGTATTTACGAAAATTCATATGGAATCTACTAATAATTATCTGCATTTAAACGCCTTCTGTGTCAAACAACGCAGTACTTTGTCTCTTGGCTGAAAAGAGTAGGACATTCTTTTTTTTTTTTTCTTTTTTTTTTTCAATTGAATTTTACCGATACGCCATAAACTTTGATACCTATTTGTTTTCTCGATTCTCGATCAGTCTATGGTTAACGAGTTGCTTTGATCCCTGATGTCGTGTCTCCGGGGCTTCCCCTCGCGGCGTGACGAATTAACGGAGCACAGAGAAACAGAAACAGCCAGGAGAATCGATTCGAATTTCAATAGAGTGGGAAATGGAGAAACAGAGAAAAAAAAAGAGATATAGAGGGAGAAACCACGATTTCTGTGGCAATGTAATTTCTTATCTCCCTTGGGGTCGGCTAACTCGGTCTGAGCTCCGTTCTCTCCCCTCCAGTCGTTGTACTCGCGACAATGAGATACTCCGAATACAATGGGATTCGAAATATCTCCCTCTTCTCAATACGTAAGCCTTATATGCACTTGTATTTAAAGGCTCTCTATGTAAATACATACATTTACATCATTCAAAATGGCATTCATTGAGTATGTGCTTTAATTTGAGTTACTCCCACCGTAAGCTCCTTTCCCTTTTACCTTCTGATATTAATACTTGCGAATTTAAAATTTACGTCGTTGGTATGCATGCGAATTGTATTTCTTTCTCATACTTTTTTAATTTTTCAAATTGGTCGGCATTTTTCCTTACTCTCAGTTCGTACTTCTCGAGAGAAAGAGATTTAAAAAAGTTGAACCCATTTATCTTGGTTAAATCTGGCGAAGAACGTTTCGTAAGAATAAATAAAAAGATTTAGTTCCCTCTGTAGTGAAAAACTTGATGTACATTTGCTAGCGAGATAATATCGATTTGATAAGAGTTGTAATCGATTTTATACAGAATCAGACACTGTTTTAGTCAGGACTCCTAGACTTTGCCTAATTTTGACTCTTGTTATATCATTTTCCAGTGAAAATGTAAATAAATGTAATAATTGAAATTTCGACACGAACGTTTTTCGTAGTCTTTTAGTGTAATTATTTTTCACTCAAAACGGATCATGTAAGTTTTGATTGGTTGAAAGAGAATACCGATTCTGTACATATAGGTCGCAGATATATCGTATATTTATGTGTTTCAATGTATATCGAGAGTGTCGAGAAGGCCTTCCAGGCATCGAACTTGTGATTTATGGGACTTTCTATTCTCTTACGTGCATGTTAGATGCTCGAGTGATATCGTGTCTCTCCATAACTCGTCCTCCCCTTACTATTTTCTATGTATGAACTCGACGTATATACCTATGTATATTTTATTCGTGTGTAATCTCGTTTTCCGTTTATTTACGAGCACGTGTCAGTGCACACGTAATCGTAAAACTCCAGAATCGTCGTTAAAGAAAATTAGAAGGTTGTTTTATTACTTTAATCACTAATTTATAGAGCAAAATAATTAACCTCCATGTTTATTATTTCAAGATTTTTCTCCTAACAAGAATTCGATCGAAAATTGATTCTATTAGATATCAGGAGAGTTATCGAGGAAGGCACTTTTTCAAATGAATTGTAAACACACATTGTCGTTATTCATGAAAGATTTTAGTACAATTTTTTGCTCACAGATATATACATGTCGAAATTTAATAAAAAATCAAATTTCGAGGCACAATAGTCGAGGCGATTTTTGTGCACTCTGCTCTCAGATATATCGAATTATGACTTGTACGTCATACCCCATGAAAAGAGCACTCTCTTCACCCTATTTCGTTCTTTCATCCACTCAAAAAAAAAAAAAAAAAAAAAAAAAGAGGGAATCAGACCAGAAGAGTTTTTCACCCTCTCGCGTCTTTTGTCTCCCCTTCTACATGAGACTTGGCTCTGCCCTTAAATTGTACATAAAATCGCAAGTGGTCCTCGAATTTATACAGCATATATATGTATAAGCTTATACCACACATGCATTTCTACTGGAAAACTCACGTACCGATACATGAATCAATTTTGTTTGTGTTTGTGCACTTTCGACTGGCGCGCATAAAACTCGTGTTTTCTTTTCAATCGAGGACATCGAACTATTACGAAAAAGTAAAAAGAACGACAGAAGAAACAGTTGTGAAAAGGAAAAATAGGAAAAAGAAGAAAAGAGCGAGTAGGAATGGTGAATGCGAAAGCACGAATTGAAAACAATATTTCACTGGAATAAAGCGTGTATATATATCGTGAACTCGCATAAAAATAACAGGCTTGAAATTGATTTATCTTACGGGCACGGTATTCCCGTCACGATTCCTTTCAACTCAATTATTAATTCAATGGTTTATGCACGTATAGACATTGTGTACATAAGGGGAACCAAGATACACCACTGACGAGCAGAAGTACTTTAATGTCCACGTAATTTGTTTTTTGTTTTCTTTTAATAAACCTTTTGTATTCCAAATCCTCGATATTCTACGCGTGCGTTGTTGTTAGCGACGGTGTAGAGTTGAACAAACGTGTTGTCTACTTTATTTTCCCAATTTTGGCGATAAAAAAAAAAAGGAACAAGTAGAGGGTAGCGACCCTCGAGTATAAATATAGTTTAGACGATAATATTATTAAAACAGTGGCCAAGGGAAACTCGGAAATCTCGTGTATACGATGTACAAAAATTGAGACAAATGACTAGCACTTTGGGGACGTTGGGATATCCCGTCAACGTGGGAAGAGAGAGAGGGGTGTGCTTGTTCGTGTGTATTTAGTTACGTGCTTTGACTCGAGACTCTGTCCCTGTTTCATTTTAACACCACCCCCATCGCCAACTTCCGCCAAGATTAATGTCACTCGCGAAAAAATGAAATTTCCCGTTTCTATTTTGTTCGTTTTTTTTTTTTTTTAATATCCCCCAAAAAAACGGGGGTGAGTTTCACTTCGATTTGAATTTGTCAACCGACAGTTTGTCACGCTTCCGTGGCACCAAAAAATTTCATTCCATTTTAATGTTACGAAACACTTTTGGGTTCCTTTTTTGCTTTGAATGATAAATAAATGGAAAGATGAAGGTTCGGAGATTCGATCGAAAGAGGTCACCACAAACACACTCGTTTTATCGGTGAGGGTAACTTGGCAATTTTGTCTCCTTTACCGCGAATTTTAAACCGAAGTTATACTTTATGTGGCGCGATAATGGCCACAATATATCATGCTCCATGATACATATTAAAGGTATGCCGTTATACTTGCAAAACTCGACGTATATATGGATTTATAAATGTACATATAATACTTGCATATAGCGTACAAGTTTGTCTGGCGATTGGCCAACTGGGTTGCCGTCTTCTCGGCCAATTCTTGGCTCTTACATGCCACGTGTGTTATGCACTGGGAATTAAAAAAAAAAAAAGAGCACAAAAAAAACCAACGAAAATTCACCGAATTATGCATGCGAGGTAGTATCTCGACTCGGAACTTAAATAGTTTCATTCATTAATCCTGCTGCGCTTTGAAAATTTACCGACAAACTTTATTCAGTTTTCACTTGCCATCAATCGAAATAACCTCAATTTAAAATAGCAAAACTTTTATTAAATTCTATGTAGAAATATTCACAAAAACGTAAAGTTCCAATCTTTTTTTTTTTTAGGCTCACCGTTCTAGTTGGACTTATTTAGAAATTCATTATATCAGGGTGAGGATCATGGATATCAGGAACTCTTATAATTTCATGACGTTCGTCCGCCAATCTTTGACAGAATTATAACTTTTACAGTGTATAAAATATCGAGATATTTATCACAGAAATATATATATGATGATCCAGCAATCAGGCGTAATACGAAAAAGGAAAACAATGTATGTGAGATTGTACAATATTTCTTAATAACTGCTACGCCGTTATTTCTCAAGAGAGATAAAAAAATATTTTTGCATTCCCCTTCAAAATGAGTAGCATTTCAAAGGGTACTCAAATGGGTAGCATTTCAAAATCCTGCTCAAACATATGTTTTGTAATTAGTTGATTGCATGAGTCGCCTTGGATGGTCTTCATAAACTGTCGACAATCTGCGCCCTATGCCTATAATTATTTGGCTTCAAATCGAAAATACTTCACTAAAACGGAACTTTACTATTTCGAACTAAAATTATTATGATTGATGAATGGTAATTATTGTGGAGAACGTAAATCAAAATCGGGTTTTTGTGTTATTTATTTTTGCATGTGGACATTGATCTGTGTAGACGTTAACTATTTCAGCAAGCTGTAATTTCATTAAGTAAGATGAAGCGAAATCTCCAAAAATTTCATAAAAGATTTGATAAAAGTGTTTCCTGGAGAGACAGAGGACTAAAAGACCTGGTGATTAAGCGATGAGGTGATAAACAACTCTGAGTATTGCATAGTTGTACGAAGAAAAAAAGAGGCTGAGAAACCTCGCGAAAGGTTATGACACTAATGCTGGGTGGCGATGTGGTCAAAAAGGGCAGAGGGAGAAGGAAGTGATAGGAAAAGCCGCTTGGAGCTTTAGTGGCGTTGGGGAAAATGAAGGAAGCAGCGCCAGAAACCACGGCGCTATGATGGACGGTTTTTCATTTGTTTTCCTTGGTGCTACGGCAATTCTACCAACTTATAACTCCCTTCGGTGTCCTGACTCACTCCATCTCAACTCTTGTGTAGCATTCATCAGAGCCGCGAAGCAATATTCGCAAGGAAGCAAATACAATAAAGCGAGATGTTGGGTGAAACCCCACGAGAGCTCTGAACTTGTATACATTATGCTTCAAGACATACAACCCCGTTTTCCTCCCTCCCTCCCTCTCTCTCTTTCTCTCTCTCTCTCCCTTTCTCTCGTTACAAAGAAATCTGCTTGACGGGTTTCCTCGTTTTCATAAATCCGCGATTTTTCTTCATTTCATATATTTCATTCACTCCAATCATAAACAGCCTTTGTGGATTTTATACTGCATTAAAAGCGATGATGAATTTGTGACTGATGGATAGCACGCGTTTGTGGCTCAACCTTCTGATCCCCCGTTCCCCACGACTTCCGAGCACTTTATTTATCCCGGAAAATTTAATTTACTCGTCCGAATCATTGATGTTATTCAGTTGTATTTAAGTAAGGGACATTTCGTGTCGAATTTACCAACCATTTACCGGGAATTCCGCGATCTGGAGGTATATTTGAACATTGTGCATTAGTAATTTTTCGTTTATCCAGCGAAGCGATATTCCAGACACGCATAAAATTGTAGCTTGATTTTAAAAGCGAGAATTTACAGTTTTATCCATTTTGTTCAGTAAAAGCTTGAACAATTTGGCGTCGATCTAAAAAAGAAAATCGAACAAATTTTTTTTTCAATATCAACGTTTCAAAAGAATGGCCAACTAAAAATTACCGAGAGTGAAAAATTTTACGTGAGTGGCAGAGACCCATGTTTGTAAATAAAAAATCAAATTCTAGCGATCTGTAAAGAGTTTTGTTCATAAATTTTTATTAATTTTGCAATAAAATGTTATCGTTTTTTTTATTTTTTTTTTTAATAAAGACACGTATCAGCGATAAAAAGGTGGTGAGTTTCATGTGAAATGCCTCATACATGTATCGGAGAATATTGTACAATAGTACGTTTCGGAGTCCATATGATTACATTCGAACAATACCTTAATTATTCTCGCTAATTACGCCAGAGAATTCCTTTACTGCATTAGTCTTTAATTAGATTTCCACCTTGTACACCCTTTCCAAACTCGCATTCAATCGTCCTTTTTTCTCTCGCTTCTCGTGTAATCCTCCGTTTCTCTATGGCCTCTTGTTTCGATGTCAAAGGACATTGTAATCCATAATCATTACGACCTCATAAGATCCCTCGTCACTCATTCACCAACGAGCAACTCCTCGCTAATCTTACAACTTTATAAAAACTAAATGTAATTATCTCTTTCATTTCACACGGGTCTTACGCGTCTCACTTTCCATGTTATGTAATAACGAGACTACGTTTTGATCTCGAGTGTATCCCTAATCGCTAATTAGAATTATGACATCTAAATTTTACTTAGAATAACATTTTATTTGAAACCATTGAATATCTTTGATTCATGGAGCCCGAATATCTTTGGATGGGAGTAAGATTTTCGAATGATTAAAACTTCGAACGGCTAAAACTGCGAATTTTTTAATTGAAGAATTGTAGTATGTAGACAGATTAATTCTACTATAGTTTTTATGCTGGAAATAAAAAAATGAGAAATTAAAGAGTTCGAAGTACATTTACGTTAAAAACAAAATATAACAGTAGCCCCAATGACGAAGGCTGGAATAGCGATTTTACAAAAGTTCGACTATTACGCATTCGAGTTGTCAAATACTGAAATCGGCAATATTATGAATATTCACAATTTCAAAAATATTTTAACGAAAGACAAAATATTAATGTGGTCAAAATAGCGAAACACCAGAAAGTCGAACGGTCGAAATAGCGAGAGCCTCTGGGCTGTAAAGTATTGCTTGTCATTCCTCGTGCTTCACAACATTCGCTATTCTGTACTTCTAATTTTTAGTCATTCGAAAAATTCACTTTCGAATTATTTATACTATATATTTTGGTCTCTCAATAAAAGAATTGCTCACCATTTCTAATTTAGAAAATATAAACTTCTTACATTAGGACAATCTATATTATCTGCATTTGAAGTATAGACAGTCTGAATATATATTTTCGAATAAATGCGCGATCAAAGAAAAAATATTACATCAAATACGCATTCAACTTAATATACTATCGAAAATATAAACTTCGAATTTCTTATTTTTCGTTAATCGAATGTTATGAATACTAAAATTTCGAAATATTAACCGGTCTACAATTTGGTTATTCTACATATTAACCCCCACCCCTATCTTTTCTCTTTGAAAATAATATCGTTTTAGTTTACGATCAAGACCAGTGCAATATTAGGAAATATCCGATGTAAAGAAGAGTGCAATTTAATTCCGCATTATATTGGATTTACAACAATGGTAAGAGCATCAGAAAAAGGATGCAAACCGCAAGATTAAAAACATAAACTTACAAGTGACTCGATATACCTTTCGCTTGTTAACTCTTGATGTATATACACATACATGAATATAGATACGTGTATTAGCCAGTATTAATTAAGTATTAATTTGCACCGGAGCCACTTAACGTTCCAGAGAATTTCTGTTACTCTCTCGTATCTCGATTGCTTCAAATGCATGTAATCCGAGATTGGCTCGCATATTCAATCCAAATCGTACAGGACTCTTAGCTGTTTGCCACACTTGATTGCTCCCTTTCTAGCTCTCATTATTTTTTATACGCACTCTCGATTCGTACGAGTGAAAGTAAGTACATGCGTATGCAGAAACTGCATTCACATGTTCTACAACGCCCCTGGATGCTTTCCCATTGTTCGCGAGAAAGAGAAAGAGGGGAAAATAGAGATAGAGGGAGAAAGAGATATCGAAAATCGTTTGGCAATAGCTCGTTTTCGGCTTTACGACCTCGTAAATTGCATGTTATCGGTGTTATTTAATGGCTAACTGCTAATCCTTAAGAGGCAATAGTGCGCTTTTGCTGGGTATGGTTAAACCGAACAAGAGATTCTCTCTCCTTCGGCATACCCATAAACGTAATGTTATAAACAGTAGGCCTCTGTGCTCGTGTATATTTGCGATTCTCTATACATATATGTATATGGTTGACGACAGCGAAATGACAGAAGAGACGATCGCAATTAGGCGTCGGTGCGAATCGATACTTCGTGGCGTGATTGCTATTCTCGAGAGAACGCGAATGAGGCAGAAAACATTACTGGTTGTAGAAATGAAGAGGGAAATGTCGAGGTATTAGAGGGCGATGTCGCGTGTAGTTGCTGGGGGTCGACGAGGATTTAATGAGAGAAAGAATGAAGTAGAAGAGGAAGAGAGAGAGAGAGTGAGGGGGGGGGGGGGGGAGAGAGAGAGAGACTGGAACAGCAGAAGGCTTTTACACTAATGCAGATCTAGTTTTGTTGAATACTTGATCAAAATCTGTACAGGTAAATCTCGATTACCAACTTATTTTTTTTTGCCATTTTTCAATACCATCATATTCATTAAAACTCTCCTTTACTTTCAGAGTTTTCACTGTCTGATTCTACGGGAAAATAAATTGCTCTAGACATTTTTTTCGAACGTAAGCTGTTGACACATTGACGTTTCAAAATCACTGTGGTTTTTTTTCGAAGAAAAAAATCATTAGAGGAAAATAAAATTTAACGTAAACTTGCAATCATTGGAATATCCAATTCGAACTTAATCTTGCAACGTAAACTATATCTTTTCTTTTTCTGATTCGTTATTGAACAAAAAACTCATATTTGTTCAATGAGACTCCAGTCTCATTGATAATATCGATCGATAATAATTCTAATTATTATTGAACTTCCATGGAATTCAATGAAATTTTAGAATCGTAAAACCCGCTTTTTATGCACGTTTTCTTTATACGAATCTGTACTTATGAAGATAATTCTTTTTGAAGAAATTCTCCAGAAAGCGCATTCATCTATGAAGAGAATTATTCCCTCATTCATTCCGATGTCTCAATTTCTTTCAAATGACAGCGTATTCAGTGAGGAAGAACACTGCTTCTCCTTCCGGGATCCTTCCGACCGCAAAATCCTGGAAATCTCGAAATCTCGAAATTTCGAATAGTCATAACTTAACGACAAATTGAAGTATACACAGATTGATTGGGGGGTTACGAAATGAATTTTGATGATCTCATTGGATTGATTGGATAATCTGCAGGATTCGACCAAATTGAGTTTTTTAAAAGATCACGAGAAAAACAAACCTTAAGAAAACTCCAACTAGTTTAATTGAACATTTCCTACGTTCCGAATCAATGAATTCGCAATGAATTCGCAATCCAATCCAATCCAATCAATCCATTCCAATCAAATATGAACAAAGACAAGGACACAGCCAGCGGATTATAAAAAATAATTTTATACATATTTAATTTAAGTTATAAATATTGCAAATTACACGTACGAATATTTTTCCAATTTAAATAATGAAAAAATGCAATTTCCATTAAGTACCAATGAAGTTCATTTGAATGATTAATCAACCGTTTCCATTAGTCTAGGATTTGATAACTCGCACTAATGGAGGTTATACTATAGTATCTCGTTTTCTCATGATCATTATTTTATTTGAATCGAAGCCCCGGGACGGGATCTCCTCCGGTCAATATAGATATGCGGGAGAGTGTATTGTTTATCGGCCAGAACGATTTGAAATCGCGCGCATTAACCTACTTATCGTTTCTCCCCGAGTAACCGAGCGTTCGTGCAATGTAACTATACCGCATACTTCTTCCTTTTCTTCTTCTTTTTTATTCGATATGACTTTTTTTCATTATATAGTACAATATTATACTGTTATCGCCCGGGAAGCTAAGAATTTACGAAAGACTTTAACACGTACTTTTATTGTATCTTACATCGTATGTATTTATTTGCATTATACACTGTATATTACGATTATGGTTATTATTATTACCAGTCACTTTGTTCAGATAGTACGGTACGAGACGATTGCCTGAAATGATAAGGATAATGTGGAAATTCAGTATTACGAGAACGGAAAGCGCGAGAGAGAAAAAAAAAATAAAATTATAGGTATTACAATTTGCATTCAATAAAAAAAGATAAAGAATCAATGCTCCAACAATAATAAAAGCATATTCGAACTTTACATTATTTTAAATTGAATTCTTCAGTATCTTTTTTTCACTGAATATTGAAACAGTACTCGTATCATTTTTGTTGTGCTTCCATTGTCATTTTTCCGAGTGATCAAAACATTCATTTCGTGTGTTTACTTTTTTGCAGCGACCAGCTGGGGCGTGGATGCGACATCCGGTGAGTAATTTCATTTTTTTACGAAATCGTTGTTTTTTTTTTTTCATTGTTAATGAATAAGCCAAGTTGGAAAACAATCGATATTAATGTAATTAAAAATCGATAAAATAATCAAAAATCATTTCGACGAAAATGATTCGGGAAAATATTCATCATGTTTTACATTTCCTAAATCCAGAAACAGCATTCTCCCATATTTATACATTTTTAAATATATAAGGATATATATATATATATATATATATATATATATATATATATATATATATACATATAAATGAATTGATCCATTGGTTTTCGAGCAGTTTCTCGGGAGGGGTCTTACGAATTTGCTGAAAATTGGGTACTTCGAAGTACCTCAAAAACTATCGCCAAATACCAAATTTTAACTGTCCAAGTGCCGAAGGTCATGAGAACGAGCCTTTTAAAAGTCTAAAAATCACCATATTTAGCCTATCTTCAAAATGACGATTCACGAAAATCTCACGTTCAAATTGAATGATACAAGCCACATTTTGTTCAGTATGCCATCTAGTTTGTAGAAAACAAATTTAAGTCACCTAAGCCAAAAGGCCTTTTATCCAGACGAAGTTAAATAACTTGAAATTTTCAATAATATGATGATTTTAAAATTGTCGCCACAAATTCATTTTTAATCTCACTGACTTCCAACATGGCTCATTTTTTTCGTTCTTTTATACCCTTCAAGCGAATGTGGCTAAAAATTTCATTTGCGTAAAGGAACTAAGAGATATTTCATTTCAAAGTTAGTCATTTTTGAAATATTACGAAAAATCGCTGACTTTTACCTTACACTACGCATTTCTATCAACTTCAATCGTTACCAAAATTTAGGTGAGAGTAGTTTTTTATATCTAGAACGACTCCCCTTAAGGAATTTCTTGGCCTGAACTTCCATCACTCTCTACAGCCTGCTGAAGATCACAATAATTCTGATTACGTTTGAGTTAAAAAATTAATGATGCAGTGTTCATTACTTTTTTTTTTGAAGATTATTTTATGCACATTTCAATAGAGTCAAAGCAAGAAAATAATTTTTATACGTGAATACAAGAAGCCAAAATTCGTCGCAATTTACTTTCAATGCAGCTCATCGCTTTTATGCTAGTCTGATTTTATAAATGTGAGTGCTAGTAAATTCAAACGCCACTCATTGGGTTATTTCCTTTTATTTAATTCGACTCACAAGGAAAGGTACTTTGGTGTCCCCCTCCGATTTTGATAATTTTTATATATGTTATAGTCCATCGAAAATTAAGAGACACGTAATTTTTTTTATCGGCTTAAAGTTATTTTTAAGGGGTGAAATCGACCCCCAAAGTTGAGCATGTTTTGCATCTGGTAGAGTGTTTCATATAGAAGCACTTAACCGATCGTAACGAAACCAATTGCAAAACGTTTTTCACGTCAAATAACCTGTATATAATGTTCAACTTCTTATGCACCCCTATTACATGGGGATGATTCACCCCCGAATATCCAGAATTCTTTTGTATAAAAAAAACTTGCAATCCGATTTCAATAAAACAAACGCCATTTTGCAGAGCAAAAAAAATAAAATTGACGTATTTTTGGGTTTTTCTCAGATTAAAAAAATTAAGGGGGTAAAACACCCTTAAAATGTCAAATTTCATTTTGAGCACTGTCCCCTTCCGATTTCAATATTTTTTTTATAAAATGTAGCTTATCGAAAAATAAGACCACCTATTATTTTTATTGGCTCAAAATTATTTTTAAGGCGTGAAATCAACCCCCAAAGTTGGGCATGTTTTGCATCTGGTAGAGTGTTTCATATAGAAGCACTCAACCGATCGTAACGAAACCAATTGCAAAACGTTTTTCACGTCAAATAACCTGTATATAATGTTCAACTTCTTATGCACCCTTACTTACTGCAGGGGGGTGAACCACCCCCTGACATTCATAATTTTTTGTATAAAAGAAAAATTGTCATTCGATTTCAATGGAAAAACCAACATTTTGAAAAGCAAAAAAAAATTATAGTGAATGTGTCTAGATTTTTCCAATAAAAAAAATTAAGCGGGTAAAACACCCCTAAAATCTCAAATTTCATTTTACGCACTTAAATGATAAAATTCAATTCAATTGGTCTCATTATCATTGCGTATCGACTTATATGCTAAATAATATTTATTTCGCATGTACATCGGCTTTTTAATTATATGAAAAATTGAGTACTCCTACATCTTCGGTGGTCGTGAGCTTCACGATTTTTTATTTTTGTATACACATGGTCTGTACACAAATATATATATATAGGTTATACATAGGCGCTAAAATCTTTCATGTAGTAAAAATAGATTCCAATTCAAATTTTCGTTTCAATTATCATTCCTGAACTTAATGATTATATTTTGAACAGTAATGATGTTCTTCGAAGAAATGTTTGAAACAAAGTGACTTTTTACACCATGAACATCTTACTACAGCCACATTTGTGCAGCCTTCAATTTCACATTGTGTTTGAGATGACATACCAAAAGCGAATTCAACGGGATTTTCGAAATGCTCAGGTCGTTCTTCTATGTACCCACTTTTGAACCAGGCATATCGAAATAAATTTTCGTACCTCGGAGATGATAATTGATTATGTACTAGAGATTGCAGCTTGATTATATTATTTCGTAAATGTAGACTTAAATCATAATCAAGTAACATGACACTGTCTGAAAAATGTCTGACATAATTTTTCCAAATTCTAAATCCGAAGACATCAAGTGGCTGGATATTCCCTGTTGTTCCTTTCGGTATGATCATTGTAACAATTTCTTTGTTATGTGGTGTAACTTCCGTGACAACACTAGGGCAATGTCCACTCCATGAGTCTATTAAAAGCACACTTTTCTCACCGACATTTGGGAAGAACACTTCTTGAAGCCATACTTTGAAATGTTCTATAAATCAATATGTAAAAATTAATAGCACATCTATTTTTTATATTTGAATATTACATACCAACGTACCTGATGTAGCCTTGCCAGATTTTGAAACACTTATAAAAACATTGGGAGGTCGAAAAATGGTTCGTTCTACGATTGGCCCCAACCGCCCGGATGGCTCTTTTAAAATTATCAGAAGAGGTGACAACAATTTTCCTGCTGCTGATATTGTCGGCTGGATGGTGTAGCTATGGGTTGTCGCTGAAACGGATTGTACAAGGCATTCTACTTGTTTTGTACCTTCTTCTGTTAACGTTCGCCCTGAATGGACTTCTAATTGGAAACCACTTTGATCAGAATTATAAATATTTTCCAAGCCATATTCCTCAATTTTCAATTGAACTGCGGAGACAAATTTATTAGCATCGTTTTGTAATATGTCCTTTGATTCGAGAGTCTTTCTTGTCACGAATTTATTTATTTTTCTACTTGTTATTCGATGAACTTTTTTAAACTTTTTTATCCATGTTGGCGAAGCCCTGAAACGCAAATTCTCATGCCCAATCAATTTTTGGGCTTGTAATGCCCATCTCCGAAGATCGATATCGTGTACAATGAGACCTGCTTCTATGGCGCTTTTTAAATTATCAATTGTATATTCAGAAATGCGCGACAATTTTTCCTTGTAAGTTCCGCCTTTATTAATTTGTTGAGCCCAGCGCCTTAATTGGCGCACAGATTTAACGAGTTTAAATCGGTTTTGGACTGTTTCTATTTTCCTATTTTGTTTCGTTTTTGCACTTCTCCAGTACTCAACAGCTCTTTGTTTGTAGTCGTAGCTCAAATCTTCTTCATCGTCAGTACACGTTTCAGGGCTTAATGGAGATTCTCCAAGACCCCATTCGATGTCATTATCTTCGACAGGTTCTACTATGACATCTCTAAACGGTTCTTGAAAATCTAATGTCGTATCTTCGACGATTTCTAACTGATTGAACTCTGCCATAGAGGCCTTCAGAATTTCCGCGAAACTCTCTTTCAATTCCACTTCATTATTGTTAACAGGACTGTCAGGAATGTTCATTACCTCGAATGTAAGAAACAACAGTCTTATTACGTTCATTGGATTGATGGACATGTTAATAACAATACGGTATTCACGATAGCGGACACGATAATGACTGATCAACAGTCGAACAGCAACTTAACTTCTGGAATAATATAAAGTCAGTTTTACCTTTTTCATCTTGAGTGGGCGGTTTGATCTGACATCACCACGAAAACAGCATTTTTATTTGGTTTTCGGATATACCTCAAACATTAGCCTGAGCGAACTGGCTTTTTCAAGAATACTTGGGGTCGAGCCACTATAGCGGTTCTTGATATGAATAAGAATATGGCAAGGCATGAGCCAGCTTTGTTTACATTCTGGGCGGTGAATTGCTGATGCGACTCTTTTGATATTTGAGTTTTTTTTTTATTTTCGTAAATCGTTCAAAATAGAAACTTATATAAATAGAACGGATACCAACACTTCTTTATAAACGTGAAGCATGTCAGAAGGGCAGCGGATGTACATGCGAAATAAATATTATTTAGCATATAAGTCGATACGCAATGATAATGAGACCAATTGAATTGAATTTTATCATTTAAGTGCGCAAAATGACATTTGAGATTTTAGGGGTGTTTTACCCCCTTAATTTTTTTTATTCGAAAAATCTAGACACATTCACTATAATTTTTTTTTGCTTTTCAAAATGTTGGTTTTTCCATTGAAATCGAATGACAATTTTTCTTTTATACAAAAAATTATGAATGTCAGGGGGTGGTTCAGCCCCCTGCAGTAAGTAAGGGTGCATAAGAAGTTGAACATTATATACAGGTTATTTGACGTGAAAAACGTTTTGCAATTGGTTTCGTTACGATCGGTTGAGTGCTTCTATATGAAACACTCTACCAGATGCAAAACATGCCCAACTTTGGGGGTTGATTTCACGCCTTAAAAATAATTTTGAGCCAATAAAAATAATAGGTGGTCTTATTTTTCGATAAGCTACATTTTATAAAAAAAATATTGAAATCGGAAGGGGACAGTGCTCAAAATGAAATTTGACATTTTAAGGGTGTTTTACCCCCTTAATTTTTTTAATCTGAGAAAAACCCAAAAATACGTCAATTTTATTTTTTTTGCTCTGCAAAATGGCGTTTGTTTTATTGAAATCGGATTGCAAGTTTTTTTTATACAAAAGAATTCTGGATATTCGGGGGTGAATCATCCCCATGTAATAGGGGTGCATAAGAAGTTGAACATTATATACAGGTTATTTGACGTGAAAAACGTTTTGCAATTGGTTTCGTTACGATCGGTTAAGTGCTTCTATATGAAACACTCTACCAGATGCAAAACATGCTCAACTTTGGGGGTCGATTTCACCCCTTAAAAATAACTTTAAGCCGATAAAAAAAATTACGTGTCTCTTAATTTTCGATGGACTATAACATATATAAAAATTATCAAAATCGGAGGGGGACACCAAAGTACCTTTCCTTGTCAGAAACACAAGAATATATAAAACCCCAAGTGGAAATTGCCATTTACCTAAATTCGTTCGGGAGCATCATAATTATACTAGATTTAATTAATATTTTTACGATTATATCAATACACATGAAAAATCTAATGTTTACGCCACACACAGTCTACGCAATATCCACATCGTTGACGCAGCTCAATTTAAAAATACTGAGGTTATAATTGTATTAATTTAGGGATTGAGGTTATACTACACTTTTGAATTGAGGTTATGAGAGGGGTTGACGTGGCATTTGTATATTACAAAATTGTACTTTGCGATCGCAGCGATTCTGATTTTCTACCGATTTCTGGGTACACTTCTTGTACGGTGTGTTCACTCCTTCTCTCTAGTCTCCTTGGCCTCGACACCTGCAGGAGTAACATAAAGAGACACAGCTCACCAATAGGGACCGCGCGTGAGCTATAGAGAGCAGCACCACCGCCGATGTGCGCGCTCTCTCGTGTCTGAATGTGCAATTTGTGCGGTACTATTTTGGCTTTGAATGATAGGAATAAAGACAAATTTTACGATTAATAATGTTAAAAATGAGTAATTAAGGTTTTCAGCTCGTGATTAATGATCATGCTGGGGGCTAAAATTATATAAAAATTTTTAAAAAATGTGGCTCAAGACATATATATCTCAAATGTCGTAGAAAGACAAAGCACGGGCGACGAATCGGCCATATAATTCATTCCATTCGTTTCTCGCTCTTTCATGCGAAATGGACAGCGCTCTCGGGAAAAGAACAGTATTTCAAAAATGGTCAATCTTCTCGAAACCAAAGTGGTGTGTGAGAGCTGCCCTGCATTTACCAATGTCTTTTTGATGAAGAAAAACAAACAAATCAATTTTGTATCGTAAATCAATTAAAAAATCTTCTCCCTCGCGTATACGCGCTTGATTACTTAACACTTACAAGGAAACCTTCCCAGGTGTACCCCGCCGATTTTGTTAAGCTTGGAGTATGTTATTCTACATTGAAATCTAAGAGACACCTATTTTTTCTTTTTTGCGGAAACTCATATTTAAGGGGTGAAACACACCCCTAAAGTTGAGGTCTCCTAGGGGAGGTTGTTCAGTTCCATATATATGCAGACAAGGGGGCTAAATCAAACCAATTGCATTCAATGCTTCATAAAAAGTTATGACTACTGGATTTTTTTCAGCCCTGAGGGGGTGAATAAGCCGAAGTTATAGGGGTTGAAAATTAAAAAAACGTTATAACAAACAGAATATGCTCGATATGGAAGTGAAAAAATTGCATAATTAACAGTTTCAAAAGTTAAGAGATACATGTTTTTGCATTTTTTGAAAAAATGTATCCTTAAGAGTGTACTACCCTTACATCCGAATACCTTTAATTTCTGTAGATACGTATTTTTTTAAGTATCTATCTGCTAGAAAATATTCTTTTGGATATAGAACTCATCATGAAATTGTTTAAAAAGATTGTTATCAATATAAAAAAAAATCCCTTGTGAAAATAATCGATAGAACATATGATTCAGGCATTGCAGATAATGAAAATTCTTTTCTTGAGAGATCGAAAAGTAGCTTTTTTCGCGATTTTGTTTCAACCGAGTTTTTGATGTTTCATTATATCAATAGAATAGAATAGAATAGAGGATGAATTCTTAACGTTATTTTCATTTTTTACACTGTTTTTTTTTCTATCATTGAAAATGTCCTATAAGAAAACGATGTGCATGATTCTAGTCGTAATTATTGTCTGAAACAAAATTTTAAAAAGATTATTCATTTGCATCTGTGTCACTATTTTGCTATGGAGGGTTTATTTTTATTTTTTATTATCAAAAAACTGTTGAAAAAATAGGCTAAATTCGTTCTCGTTTTGTTAGAGAAAAATAAGTTTGTTATACACGTGATGTTTGTTGTTACAATCACGTAGCAGTAAATGAACTAATATGTTTTATCGTTTCGAACCTTACTTTGTATGTGTTCGTTAGCCCTGCTTATTAGCTATCTAATTCTTCGAGTTGATATTCTACTTCACCTATCATTGAAAGAAGTTTCAAAATACGTTGATAAGAAATATATAACTGTTATCTGCCTCTGCCTCTCTTATTTAACATATGATGGCCTGTGCTGCGCTTATAAGTCGCGTTCTTCAGAAATTGCTTCAATTCGATAAGTGCGAGTTAGAAGGAATTTATCTCGTGATAAAATAATATCAACAATCAAAGGCGTGTATAGCTCTGTGTTTTGTTTGCAATCAAAAGTTGTTAAAAGTTCCATAAGTTAAGAAATCAAGTGTATTTATTATCAAAAATGAAAGTGAATCCGCTTAATGTGATACGATTAGTTTTGGCACATTTTCAAGCCCTAAATATACCTGAAAGCCCTATAAATAATGATGAAATACAATTAAAAGAAAGCATTGAAAATATATTAACGAATGCTATGCAAGATTACATGGGCGTCGAAACAATCGTAGAAGATTCATTATATTTCCAACAACCTTACAAAGATTGGGATATGAAAATAGTAGAAGACGAAGAATGGGGATCGGCAATCAATGATCCGGTACTACCTCCGGATGTTTGTACTACTGATGATGAATCTGTTTCGTACGACTATAAATCGAGGGCAGTCAACTATTGGAGAAGTGGCAAAACTAAAAATTTGAGCCTATCAAGCGTTAAACAAAAATTTAGAAAAGTACAATCAGTGACTCAATTAAAAAGATGGGCTAAATATTTAAATAAAAGTGGAACTTATAAAGAAAAAATAGCTAGAATTTGCGAGTACACTTTAGCCAATTTTAAAGCTGCCGTTGATGATGTCTTATGGTACATGACATCGACTTAAAAAAATGGGCAATGCAAGCACAAAAAGAAATCGGTCATGAAGATGTCCGTTTTAAGGCGCCAGACAAGTGGGTACACTCATTTAAGAAAGCTCATAGGATTGTTTCCAGAAAAATTAGTAAATTTATCACAAAAAAAAGTATTGAAAATGCAGACAATCTGCGAAAGCTTGCTGAACAATTTGTTTCTGAAGTGAAGAACGATATAGAAGAATATGGGTTATCGAACGTCTACAATTCGGACCAAAGTGGTTTCCAATTAGAAATGCATTCTGGAAGAACATTAGCGGTTGAAGGAGAGAAACAAGTTGAATGCCTTGTACAATCAATTGCTTCTACAACACATAGTTATACGATTCAGCCCACTATAGCAGGTGACGGAAGGCTTCTTTCTCCGCTATTCCTGGTTTTGAAAGAACCAAGTGGTAAATTTGGTCCAATAGTGGAATCGTCACTATTCAGACCAGAAAACGTTTACATAGAAGTATCGAAATCTGGAAAACTCACTTCAGGCAATAATAAAAATTATTTTTTTTAGAGAATTCCTTATATTGACACATAAAATACTGTTTATTTCTTGCAACGAAGCAAATTGAAAAATTAATTCATACTTTCAGAACATTTTAAAACCTGGCTACAAAATGTCTTCTTCCCCCAAGTTGGTTCAAACAGTATTTTATTAATTGACTCCTGGACTGGACATTGCCCTCGAGCTGTTGACGAAGCGAAACCTCGGGATAAAAATATAAAATTAAGAAAAATACCGCAGGGTACAACGGGAAAGATTCAACCTTTGGATGTTTTTGGCTTCAGGATATGGAAAAATTATGTGAAACATTTTTCTGACAATGTCATATTAATGGATTATGATTTAAATTTGCATTTACGAAATAATATAATTAAGCTTCAGTCACTTGTTCACAACCAATTATCATCTCCACGATATGTAAACTTATTTACATGATAATACGATGATAATACGATTTTGACATCCGGGTACGTGATGTACCCGGATGTCAAAATGTTGCTGTTGTTAGGTGTTTATGGTGTAAAAAATCATTATGTTTCCAACACTTTTTTGACGATTTCCACTATTGTAAAGAATATAATGAATAATTTCATTTGTCAATCAAAAATATATCTGTACAAAATACAGCATATAAAATATAATAAAAACAATGATACAATAATTAGAAATATTAATATGGTAACAATGTGATTGAAAAGAATTTTCATTATCTGCAATGCCTAAATCATATGTTGTAACGATTATTATATATAACGAAGACGAAATCGCAATTTTTTTATTAAAACAATTTTTTTCAAGGGTTTTTTTTTATGTTGATAACAATCTTATATCCATTAATATATCCAAAATATATTAATATATCCAAAAGAATATTTTCTAGCAGATAGATACTTAAAAAAATACGTATCTACAGAAATTAAAGGTATTCGGATGTAAGGGTAGTACACCCTTAAGGATGCATTTTTTCAAAAAATGCAAAAACATGTATCTCTTAACTTTTGAAACTGTTAATTATGCAATTTTTTTCACTTCCATATCGAGCATATTCTGTTTGTTATAACGTTTTTTTAATTTTCAACCCCTATAACTTCGGCTTATTCACCCCCTCAGGGCTGAAAAAGATCGAGTAGTCATAACTTTTTATGAAGCATTGAATGCAATTGGTTTGATTTTGCCCCCTTGTCTGCATATATATGGAACTGAACAACCTCCCCTAGGAGACCACAACTTTAGGGGTGTGTTTCACCCCTTAAATATGAGTTTCCGCAAAAAAAAAAAAATAGGTATCTCTTAGATTTCAATGTAGAATAACATACTCCAAGCGGAACAAAATCGGCGGGGTACACCTGGGAAGGTTTCCTTGTTAGCTAATGTAGAAATTGCCCACTTTGTGGCGTTGTAAGCACCGCGCACGGTTCCTATGGGGGTTAAGTAGATACACTCGAATAATTGTTGCTTTTTTCATTGATAACTAGATGGCGCGAATAATACATTACTTATTTTGCGAAAATGATTCAATTTTAAATTATGAGAAAATAACGTTTCTGAACGAATCTAAACAATAAGATTCGTAAAAATTAAGAGCTTGTCTATCATAATTGGAAAAATTTATGTATTTTAATTGAAGAACTGAAAAGATGTTTTTATTTTAAAAGAAATAAAAATAAAATAATTTAAAGTAAAAATTTTGACTTAAATATGCTTTTTATAACGTGATAATAATGTTAAAAATTTCTTTACAGTTTTTAACGCAATGTTAGCTTAAATTTAGTGTGACCGTATTGAAATGTGCGTAAAATAATCTTCAAAAAAAAGTAATGAACACTGCATTATTAATTTTTTAACTCAAAAGTAATCAGAATTATTGTGATCTTCAGCAGGCTATAGAGGGTGATGGAAGTTCGGGCCAAGAAATTTCTTAAGGGGAGTCATTCTAGATATAAAAAACTACTCTCACCTAAATTTTGGTAATGATTAAAGTTGATAGAAATGCGTAGTGTAAGCTCAAAGTCAGCGATTGTTCGTAATATTTCAAAAATGACTAACTTTGAAATAAAATATCTCTGAGTTCCTTTACGAAAATAAAGTTTTTAGCTACACTCGTTTGAAGGGTATAAAAGAACGAAAAAAATGAGCCATGTTAGAAGTCAGTGAGATTGAAAATGAATTTGTGGCGACAATTTAAAAATCATCATATTATTAAAAATTTCAAGTTATTTAACTTAGTCGGGATAAAAGGCCTTTTAGCTTAGGTGTCTCAAATTTTTTTTCTACAAACTAGATGGCATGCTGAACAAAATGTGACCTGTATCATTCAAGTTGAACGTGAGGTTTTCGTGAATCATTATTTTGAAGATAGGCTAAAAATGGTGATTTTTAGGCTTTTAAACGGTTCGTTCTCATGACCTTGGACACTTAGATAGTTGAAATTTGGTATTTGGTGATAGTTTTTAAGGTACTTCGAAGTGCCCAATTTTCAGCAAATTCGAAAGACCCCTCCCGAGAAACTGATCGAAAATCAATGGATCTACTCATATATATATTCCTTTTCATTCCTACTTTTATTTTTATCATCCCTGGACCAGGTAAAAAGAGAGTCCGCGGTCACTTTAATGGAATGAGATTAAAGTGGTCGGCGGTGTGGCGAAGAGGAGCATAGGATCGCGAAGAACGGAGGGAAACTTGAGAGTCGACGTGCTGCTGCATTCGTGAATTCCCTTGTTGCCGTTTTTACCGTGAGGTTTTCTTGTCATTACATATACACACTAGGGTGATGCAAAAAAAGTCGACTTTTTTTCTTTCTTAAAGTCGCAGGTGATTATGTCAATACTTCATGAAAAACTAATTCTCTCACAACTTGGGCCTTCTAAAAAAATGTTTAGAGGTCGCACCAACGACGTTTAGATATTTTCTTTCAATTTTAGCGAAAAATCATGATATAAAAATATCGATTTTTCGATGTCGCAACAAAAATTGTAAGTACTTAATAAAAATTTGATTCTCTCAAAATTTGAGTTTGAAAGAAAAAAATTTAGAGGTCGCCTCAGCGGCTTTTCCAAATTTTTTTTTCAATTTCTCGTAAACATCGTGATATAAAAAAATGGTTCAACTTGTGTCGCAGGTTGATATATTAGCATTTCATGGAAAAGTTATTCATCCAAAACTTGAATGTTCTAAAAAAATTTTTAGAGGTGCCTCCAGTGACGTTTAGATATTTTTTTCATAATTTTGGCTGAAAATCATGATATTTAAATGTGGTTTTGTTTGTGCGGCAACTAGAGATATTCGTACTAAGTAAAACAGTAATTTTTGTAAAATTTTGGTCTTCTAAAAAATTTTTAGACGAAACCCCAGCGACTTTGAGATATTTCTTTCTAATTTCGACTAAAAACCGTGATATAAAAATTTGATTTTTTCGTGTCGCAAGTAAATGCGTTAGCACTCTACCGAAAACGAATTTAGAAAAAAAATCATAGTCGCTGAGTGTGACCCCGAATACATTTTTTACTAGGCTGAAAATTTGGGAGAATTACTTTTTCATGAAATTCTAGCATATAAACTTTGATACACAGAAATTTACTTTTTGATATCACAATTTTTATTCGAAATTATAAAAAAAAATCTAAAAGTCACCGAAAGCATCTCTAAAAAATTTTTTAGAAGATTCAAATTTTAGGAGAATAATTTTTCCATGAAATGCTAACATATCAACTTGCGACACAAAGTGAACCATTTTTTATTAACTCCCGACTGCTCGCAGGGCAAAAAGACGGGAGTTATGCGTTTCGTTGCGATCAGCTGATGGGCGCGGATATTCCTTTATCGCCACTTTTGTCGCAAACGGTGACAAATGTCTTGACCAATTTTTTGCATGTCTTCCTAGGTATGGCGGACAGTATTCTTATACATAGTTTGTCAAAATCTATTGCGTACTTGCTTTGTTAATTAACATTGCCGTTTCATCTCATTTGACCATATCGCAAATGACCATATAAGGCAGTCCTCGACTATCGACTATTTCAGGCGGTTGAGCGTTGCCAATTTCAATCCAAACTGCCGCGCGTCGTTTAGTATGAAATTCGTCTGTTTTCTTTTTTTTAGGTTATGACGAAGTTATCAATCACATTGTTATTTAATATTTCATCTTGTGTTATTAATAAATATAATATATCAACTTAAGAAAAATTAATAAATAAATCCTTTGCAGAAGAGCATTATTATTCTTGAAATGTTATATATTTACTGGAAAATAATTGTTGAAAAAAATTAATGAATAATTTATAAAAACTCCCGACTGCAAAAATTATAGAAATAAAAAAAAACTGTATTACCTGAAATAACGAAACATTAAAATATTTATAGTTACAATATTAATGGTATTAAAAAAATTTAAACAAAAAAATTGTATTCAAAGAGGTCTTACAAAAATAAATTATACAAAAGGTCTAAAAACTGTGTATCGAAAAAAATATATCAATAAAAAAAATATGATGTATACCGTGAAAACATTACAAGTAAAGAAGAAAAAAATTGTTTTGAAAAACAAAAAACTCCCAACTGCTATAATAATATAACTCCATGAAAATATATTGTTTAAAAAATGTTTCAAAAAAACAATGTAATGTTTAGAAAATAAATTAAATAAAAATTCCCTACGAGAATTAGTAGTGAACTTTAAAAAGTGTGAAATAAAAATTGATTCAAAATAACACAGATAAATAAAAAATCAGTCGATTGGTAAGTGCAACTCCTTCGAGATTCAATTTTTCTGGTCAATGTTAAATAAGTAACTTACATGCGAAAATTAAAAGTCGAAAAAAAATATACAACCAACATCAAATTAAAAATGTTGTAATTATAATCACTTATAATAATTATATATAGACTTGCGACTTTAAGAAAGAAAAAAGTCGATTTTTTTGCATCACCCTAATACACACATTTATATATATATACATAATAGTCTGGTGCTCTCTGATCCCGGGGCGACAATCCGGGCCAAACCCGTGTAAGAGAGAGAGAGAGAGAGAGAGAGAGAGAGAGAATGGTGCGAAAGGTGGATAAGGTATCCGCCAGCTACCGTTGTTGGCCCTTTCACTCCCACTTTCGAGCTCTTGTCTGCTCTGTGACCGACCCCATACTACTCCGAGTAGAGATGGCTGTTGAACAAACTTGTTCTCACTCTTTCCTCTTCATTCCTTCCCTCTCACTCTCACTCTCTTTCTTTCTTCCTTCCTCTTTCTCTCTTTCTCTCTTTCTCTCTCTCTCTCTCTTTCTCTCTCTCTCTCTCTCTCTCTCTCTCTCTCTCTGTTTCTCTTTCTTTTTCTCGGCCTCACTCTGTAAGGAATTGAAGGAGAGAAAACGAAAGGAAATGTGCTTGTATATAAGCACTAGAGGGTAGCTCATGCTGTTCGTGCTGGTTTCTCTGCTTTGGTGTCGCTCGCTGAACAGCCCTGGCTAACACCCCAAGCGACACAGAGATCCCCACTTGTTGCTTGCTACTTGTCTTCATAGTTCTTCTCGGACCAGGCTCTTGCAAGCAACACCATACAACACACATTTATATACATTTTTATATATTTTTTATATACATAAGTTGTGTGATCCCTCCTTTTCTTATTCCCTCACGTTCTTTCGATGCAACCCCCTCTGAGCTTTTGTGCTTGGTCATTAATTCTTTGCTCTCGAGCGAAGAGAGCATGTGCCAGTAAGACATTTTAGAAATCTCATTTGTACGCCGATTTTTCTTAATGGCTATCTTTTTAATTCACATGGTTAAACAGAGTTTTTTTCGAATTAAAATCAAAAAATGTAATTTCATTTAAATTGATTGCACAATGAAGTAAAACATTGTAGTAAATATCGAACAGTCAATTTTTCTGCCAGATATAAAAGCAGAGCTTAAATTTAGGAAAATCCCTCATGGAAATAGACGAAACATTTGTTTTGGATCAAAAAGTATTAAAAAATAAAAAAAAAACATTCCATGAATTTATCGTCGCGATAATAAATCGTGATGCTGAACTTCGAATCGTTGGAATGCAACGGATTTTTTATTATCGTTATTATTGTGAAACATTTGTTTTGCTGATTTAATCCCGAAATTTGATCGAGCTTTTCTTTGGGTATTTTACCAACCAGATCCACAAACAACAATTTTAAATATAAAAATAAAAAATAACACGCGTTTTTTGCTGTTGATTCTCAGCAACACGAACTTCAATATAGTAATAAAGTAGAATAAATATTTTACTTCGCGTTGAACAGTGAAACAATCGGACAATAATAATAATATTCTTTTTAATTGGATTACATTTTGATAGTTTTTTTTTTTTTTTTTTTTAATCGATGATAACATCCATGCGATGGAATATAAAATCATTTTACACTCATTCTATCGGCTGCTGGCTATAGCGTTGTTGGCGATCGAACATACGCCACATGAGTCCACAACGATGCACCAAAGCGTGTTGCATTCTCCCTGGGGCTGATGCTCACACCTGCGTCGCGATGCTCGCGGTGAAATTCAATAGTCCTCAAACAAAAGCCTGACTAAATCTCTCTTCCTTCCTCTCTTCTTCTCACTGCCTCACAAAATACATAGATATACATATATATACATAATTCTGTCAATTCGTGTCTCTAGTAAACCGTCGAACTTTCCCACTGGCTGTGCCACGGAGAGGTCAACCGGCGATGAGGCTTTCTACAAATATTTAAACGTCGGTAATTTCAGTTCCACAAAAAGCCTTTTTTATTTCCGCTTCTTTATCTCTTGCTCACCTACACTTGCGCCGTTACAGACTCCGTAAGAGCGTTAATATTTTTTACTTCATATTTGACACATGTCGACTTAATTTTACTCCGATAAGTTTGTCTTTACACGTTTCTCATTTCTCTCGGCATCATTTGTTATTGTACAAAAATTTGATTGCACCATTTTGACAAACACGTTTCTATTAATTCAACAGACTTCAGCATTTGGTAAAATTTACGTAACGAAATTATTTTTATTCTTTCTACTACCACGTTATTTATATTTTATCAGAACCAATTCCTTAGTTCTTACGATAATATTTTTTCACTATGAAGCCCGCTACTTATTTTAGGTCACATACTAATTTACAGAATTTTATGTGTGTGTGTGTGTGTGTGTGTGTGTGCGTGTGTGTATTTTTGTATATAAGTGTTGAAAATATGGCGTTATGCCACGCCTCTATGTACTCTGATGATTCGACGTGTTTAATTTCGTTCTCTTTGCCCCTTCGCGTCCCTCCTCACTCGTTCTTTTTTTTTTTCAAATAGACGTAATGATAAGTCTTATTTATTCGAGACACGTTGACGACGCTTTATTTCAAGTAAACAAAAAATCGAGAGAAAAACAATCCGTAGCAAACTCGCGTTGCATGTTTCTCGACGTGAAAATATTGGTGTTTTGAAATAATTTTAATATACTCCAAAATATTGTTGTATTGAAATAATTTTAATATACTCCAATGCCATTTTAATATACTCGAATGCCATTTCAATATTCTTTATAGCTCTCTCTCTCTCTCTCTCTCTCTCTCTCTCTCTCTCTCTCTCTCTCTCTCTCTCTCTCTCTCTCTCTCTCTCTCTCTCTCTCTCTCTCTCTCTCTCTCTCCCCCCTCTCCCCCTCCCTCTCTCCCCCTCTCCCCCTCTCTCCACCTCTCCCCCCTCTCCCCCCCCCTCGCCCCTCCCCGACCCTGCTCCCCCTCGCCCCTCTTCCTCCCCCCTCTCTCCACTCCCCCTCCCCCCCCCCCCTCTCTCTCTCTCTCTCTCTCTCTCTCTCTCTCTCTCTCTCTCTCTCTCTCTCTCTCTCTCTCTCTCTCTCTCTCTCTCTCTCTCTCTCTCACTCACCAATTCACAACCTCAAAATTATTTACCTCCATGATAAAATGAAAGAAAAAAAAGAATTATTAAAAAAAAAATAAGGTATTTATAATTCATGCTACGTGCTTTCTTAAGGAAGTACGATCGCAAATCGACGCGTCGACAGATTTTTTTGAAATTTTTATAACTTAAAACAGACTGCAGCATCTGTCCGCTACTGAAATTTGAAAATATTTGACCGTTTAGAACCGGAGATAATTAACATTAAAATTGGCATGTTTAACACGTATTGCATACGTGAAGCATGCTGTAGACACAGTCTGTTTCCCTTCTCTCAATCGTAGCAAATAAACGTCTCGACAGATTTCAATAAAAAAAATAGCATGATCTAAATGAATATTTTTTGGACAAGTAAAAAAAAAAAATACTGCGATTTACCGTTTTGAAGTCGAGATATAACAATAGGAAGATGTAAACTTTTATGGAGTTTTTACCCGACCACGAAAGGGGGAATACGATCCGGCAACATTGTAACCGTCGCAGTGTGCGTGTAGCTATACAAACACACGGGATTTCTTTACTTGAGTATGGTTGCGTTGTCATTGGTATAAAATTATAAATTATTAATTAAGCAATACAAATTTATGTATTGTTTAAAAATAACTTTTAATTCAAATAATAATTATTGTTTATTGTAGTTCAAGCATAAGCTACTTTTAAAATGTAGTTTTGAGTACAATGGCAGACTTTCTTAATTTTCCTTCCCGCATTGTCCCGATAAATTTCAACTTTTTTGTCAAATTTTTATTCTTTATAAATTTGCCATTATACCTTTCTTGTTTCGACATTTTCGATACCTTTTGCTGTACTCATAGCAGCGATAGAGAAATACCAAAAGAAACTGTCATCTGCTCACTGCGACGTTGCACGATAGTGACGAGAAACGAAATTTCATAGTGTGCGTGTGTTTGTATAGGCCCCTTTTCTGTGTATTGTAGCAGTCTGAATACAGGCACGCCCAAAAGTTTTTCACGTTTCGCTTAGTCTATCGTCATGTTTTGTCCATACGTAATGCGCGTAACTTTTTGAAGGTACTACTGCGATCGTTCTTCCTTAAAAAAATATGTCGTGAGAATGTTTCGTCATGCCTCTCAGCTTGATATTTTTCAACAACACATTTTTCACCTTCAGAACTGTCGAGACAATACTCAATATCGTTCAAGAATAAAGAAAATTATATTTTCGGAAAGAATCGATTCTTTAAATACTGCTAATTAGTTTGAATTGAAAACATTTCTGTTTCTATATAAATTTATAAATGTACTTTGTATTTCGTCACGATGATTGACTATTTATTTATCATTCGATTAATTATCCGTACCGAAAAATTCTAAAAATGATTTTTAATTCCTTTGGTTATGAATTTTCGTTTTGGAATTATGTTTTTTTTTTTTTGAATTCGCATGTTTTATTTGAGTACTAGTTCGTTATCAAACATTTTAATATTTTTTTCTTCCATGTTCCCTCTTCACACTGTCAGATTTTTACAGTTCCTACGAGATCCTTCCTCTCCTCCCGGAGTGTAACTCACACTGTACTCATTTCTAATGCACTATGAAAATCGTGTTTAAACGAAACCAGTGTGTAAACTGTAGAAAATCGAAAACGATATATACAACAGGCTACATTTCCTTAAGATTCAATTGATTAACACTCAAAATAATCAGTAACTATCAGAAAATTTATTACTCGCTCAGTGATTGATGCGAGAACCGGTGTACAGCTAATAAGTGGTCACCCATCCGAGTACTGGTACCAATCAAAGTGTTTAGCTTCGGAGTCTGCAAAGCTCCAAATGAGCCACGTACCCGCGCTGCTGTCAGTTTTCACTTTTATACTTACCTATAAAACTTCACAACATTACAGTCGATAAATCGAGCCTTGATTTGATTATGATTAAAATTTCAGACTGACATTTATCAACGATAAACCATTTCATACGCGCTGAAGTCATTTATACTTGTATACAGATGTAATTCCATCAAAATTCAAAATAATACCAAACAAACGACGGGAAGTAAGTGGATAAATCGAAATACGTTTATAGATCGGTGTGTCCTTCGTTCTTGGGACATTGGCTTATGCAAAGAGGTTCCGGAGGGAACGGGAGAGATGGACGTTACACTCTTTGGATGCTGGATATACGAGCAAAGGGAAAAGGCGAGGGAGGAGGACAGAGGGGGAAGGCAAAGAGCGATCGGTGCAGAAGGGCGAGGGACGCAAAAAAGAGGACTCGGTGTATACATGCACGTGTATTATATATATACATATATATATATATATGTGTGTGTGTAACTATATAGGTACATTTTACGTTCGTACATCAATCCTGACGGGATGATTTACGCGGCGGCCATCAATTCCAGAATAACTCGGTAATAACTCTGCTAAAATATTGCCTGCCGCCGCCGACGCGGCCGCGCAATTCCCCTTCGCCTCTTTCACCCCCAGGCCTCTCTCCCTCCGTGTCTTACCCTCTTTTCCCGTTCCACAAACACCCTCTCAACTCTTTTCAACCCCCTCTTGACTTGCGCACCGGGTAATATCGACGAGAGGGCGCTCGCGCGGGGCTTCTCGTACGATTAGATTGGAACGCGTTATGCACACATAAACACACATGAGCATTGAGTAAAATAACGAAAAAAATGCAATGGAATGAAAAAAAATTTGAAACGGAGAGATGGAAAAGAGTCTCATTTGTATATATTTTTTTTTTTTTTGAATTCTGGTATGTACGTTTCGTGTCCGCACATTGGACACTGGAAATCTGTATTTTAAACATCACCATTGAAAATCGTAGCCACGGTGTGACGACACGTGATTTTTTAAATTATTGTTGTACCGAATTTCAATTTTAATGAAATTAAAATGAAACTACATGCTTGTTACAAGATATTTTCATAACTAATAAACTAATAAATAATAAATTCAAGACTAATAAATTCTGAATTTCAATGAAATATAATACCAGCAAAAGTTTTTATATTACGTGGTACAAATAAAATTTTATCGTACAGTTCATTATTTTTCATTTGTTAGCAATATTTTCAGCGAAAAATTGTATGTTTCCATGAAAATTTCAATATGTGCGTCTACAAATTTTGACAGGGCGTTACATAAATTTTATTATGCTCTGTACGGTAAATATTGCCGTACAGCTGTTCCCATGCAGGTTGTAAAAACAACATATCTCTTGAATTTTTACATGTTTTATACGAAAAAAAAAATATATATATATGTTTGCGCAAAGTTAAATTTATAGGCCTTCCCGTATATTAATAACGATGGATTTATGAAACATTTTGGTATAAAAAACAAAAATAAATTATTTATTCGAGATTTTTATCAATACTGAGTGAGGACATTAATTCCGACTTCATATTTGGGCGAAAAATTATTCCGAGCATACATCATTTTTCATAGCTCTGTAGAGTATTCACGTAAAATCATTGACCAATTTTATTATTAATGGAAGAACAGAGTTTTCATGAAAATTTTATACATTATCATTTTAAACATAGCTTAATGAATTTTCCATGCCATTTGTATATCGTTTGCAATGTGTAAAACTGAATAATTCATACTGACAACAACGTATAGGTTTATTCCGGTTCCCTCCGGAATTTATGGGCTTTGCAATCATTATTTTCAGGCAGTGAACTCTAACGTGCAGATAAGTAGGGCACAAAAGCTTAATTATACATTTCAAATAAATATGGCAATCCTCTATCCGTAGACACATAATTTTGTCTATTTTTTCGAGTATTCCGAAGCTCTATTAGTATTTACAGAAATTAGCAGTACAATTAATCATAATTGAATTCTCGTATTCGTTGAATTTGCACAAAAAATACATGTAACAATTTGGAACGAACAACAAATATTGATTAACGCAGTATTTTCGTTATTATTCCCAATTTCATTCCAATAAACAAATTTTCCGTTGCAATCAATTTGTCCAACGAGTTTCCGGCTCCGGTCACAAACAAACGACCGGATTTCCACGAATGTAATAAAGCAGTATGCATTATCAATTATCCATGATAACAATTGAAAATGGACAAAAAAAAAGAGCCAGGTATTTTTAAATCGAGAGCTCTCTTTTTTCTCTCACGCGGGGATGATTATCAATTGCGTAAACGTTTCTACAACAAATTTGTAAAATCAATATTTGTTTTCGAGTCTTAAAAACACTGTTAATGGATTCTCCCCGTACGTGCACACCGAAATAGAAAACATCGCGACGAATCTTTCTCACCTTAGTCTCGCACATACATGCATAATTCTCATGCAAACCAAGTTTGATTATCGGAGCCATGTCGGATCTTATGAAAAACTTTCAACGTGATAAACCGAAAAAAAACAACAGTTATCTTTTTTTTCTCCTTATTTCATTAATTTTTTTTTATTGGTTTCTTAACGCAAACAAGGAAACGGTGAAGTCTCGCCAGGACCCATGACTCTTCAATTGAATTAGATATTTTTGTCTCCTGAGATTTTCGAGCTCGAATGCTCAATAATATATAATTGAAGAAAAAACAACAAAAGTCTTTTACAAACTTGTGAAAAAACATCGAATCCGACGTTTATTTCGTATATCGATGTGAAATATAATCATGTTAGTGAATTTTTTGCTTCCTCTTCGATTGAGTCTTACAAACATAAAAATCCCATAAAACCACAAAGTAATAACAATAACAACTGCATGAAAATAATAGGAGAGCGATTTTTTCTTCAATCACACGAAGGAAATGACTCAGTAACGAAACTTGTTATTTTGAATTTCATTATTTAAATTTTCAGAGTCAAGAAATAATTTAGAATACGTGAAATAGCAGAGAAATAATAAATTCAACAAAACGTGAAAATGTACGAGTGAAACAAAAAAAAATCGAAGCGATGTTTCCTTCAATTTCGCAAGGCGAGGGAGGCCTTGACGGCGAACTGCGGACGGTAAAACAAAACTTTTTTAATTCCGCTCGAGCAAATGGCAATGGCGAATGGGTATCGCGAGTGTATGTGTGTGTGTGTGTGTGTGCGTGAGTGTGTGAGGTCGTATAGAGAGAGAGAGAGAGAGAGAGAGAGAGAGAAGAAAAAAGGGAACGGAACAGAGAAAGAGAAGCATTCGAACATCCGACGATTCTTGTTGTTCGAAGAGAGTAAGAGGCAAAGAGAGGAAGAGGTCAGTGACCTCCGCTCTGTAGACGAGATGGAGTTCTTCTTCCTTCTTCTCTTCCTTTACCTCTGTCTCGTTTTCGCTCCCTCTCCCTCCCTCCTCTCTCTCTCGCTTTCTCTTTCTCCCTCTCTCTTTCTCTCTATTTTATCCCACCTGTGGGATAGAAGAATCGTCAGCGTCTCAACATCTTAAGAGAAAGAGAGATAAACGAATGCTCGATATCCTCGGATTGCACCTGTTACACCATTCTCTGTTATCGATTTTTATCGTAACCTTTAACTCTTCTTATCGTTCGAAATAAGATAAATCACATGTAATTTTACACCACCGTACTTTACATAGAAAATCGTGATGTACGATCACAATAATTAAGTGATACGATCAACATTATCGTAAACACTTTAGCCATCGTGTATATATAATTCACGAAGTACTTGACTTTCATTCTTTATTCAAAGAAAAAATAGAAGAAATGACCTAGATAAAAAGAAAAGTTACCCTTGATATTTGTTGAGAAACCTATTGAAATTGTGTCACAATTTTCAACAATAATTAATTAGCGCATACTCAATTAATTTTTTTGTTAGATAAACAATTCTATATAGGCAATTTTTGTTTTCCTTATTCAAGACACGTTGTTCGTTGTTGAAATAGCTGACATTACGTACCATTTCACTGTTGTCACTGATGATGTTACTAGCTGCTGACGATGGTGATGGTAGGATTTGCCTTTTTCTACTTCGCGTAAACCCCTCATCGTTCTCTGCCCTCCACTCTCCCCCTCCCCCTTCTCTTCCTCTTCTGCCCCTTTAAAGTCTCTATTGTCAGGTCGATATCGAAATGTGCGTGGTCGAGCACATAGACGTGATTCAAATTGTCGTTATGCGTGTGTTGAAGCTTTTGAGCTATGTGAATGTGTTTGTAGAGGTGTGGGTCGAAGAGGCAGGAGAGTAGAAACGAGAATCGGGGGTGCAATAGAGCGAGAGGGTGGCCTGATCGAGAATACAAACGACTTTGCTGCTGGCAGAATGCGCTCAACCCCGGGAGCTTTTGTATACCCGAGTAAAAAAACTACCCCCGTCCATCTCCTCTCTCTCTCTTTCTCTCTCACTCTCTCACTCTTGCAATTTTGTTCTCGCGAAAAAAAGAGGCAGCGAAAAAACAAAACTTGAAAAAAAAAAAAACGGAGCATACGAAGGAATAAAGAACGATAATTTAGATTGCCGAATGCCATTCAAAGTATAGCCTGGCATGCAAATTGAAATGAAAATTGTGAAGGCAAATACCCGAAAAGCGCGAGTTTTTCTATTCGCTCACGTGTGTCTGTGGGTACATGTGCAACGTTTTGTTTTTTTCGCATTTTTCGATCAGTGATCTTTTTCATACGTTCGTTTAGCCAGGAATTATATCGTAATACTTTTAGGACCGTTAAACTTTTGAATACCACTGAAACAAATGGCATTTAATATAAAATTTCAACATTTACCAAGCTTTCGGATGAATAGTGGTTCGTTTTAAAATGTAAATCTTTTGATTTTTATAAATGAAGTTAAAAATCGAATGTATATATTGTTTTGAGAATAAAACAAAAATTCCAATCCAATTGAAATGGGCTGCTTATTTTATCGAACTCATCTCAATTATCGAATGGGATAACACGAGTGCATTTTCAGTCATTCTGTATATAAACAAGCTTCAGAATTCAAAGTTTGATAGCTCGTCAAGACTTTCAAGGGATTTTATAATTGTGTGACCCAATCATATAATTTTTATACAATAGGCTCCAGTAACAAACCGATACTGTAACGAGAGACAAGAGTGTAACAAAAGAAATCGTGAGAGATTGAGTGACGAGAGTGATGAATGAGCGTTAATGCGTATGACTGGACAGAAAACACACGACAGCTGATAAAGAAAGAGAGAATAAGAGACAGAGACAGAGAGAGAGAGAGAGAGAGAGAGAGAAAGACAGAGACAAAGACAGAGAGAGAGAGATGGCAAAAAAAGAGGACCAAAAATAAAATGAAAGGGTATGAGAGACAGAGAAAAAAGTGGGCCTTTTGCTAGCGTGCTGCGAAGGAAGATATTTCTCGCTCAGTTGTTAATTGCAGTTTCTCGTTGGAGTCTTCGTCATCGTCAATGTCGTCGTTTGTCGTTGCATAGAACAGACTCGAGCAGTAATCGACATTAATTTCAATCTCGCTGACCTCGCGTCAGACTTTTATTATTATTGTGGTTCTTGTTTCTTTTTTTATTAGCATTTGAGAAAAAAAAAGTTTTATTGTACAAATCGAAGCAGGACAAACGACTCTGCATTAGCACGTGTAGGCATCGCTCTCATGCATATTCTTTTTACGTACGATATTTAGTACATTGCACGTTGTTAGAGATATACAGGACGAACGAATTAAACTGTTAACGTCATTCTTCAGAGACATCAAAAATTTAATAGCTTTTTTTTCTCTGTCTTAGGCAGAATCGTTTTAAGTTTAACCAATTCGTGGAGTGATTTATCATCGTAGCAAGATCGAAGAATTTTTATTGGACTTACGTCGTGAAAACTCGTAACTACCTAATGTTTTTTGTTTGTTCCAATCGTAAAATTTTTTATATAATTTTATATAAATTAGCCACCGTTAAATAATTACGCTATTAAATTTGTAATTTAACCTATTAAAGTTCCTCGAATTTCAGAGCTTAATATACTGTGGTTTTTTTAGCCTTTTTTAGCCGCTGTTTTATTTTATTTTATTTTATTTTTTTTAATTTATTTTATTTTATTCATTTTTATTTTATCAATGGAATTTTTCTTTGATTCGTCCTGTACAGATTTTTTACGATTGTTATAATATGTTGTAACAAATCGCACATATGTTGAATGTCGACCGGTCTGACGACTTATGAACATCAGACAAGTTTTTTTGCTCTATGAAATTTTTTTATTCGGTATCATAAGTAACTATATCAAAGCTAAAAATTAAAATCTAATTAATATTTTCTCAACAAAAAAATTTGACGGATATTTCGCGCTCTATTTTTAATGAATTTTTTTTTTTATTTATAATGCTTTTGTTACTTACGACAATTGTTCAAAAATTTTAAGTCATAAGTGACATTTTCAAAAGTTATTTCCATCTCCGCCTATATAATTATTTTTCCAAAAAAAAAATATAAGCTCATTTTTCATATCCGTCGTTAGACGAGCGGTGTGAAAAATAAACAGCGTCACTAAAGAATTTTTGAAATTTTTCTAGTAGATATTATATTGATAAATTAGTAAGTTAACGACCTTGAAATTTTCAACGTTCAATTTGTTCTATACGAATAAATTAAAAAGTGATAATTTTCTTGGCACTTTTATGTTTCTTCGAGACGACTTAAATATTCTGCAATGACGACAGATACATGAAAACAATCTTTTATTTCGTTATTCTCAAGGATTTTCTATTCGCCATAGTCAAACGAGCAATAATATTTGTGCTGTTTCCAACGTTTCTGACCGTTAGATTCAACTTGAATTCTTTCGCTAAGAGGCCACTCACACACATCGTTAAACTCAACTGTTTATTTATTTGTAATGAAATATATGTGAGAAAGAAAGAGAGAAAGAGAAAATGTGCAGAAGAAGTAAAACGGGATTTATAACTCGAGAACCGGAAAAGAGTCGAGAGCTCCAGGATTTAACAGGTGCGTGAACAGTCCATCAAAGCAATGATATATCTTGTAATTGCCTCTCTCCTTTCAATGGCAGAGTCCACGTTTTTATTCCTCCATTACAAAAGAAAAAAAAAAAAAAAAAGATCGGAATACGAGTAATTCTCGATATATTCCCACCCACGTACGACATTCGTTTAATTTAAATGCAAAATCACATTTGAATTTATAATTTATAGTCAATTATTTGCAAATTCATTCACAAATACATTTCTTCTATAGCTGATTTATTAATTTTAATTTTTTTTTTTTTTTTTTTATCCCTGACAGAATAAAACTTGATTAATTATATTGCAAATTTTTAAATTAGGAAATCGTGGAGATTGGATTCTTCGAGTTCTGAGATTCTAAAGATCCCGACATGTTCCATGAAATTCTAATTAGACTCGACGTCTAATTGCTAAGGAATCTCTCTCTCTCCCTCCCCCCCCCCTCTCTTTATCTATCTCTCTCTCTCTCTCTGATGCCTCTTCGCGGTCGAGTCGTTTTCTTAAATTTTTTCAAATTCTTTTTATTTTGCTCAACGTCGCGAAAAATCACACGACGTCGTTGTGTTTTATACTGACTGTCTGCATGTGAGTGCATAAGTGTGCGAGCCAACGACCGTTAGACGACCATATCGTTACATCCTTTTCTCCATTCAAGTATTCTTTCTTTCATTTTTTTTTTATTCTTACCGTCCGTTAAGAAAGTATTCCACGTATCGGTTCACTGGAATTTACGAGAAAAAATAAATTGACCAAGATAGCGGTTTCTCGGGGACTAAAAACAGTTTTTTCTTGTACATTAGCCCGACAAATTGAATAATTTCGAGGCGCTGTGAGTACATCAAACAAGAGATAACTTTCGGAAACAATTTTTTTTCCATATTTTTAAATAAATTGTTTTTTTATGACCACAAAATTGAGAGTAAAGTTTTAAAAATATCTAAAGTATTAATATTAATATTACACATAAAACTTTAGACGAGAAATAAGCATGTGGATTCATCGTTTAATAATCACTGTTTTTTGTAGTATTTACGGTGTCGATATTTTTTTAAGTATAACCATTTTCTGTTGTTATAATTATGTTAATTAAATTCCATTGTTCTACTTCTGTGAATTACTCGCAGAAACAAAAGTAAATTAGCATACAAACCGGCCAATTAGTTTTCCAATTACGCAAAATAATTAGTTCACTATTTAAATTTTGTTTGCATTTCGTAGAATGACAATAATTGGTAAAAAATATTTTTTTCAACTTTAAATATTAAATTAGAAGAATAAAATAATTGGCTGTATTATTTTCCTAATTACAGCATGCAATTTATTTAGCACTTGCGATGTTTTTGTATTATTCAGAAATACAAACGATTCTTTAATTAATTTAATTAGCTATTCAGAACAATACCATTTTAATTAAAGCGCTTTTTTTCTTAATCCAAGTAATATTCGTAGCTCCTATAAATAATAACTCATTTCAAATTTCATCGCTGACGAAGTGTTCATTTTTCGTGATTCCTTTGAATTCTTCTTACCTCATATCCACGTCGTAGATAAATTGGTTCTAAAAGCTATAAACAATTACCTGACTTATAGGGAAAGAGAAAAGAGGGAAAGAGGCAAAGAGCGTGGTGAAGAAAAAGGAGAGAGAAATGGATATATAATGGCGCTGGATATAATTGAACTTTCACGAATGTTCTGATTTTTTTTTTTTTTCGGGTCAAGGTCATCCGAGCCACGATGAAACTTTGATACAAGTTTAAAGTGACGTTTTGACGGCGTTTAATTGCGTTATAATCGTTTTAACCTAAAAACTTATTAGAATTCATTATTAAGCCTCCAACACGGAAATATTAATATCGAAAAACAGAACAAATCGTATGAGTATTTTCATGCATGACTAAGCAACCAACACTCAACTTGAAACGTAATAAACATTATTTAAATGATTTTTCTCACAATTCATCCAGGGTGTACCGTGGTTCAAAAAAAAAAATGAATATTTTAATTAACATTTATTATCGTTATTAGCTCCGCGAATAATTATTTAACTTCTTCTTACGTATATTCCCTTGAAATAATTATTGTTAAAAATGAATTTAGCACACGTCGTTGTATTTAATTTATCAATGGTATAAAAACAAACGATCATGTCGTGTATATTACTAATTCAATATATTATTAATAATAATTATAAGAATTAAAAATGATGATTAATATAATTAGCCAGTGTATGAGTCGAATAAATATTCCCTCGGTAAATTATCCGGGTCTCGTATTAGCCGCATTGGATATATTACACATACAGACATACATTTTATATATATATATATATCGTACGGAAGATAGTCATATGTACAATTGAACAAGGAGACGTTACTGCATGCGCGAATGTGTAATAACGTTGGATCATGGTTATTATTGTTCAAGGCGATTGCACGTGATGACTGCAATAATGCCCCACCACACCCCTCACATCCCTCATCGCCCTATGGAAATCCCCACCACACTTTGTTCCGGCACTCTCTGGGCAAATTATTAGTCTCTCCCCCTCCTCTCCCTCTCTCTCCCTCACCCTCTCCCTCTCCCTCTCTCTCTCTCTCTCTCTCTCTCTCTCTCTCTCTCTCTTCTCTCTCTCTCTCTCTCTCTCTCTCTCTCTCTCTCTCTCTCTCGCTCTCTCTCTCTCTCCCCTCTCCCCCCTCCCTCTCCCCCTCTCCCTCTCTCCCCCCCTCCCTCTCTCTCCCTCCCTCTCTCTCCCTCCCCCCTCTCTCCCCCTCACCCCCTCTCCCTCTCCCTCTCCCTCCCTCCCTCCTTCCCTCTCTCTCTCTCTCTCTCTCTCTCTCTCTCTCTCTCTCTCTCTCTCTCTCTCTCTCTCTCTCTCTCTCTCTCTCTCTCTCTCTCTCTCTCTCTCTCTCTCTCTCTCTCTCTCTCTCTCTCTCTCCCCCCCCCCTCCCTCTCTCTCTCTCACACACACACACGCACACACGCACACACACCCTCTTTTTGTATCTCTCACTGTTATAAATTATCGGTAAATATCTCGTATTGTATAGAGATAAAAGCGTGTTAGTAGTAATATACCGCTCCTTCGCGGAAATATCGAACGAGCCTCTGCGGAATGCCGTATATAGTTATCATAAACTCACCGTGAGGACTACTATAATATCAGCTATACCGAGCATCGATACCCCACGAGAGAGTTTTCCATGAGAAATCGAACTTTGCACTACACAAAAAAATAAATATCTTGATTTACCCAACTTTATAACAAAGTCTGCTGTACAGCTCGTAGTGTGTTGTTAGAAAACGTCTCAGTAACAAAAAACACACTTTTTGACATGCTGCCGAACTTTGGACTGCACAAGAAAAATATCTACGTTTATTGAACTTTATAACGCGGCAAGTTCTGTCGTGCCATTTTTATAACGTTGTTGAAAGTCGTCTCAGTAATGAAAAATACTTTTTACATTTTTTTTTATCCTTTGGAAAAAAAGGAGTCATTTTTTTCGATGTCCTGACTATGGCTATCGTAATAATTCCCTTTGGAACCCAATTAATTTGATCAAATTCTGGAATTTATGCAAAAATATGTAGTAAAACTTTTAATTAGTTCTTGTGATAGTGAAATGTTTGAGTAGCAAAAATTGTAATGGTGTAATGTTTAATAATGAAAATGAAATATTTGAAGTATATTGTTAACTGAGTGATGATTTTGATCAGGTAAACTGAATTTTATCTAACGAAAAATATAAAATTCTTTATTAGTTTACCGTTTTTGTAATGATTTTTTATTTTCTTAATTCCGCAATATCCACATGCAAATAAGAGCGAACATTCGATATTTTCAAATGTAAATTTTTGGGGGAATTTCGGTTGAAAATTTTCGCAAGGCCCGTGGAGATGAAAAAAAAAATATTTGTTTGACGTGACTGGATATATACAGATATAGTCGAATATTTTACATTGCACAATACGAACCTCGCTCTCTCACTTTACTTCTCTCCCCCCCCCCCTCCCTCCCTCCCTCCCTGTCTCCGCGATACCAAAACTGCGTGATATATAGATCCAATATTCTGTAATTACAGATTTTCTCAAACAACGTATATGCTCTGTTATTTCACACGTTTCTGTCTGCTGAATCACGACGTGAACATGTTTATATGGGCTGTGCCCTAGAAATGAAACAATTTTAGAAGACGTGTATTAGAATTTTTAATAAATGTTAATTTTTTGTTTGTGAAAATAAATTTATTTAAAAAATTATTTCAATCGTGGAACTTACAATATATTTTTCATAATTCTAGAATATTTTTTGAAGAAAAAAATACACAGCACCTACTTGTTCCCGAATGTACACTTTGATCATAAAAAAATAATTTCCACAAGACCGCACAGGAATGATAAAATAATATAAAAAATACAATGCGACTGAGAATATAACATTGTACGTAGATAAGAATCAGAATTGAGTTGAAAGTCAAGAAAAATCGGTGCGGAAATTGAATAGAAAGAGTTGTTATTATAGAGGGCGACGAGAGCTAACAAACGCGGTTTCACATCAGGATTGTAATTATTCAATAGCGCGCGGGTGTTTCGTCATGCCACGTAACGTAATTGAATAATGACGGGCACGTTTTTGCTGGAGATTGCGCAACGTCGCGACCAATGCAACTCTTAACTCTCCCCTTCATCCCCTACTCTGTGTATACATAAAATTCCCCTTTTTCTTATTTCTTTCCCTCTCCAACCCTCTTTTTTCACTTGGCAGAGTCTCCAATCGAGATTTTTTGAGATTTAAAAATTTAGATTTATTTTCAGTCTCAATGAAATCAAGAGATTATGTAAAAAATCGTTTTTTTTTTCTTTTTTTTCTCTCATTTACTTGGCTCTCTGCCTCCCTTTTTCAATCCGCTACAAATTCTTAATCTTTCGCGAGCATGCGACCAGTTTAATTTAAAATTAGCTTCGCAGATCTTGGTGAGAGCGCGGAGATTGACCCGGATTAGTCGCGTTGCACGAATATATTTCGTCACGCCTCCTGTTGGCGTTCGGACATTTCGAATCGCTTTTTTACTTCATATATACGCATATTTATGTTCATTCGACTTTATTTTCTTTGTAGATTAGTTTTTTGCGCTCCCTCCCATAAATTGAAGCATCGTTGCATGGGGGAAATTGAAGCAATGTGTTCCGTAACTAAAACGATTGATTTGAAAATAATCCTCGATTAGTGCAAGGGAAAATCTTGCCCTATCTTACTCATAAAATCAAAATTTCAATTTCAGCAGATACAAATAGGTTGTAAATTTTTACCAACCATTTACTAACCAAATTTTTACCAACCAAGACCTATATTTTTGTGTCTGGCCCTTAAATCGAATAAAAAATTCTACATCCCGTAGGAAAATGCGCAGAGATAAAACTCTCATTGTCGAACTTATTATCTCTGATTCCAGTCAATTAGGAAAAATCGTAAAATTGAATCTGAAATGAAATTATGTGACTAAATAAAGAAGGCGCCTTCGAACTTCGTATAATTTTTTCCAAAAAAAATCCTCCCAGCACCCGAATATCATTAGTAAATAATCCATTTTTTTTAAGGATCAGAAAATCATCAAAAAAATGAATTAAAATTGGGAATATCGAGAAAAAATAAAACGATTACGTTTACGAGTGTTTTATTTTTGTCTTTTGACTACTCCTGTTTTTCTGGCTATAAAAGTGAGGACGCTCGACGATCGTTGTAATGCACGCTCGCGTGCACCATCAAGAATAGAAACCCGAAAAAGTTGGCTGATAGTGAAAAAGCAGGCAGAAGTATTAGTACCTTTTATGCCCGTCCTGACATTTTAACTTTTATAACTGTTCTGGCGTGCTGTTAAAAGTTTTTATCATATCCTAAATATATCTGTATACGGAATATATAAAGGAAAATATATAAGAAGAAAGAGAGCGAGGGAGAGGGTACAAAATATACATAGTTTTGTCTTTATCGGAGTATTTGTTCCGGGTACGAATGGCTTTTGACTTTCGTCGTTTCCAGAGTCTCGTTGGAGAAGATCGTGGGTTTTGTAAACCCTTTAAACTAGTCCCACAAGAGAGAGAGAGAGAGAGAGAGAGAGAGAGAGAGAGAGAGAGAGAGAGAGAGAGAGAGAGAGGGAGAGAGAGAGATAAGGACAGAGAAAAGAAAAGGGAGGGAGAGAGGGCGAGGATAAGGGAGGAAATCGATTGGCCATTTCCGAGATAAGTATTAGCCAAGTTTCTTAGTTCAACTCACACTCTCATACATACAAATACTTATGTACTGTATTCACGAATCTACGCACGACATGGCCACATGTTTATCCATCTACTCACAGGGAGATTAGAAGAGAGATATATAACGAACGGTCCATCGAGCTCATTGATTTAAAACCCCAAGATTGGATTGAGTTCCGAGATCTCGACGTTAAAAAGTAGAACTTTTGCGATCACCGCGAGATTGGTGAATAAAATAAATGGTCCTTTCAAATTCACGACGAGTTTTACCTTCAGTCTTTCAATGCTGATGCTCGTGTCCAAGTGAAATCTTCAAGATTGAAAAGATCTTTAACTCTCAAACGTGAGCCTATCCGTGTATAAAACGTTAACAAACGAAAAGGCTTAATTCCCCTTCACTAAGATCTTCGCTTTTCTCGGTTATACCCTTTCGTTCGTCCACGACTGATTTTATAGAATAAATAGAATCTCGATGTATCTGTGATATCGCTCGATCGAGATCGATATCCTGCTCGATCTTATTAAAGCCTGAGCAATTTACTTGAGAGTTGCACGTTTTTATGTAGCATTTTTTTTTACCATCGTTTCGAGCAATCCAATAATAATAATAAAAATAATTAATTATTTTAATGAGAAATCTATTCGATATCCATCAATGTTGAATTGTTTGTCGAAAAATCAATCGGTCCGCTGGCCATATGATCGAATAAACACGATCTGTAAATTGATATACGAAAAATAAATTTCGAATATTATTCCGTCATAAAAAATAGTAATGGAATTTCTTTCACGATGAATAATTTATTCACTCTAAACATTCGTTTCCATACAAAATTGCCTACACAGTTTTAAGCAACGTGATTTGAGAATCGCTGCTTCATATACGACGAACACTCCGATCTTTGTTCCATAGAATGATCACCTCGAAAATTACGACTTAGAATCAGCCTTGGAGCATAATTTATAGTGCATTTCGTCTCGTTACTTTTGCATCGCTATTGGCTGTCTTCATATATCCGTTCTTTGCCGCTATTATATTATGGAGTACGTACTACGTATATACTAAATTGTCTTGATTTTCCGTCGAGATGTATTCGCAAGAAATTCATAAGAAACTCGGCGTGTTATACATCCTAATTATTAACGATGCTTGATTATCTTACGTGTTGATCTTCGAACGTAATTTCAGTACTCTAAATAATGAGAATTTTTTTACAATTAAAAATGAATAAAGGCTTTTTTATAAGAAATATTATTAGCAGAGAAGAGAAAAAGAGCGAAAGCTCAGAATTTATTCCGAGAACAATGGGCTCGGATAGCCAAAGAAAGAAGACAGTTTAATTAATCCTCAAGTGGTTTAAGAATTTACCAACGGTACATCTGTGAACAAGAATTTATTAAATTGGTTTATACAATTATGTCAAGACCAAACTACATCAATTATCTGTTTCCGGTTCGAATGAATGCTTCATTTAAATACAAATAAAAAACAAAAAATCTAAATTCACTTGGACCAAAATCAATTCATATTAATCTCATTTTTAACTGATTAAATCAGGTAAAAATGTTCTATTTGAAAAGGGCACTAGCTAAAGCGATTTTTGTGTCTCCTCATAGGTATTTCTTTCCATTTTTTTTTCTTCACCTAAATTACGAATCAATTGATTCGACAAAACTGTAATAAACGTTTTCGATGTGAGCAGGAATAATTGTTTATACCTTTACAGTTTTCTTAATGATCATGCAGCTTGCAAGTGCTTAAATAATGTGAAAATTTACGTTCTTATCTCGTAAATAAAGTTGTTGTTTCAGCTCGTTTGTTTCATCGTAGTCGCGTTAATAAACCAACTTGTTACCAGCGATAACGATTTTTAACGTGTAATTCGTCGTTGTTACGGGGTGTTTAACGAACTCGAATTAGAATAAATGGGAGGTCATTGTCGTCGTTGAGTTTTCTATCATGGTCTCTCTCTCTCTCTCTTTCTCTCTCTCTCTCTCTCTCTCTCTCTCTCTCTCTCTCTCTCTCTCTCTCTCTCTCTCTCTCTCTTTTGTAGCAATCGCGTCGCGCTCTCTCAGAAACATTGTCACGTTGCGTAGCAATCTAGTTACAAATAACCCGTTAGCATTGATCGTCGTCGACATAATTTGTTCACGTAACGCACTTATTGTTATCTCACAAAATATAATGATTAAAGCCACATTGAAAATTCTCGCTAATTCCTAAATTCCCATAATAAATGTTCAAAGTAACAATGTCTATTCGAAAATGAAAAAAAAAGCGTATTGAATAATTGGTATGCTTTAAAGAAAATCTATTGTGACAGTGATATCTCTTAATATACTTGCGATTAATATTAAATTCATTATTCGTATCAATATGTTGATTGAATGAGTTCTATAATAATAAACTAAAAATAGCAAACAATCGTTATTTATGTAATGACAATTAATATCGCTGAAAATGCTTATATTCGTCGAGCACATTTCATTCAGTCGGAATGTCAATTGTAGCAGTTCTAAATGGAGCAATTACGCAATCAATTTCGGTTTAATTCGAATGGTATTAAAATATAAATAATCTGAAACAGCACAGAGTTCGGAAACATTGATAATCGTGATTTTTTTTTTTTTTTTTTTTTTTTTAATATGATTAAATGTTAGTCTATTTTATATAAAAGAGTGAAAATTATTGAGTTGCAAATTATTGTTGAATTCCAAATATTCGACGATTCTCATTGATTTGATAGAGATAATACGAATGTTGTGCATTATTTATCAAATAAATAATTATATTATGCAAATTGAATTTGGTTGATGGAAAAAGATCGTAGATCGTACGAGTTTCCATATTAAAACGATTCTCCTGCTCCTCGTCTCTTTTTTCTGGCAAATTATAAGTGCACTCGACTCGTGCTCTCTTTGACTACAATCGTACAAAAAAATAATAACTCACAGTCTGTTGAACACTCGGTGGCTGTATTATGCCTCGCAAAATTCAAAAGATGCGAGTCCAAGATGAAAATGCGAAATATCCTGACGAATACATTTGCATGCCCATGTGCGTGTGTGTGGGTGTGCGTAAATTTGTGTTTGCTAGTAAACAAGCTTCGGTCTAAAACGATCTCTAATGAAATATAATTTGCATATTGCAAAAAAGTGCATCGACGAAAAACAAAAAAAAACAAAAAAGGATGCGGGTGTAGCGAAAGAAGGCACGACTTCAGGACAAGATAGGTATTTACGTGAAAATAAGGGAGGTCGAGGAGAAGGTGGACAGGAGAAACGTATTAAAAGATCGTAATAACGAAAAATAAGGAACGTAATGAGGGAGGTGAGTCTCCCTTTCTGTCTCTCCTTCGCTCTCCTCTCCTCCTTTTTCCCCACTCCTCTTCCCGTATCACTAGAGATAATGACGTAAGTATAAGGTCCGGCCGATAGCCCGCTGTGTGTGTGTGTGTGTGTGTGTGTATGCGTGTTATACATTCGTTATAGATACATACACACATATGTATAGTGATATTCCCTCCCTCAGCTCGATGCTCGGAGGACTATCATTACACGTATCCGTCCCTCTTCCCCCCGCCCCCCTCTCTCTCGCTCTCTCTTTCACTTCTTCTCCCTCGATCTTTCATTTTTTCATTTAGGCTTAAATCCTCGGTTCAAAGTTAGCCGGGCCCTTATAAACGTACGTACCCATCACACATGCTTGCAGAAATATTGCTGAGACCTTTATTCGCAGAGTCCTACGAAGAACTTTTTCAGAGTCATGAATTTCGCGGTTATCGTGGACAAAGAATGTTAAATAAAAAAATTATACACTGAAAAAAAAATTAAAGTATTGCCAACTACACGATGAGGTTGGACGAATTTCGTTGCGCCAATAGTCATATTACGTTTAGTTTATCACCCGGTGGTTCATCCATAGAAAGTCATGTCGTTGAGACAACTACGCCACGATTTTGCTGCTAAAAA